>JAJJMC010030977.1:6739381-6852717 GCA_023531435.1 Papaver californicum | reverse complement strand
GTCATTGTGATTGGTTCGTCATGGTAATATGGTTTTGACCATGACGACTCAAGCTCTCCCAAATAATGACAGGTAAGAGTCGTCATTGTTTACGTCATTAACCGATGCGACCCTATCACTCAAAAACATACAGGGAAAACCCAAAATGTGGAAACTTGAGTTGTCATAGTCTATAAGCATCGAACATGACGATTCCCTCTGATATATAGGGTCGTCAGGGTTTATAGATATCTACCATGGCGATTCTACCACACCTATCACCGATAAACCTATACTTAACGGCTAATTGGCTCATTTTTTTTTTAAAAAATGTCCGTTGGTCCTTGATTTCTATAAAATGAAGTTTATTCTCAACATATAATGTCTCGCAAACACTAATTATCTCTCATCTTTCTCATTTCTTTCTAATTTCTTTATCATTCGAAAATACACAAACATGGTTGGTAGATTCACTCTCAGAGAAGATGTTGCGGCAGTTAGAGCATAGGTGTCGTTCACAAAATATGACGAACAACTCAACATCAACATAAATGGGCCCTTGTCAACTTTTTGGAACCGTATTTTCTAGGTTTTTGTTGCATTAGACGACAATAAAAAATCAAGATCAATAACAAACGTGAAGGAAAAATTTAAATTGATTTACGATCGATGTTGTTTTTTTTAAAATAATTTAGTGGACATGTCGAGATGTATTCCCAACTCAAAATTTGGGAACAAATAAGTCCATATCAACTAGATGTTAATCAAATCCGAATTTATTTGATTATAATACCAACTCTTATTATTGATTTTCTTTTTCAGAAAACTCTTGCTAATGAACAATATAAGACGGACTGTGGCAAAAGATTCAGGCATGATGCATGCTATGAAGTGTTGGCCAAAAATATTGCGTATTTCAGTAATCTATGGAAATGATTAACTCCATTGTAATGCTATATTATGATCTATGTATGCCTTTTATTTTCCTTTTAATGAAATTGTAATTACGAATTCCCAAACAAACTCGTCAAAATATTGAATCAAGATATTCTTCATAAGAGGGTCATCAGGGTATATTGGTGTCGACCATGACGACTCCATCCCTCTAAACTAATGGCAACTATTCGTCGTCATGGTCTTAGCAGTGAACCGATGCGACTCAAGACAGTAAAACATCCAGGAAAACCCCAAAAATTACTAGCTAGGACCGTCATGGTTACAAACTATCGACCATGACGACCTTATTGGTCTATCATATTTATTTCTCCAGGTTTTAGAGTTATCATTTTCTATTTTAGCAGATTGACGACACTACTTACCTGGCATCTTATATCGTCATGGTTGTACATTACGACCATGACGACCGTATAACTCTATAAGCATTTTATGTTTTTTTTGACTTATAACCAATACGGTTGGGACTCTCAACGGCTAGTTTTTTCAAAAAACAAGTTGTTGGGTCATTAGGATCTATAAAAGAACCAAAGTTTTCATCTCTTCCTCACCCAAATCATAAATCTCAACTTTCAAATTCACTCTACTCTTTTTCTCATCCAAAAAAAAAGAAATAACCAATGACGTACACTAACAGTGAAGATATAATGATATTTTGAGCGTGAGTGACTTGGAAAACCCATGAATAAGAGCTTAAGGAAATGGAGCTTATAGCCACCGAACATATCTTGGATCCAAACTCTGATTTCTGGTGGAACCGTGTATACGTATTTTTTGTGGCGTTAGACGGAAATCACAGTTCAAGAACTCTCAACAACGTTAAGAATAGATTCCAAGAAGTCTGTAGAGAATGTGAAGTTTTTTAAGAGGAAATAAAATCCGTAAATGAAGTCAATCCCACAATGCCAGGTGCGATAAGTATGTCAATCATGATTTCATCCAAAATAGTTTTGAGTAATACTAACTTATATTGATTTGTTTTTTAAGTGACAAATGGCTCGCGCCGGATATGAGGTTGTCCAAGGCAAAAAGTTTGAGCATGATGATTGTTACCGCATCTTGGAAAATAATGTCTACAGTTTCACCTTATATTATTGAGTATTTAAAAGAAATGTTATTAGCAATTATTTATTTTCCTTCAATGTTATACTATGAAAGATGTATTCATTTTCGATTCAATAAAATTCTTATTAAAGATGTATTCCATTTCGTTTCAGTGAAAAAAATTTATGAAAGAAAAAACCAAAAATTCCCAATTAGAGTTGTCAAGGTTTTGAATATCGACCATGACGACTTCATATTAAAGTTGTGATGGTTGGTTAGAGTCGTTATTGTATATGGTATGAACCAATGCGTCCCTAACACATATTTCGTACAAGAATTTTCGATTCATGAGTCGTCATGGTATAGCCATAGTACAGTGATGACCCTTTCTTAGACATGTCAGTAAAGAGTCGTCATGGTCATATGTTGGACCATGACGATTTTTCATAAAATGAGAAAATTACAGACAAGGGTCGTCACTGTCGGATGTTGCGACCATGATGACCTTAGTAGAATCATCATGGTAATAACTTTACGACCATGGCGACTCTTGCCCTATGTGTTCGCTTTCCCACGATGATTCGACGGTTTTAACCAATAATAATACCATTCGTAGACTATTGGTTTACCTGAGTGTTTTGAGTTATGAGTTCTTCATTTTTGGTTTTGGAATCACTCAACTCAAACCGTACTTTTATAAAAAATTCCCTCCAAAAACCCATCTTCCTCACCACTCACAAAACTAAAAAAAATAAAAATTTATCCAAAATTATATAATTTTAATTCTAATCATAATCTATATAATTAATTACCTAATTTAATCATATATTAAGACTAATCATGCATGGGTAGTTTAGTTATTTATAAAAATATATGGCTAAGGGATAGGGAATATTACTATTGAATGATTCTAATTTATCTTTTCTTAAACCCTATTAATTTTTCAAACCCTCAATTAAATCAAGATTTTAGGCTAAAGTATTTTATTTTAAATGAAGAAAAATAATAAAAGATATAAAATAAATACAAAATATACCAGCAGAGTAACAGGTAGTTCCGACTTCCGAGCAAGTAGTGTACAATCATCAATTTGGACAGAAAAACAGTAGTAGAACTAGAACACTGATACTGAGGTGTAAACTTTATCCAGACCAAACTGATTAATGTTGTGAGCCTAGTGGCCCGGGGGCTTGATGGGTCCATGTTCAACCGCTCAATAATGAATCTAGTCCAGACTCTAGATTCTATAAACCTCCACATGCATCTGGAATTAACTAACAATAAATTAAGATATTATTAACTCTTGAATTGATTGATGTATTTTATCATTTTAATAAGTAGAAATTGTAATTGAAATGATTCTAAGATGACGATACATTATTTTGAGGAATTCCAGTTAGATGTTGACCTGTGCAGCAGATTCCAAGTAGAAGATACTTGCAGTTGCATGTGCTATGCTCTTCACATCTTATATGATGTGTTAGAAACAGAAATTTTTGGCACGTCCTAAATGAGGAAAACGCTTAGATACACAGAATCAGCCAGGCTTACATCCAGTAGATAGGAATAGGATGTCTCTTTTTAACGATCTTCTGTCGGTTGAGGCATCATTTTTGCTGGCATAGACGAACTTACTTCGACCGCTTCTGTCAGGTCCCAGTTTTGTTGGTTGAAATCCCATTTTTTAGTTTGACCGTGAACGACGAAAGTTGGTAAAAAGAGGGTCACTTCACATGGGTCGTCACCCACACTCAGCAAGCACAGGTGAGTACTAAAAACTGAATGAAAACTACCTAAAAAGTGGGAATCCAACTTTACATACAAAACAAAAGATATGACCTACCCAGAGGTAATTAGATGCTCCACACACTCACCGCTGCTCACTCATTCTTCAACAACAATCTCTGAAATATATTACACAAAACAAAATTCACTCCATTGCAACAGTCTGTGAACAACAAATTTTCCAAATGGAACTAGTTTAATTAGTCAGACTTCTTCAAATTTAACCAACAATGTATTCATAAAAGTGTGAATAGCCACGACAACAAATGAAACTTGTACATATGTATATAAACTAAGTTGAAGAGATTCATAAGTTACAAAAACATTGAAAAAATTGGGTGACAAGGGAAACTAATGGTCTCGTATAACAGTGAACTTTTTACTTGAGAGTACAACATATTCTTATCTCTCGTTTCTTTTATTTGGTTCTTTTTCGCCGCGAACCAAGTCATCTAATTGGGGTTCATGAACATTTAAAATACAGTCGTGTACAACAACAAATCGTGGAAACATACAGGGATGACAATATATAGACTCAGGAGCGCTGACCAGAAGAAACATTATTCATACAGCCAAGCCCTTTAGGCTTGATTATAGTAGCGTTACATCTTCTCTTTCCTCCTCTACACAGCTGAATTGACCTAGGTGACACCAAAAAGAAAAAGAAAAAGTTCAGAAAACTACATGAAAAAAGCAAATGTGTGTGTCATTTATGGTAGAACGTAGGCCCCATTCGAACTGATTGCATCAATGTAAGTTTAAGAAGAAGAAACAAAATTAAACATTATAGAAGTTTAACAGGACTTTATGATATGTTTATCTTCCTGGCACTCAGTTAATTGGCGGAACAACAATAGGAAATGCTCTATCCTGCTTGATAAAATATTAAAAGCAACTTACCTTCTGTTCTACTAATCTGAAACTAATAAAGCAAGATATAGAATATGCCAACTACGGCTTTATACCATATGCCGTTCATTAACTAACCAGATTCAACGGATATAAAACAAAGAGATGGGATGCTAAAAGGACATACAAAAGAAAGTTAAGGGAGTGATGCAATATCCTGATTAGAAGCTAACAAGCTATAGAATATAATGTTTCCAACTTTAGCTTCATTGTGATCAAGAGGTTTTGGAGGTCTAAGAATTTTACCTATTAAAGTTGTTGTGTTGTTTACTATCGTGGGCCGTGGCATTGATTTCACACTACAGGTTTGACATAGTCCAAGCCATCATGCTTCCTCTTGTTAGGCCTTGAAAAAAAGCAAAACTGAGCCCAAGTTTTTTTTTCCTTAACTGGTTGTTTCTTAACGTCCCGGTTAACCACAAGCTCAGACATGTATTGGACGACAGCCTGAAAAACACCTTAGTTAGTTGTTATAAGACAAATTCACTAATTTTTTATTAATTCAAAACTGCAGAAACTTAAGAACTTAAATCCTCAACTGATTCATAACTACAGAAAAGAAAGAACTCCAATTCACAATCGGTTTGATCCTGTAAAAAAAAAAAAGAGAAAGAACAAGTTGTTTACCTGTGCACCCTTTTCTGTGATTTTTCTTGGGGGTACTTCTAGAGGATTTTCTTCAGCGTGAAGAACTCGTAAATGGGATAACATGCCAAAAGAATCCGGAAGGAACCTTATCTGATTATTACTGATATCCAACTCCTCTAGCATTTCCAGGTTACCGATGGACCTTGGTAGAGATCGTAAATCAGCAAAATTGTTTCCTACATTCAATTTTACAAGTGTAGTAGCAAGGCACAAACTCTCTGGCACCGCTTCCAGCTCATTGAAGCTAACATCTAGCTCTTTCAAATTCGGCAGAGATGCCATAGTGGTCGGCAATTGCTTGATATTATTGTACCTAATAGATAGAACCTCCAGTGTCTCTATCCTACCCACAGCTTCTGGTAGTGCTTTTAACCGGTTATAATCTGCCCGGAGCTCAACAAGTGAAGTACAATGACCAATCGTATGTGGAATTTCTTCCATATTGTTAGTCTCCACATTGAACTTCTTCAAGCTGTTGAGGTTCCCAATAGATTCAGGAAGCAATGCTAACCTATTCGAGCTAAGATCGATCTCTTCAAGATGCGATAATTTACATATACTGGATGGAAGAGAAGTTAACTGATTGCCCCTCAAATCCAGAAAAACCAGACTAAAGAGATCGCCAATGGCTTCAGTGAGTTCTTCTATTCTGTTTGAATGCAAATCTAATCTGGTTAATGAAGATAGGCTTCCAATCTTTGCAGGTAAGACTGTAATACGATTCTCAGACAAATCTAAACTGATCAAACCCGTTAACTTCCCAATTGAATCCGGTAACCACTCAACCTGATCCATTAACTTGTTCTGAAGATTTAACTCCTTTGTTCCCTTCTTCGCTGATGCTTCAATTAAACTGGCCAGTTTTATCAGACTCAATTTCTCACCACCTTGACCTATTCAAACAATTTGAGTAAAACAAATATAAATCAAATGTTCACGTACAATTCTTACTAAAGTCCATCTCCACTTATCACACCAAAAATTCAAAACTCTAACAAGCAATTCATTCATTCTAATTCATCAATGATTCATGAAAAGGCATAGTGATTTTACAAATACATGAACTAAATAAACAAAATTTATTTCAAGAAACTTACCAGAGGATATTACTGGTCTAAGAGAAGCATCAACAATCTGCGGTCGAGTACCAATAGGATCATTACTGTATAGTGATGAAGCTTTAGCTTTCAAATAAGTATCATCTCGACTAGTGAACCTCTCAGAACTACTTCGGGACTCTTTTGCAGAGAATAAAACAGACGAAGGCGATAATGAAATCGAAGAATCACCTATAACAGAAGAAGAAGCTGAAGCCGAATTCGAATTCGCAGCAGAAAACCCACTCATAGACCCATTATTCTTAGAAGAATTTGAAGCACCGGGGAGACATTTAGAAGCTCTTTGAACATATTCATCAAACAAACAATGAACAGTTTCAAGATCAAGTAATTTTAAAGCTTCTCTTTTCTCTTCTTTACTTTGAAAGAAGACCAAATTCCTTTGCATCTCTTGTAATACAAAGAACAATTCTTCAGGTACTTGTATACCTTTTTTTTGTTTAGAAATTGCTTCAATTCTTGATTGTTCTTCTTTTTCTACATTAAGTATTAAATCTCTTGATGCTTCTATTTCATCTAAACCTGGTCTTGTTGGTAAAGATCTATGAATTCTCATTATTTCTCCTACTACTCCATCTACTGTTTGCAAATATGAACCCATTTTTTCAGATCAAATTCTGTATCTTTTTTTCAAAAACAATGAAACCCCAGACTTTGTTTTATCAATCTTTATCTGAATCGACACAATCATGAAAAAAACATATCTTTATGACCCAGGTCAGAAAAAAGTTGTTAAAATTGGTAACTCCTGGTATTCTCTGATGTTTCTAGAACTTTAAAAACTTCAGAAAAACGAGATAAATACGAGAAGAAACTCCATTTTTCATCTTCTACAAAGAAAACAACACCAACCCAAAAAAATAAATAAAAAACAACAGATCAGAAAAAACGCTTGGAGAAAACTAAAAAAATGTGATGGTATTTCTAAAAATTGGAAGAAGGGATTTAAATGGAGTGTTTTCTATAATAACAATTTTAAACTGTATATCTGAACAACTCTTTCCTGTAATTAGAAACTACGTTTATACTTTTACACAGTGCTAAAAATACCTAAACCCCATTAAAAACAGAAATTCAGAAAAATGGCAAAAATATAAACACCGCTGGAATCTTGTCTATGGGGTTTCCTGAATTCCTGTTTTTCTATTTTTGAAATTTCCAGTCGTTTCTATTTATTTTTATTTGTTGTGTTTACCCCCACCCCACTCTGCAACTTCCTTTGGCTGGATTCTGGTTTTAGAGCCCACATTTTTATTATTTTCCTCGGATAATTTAAACAAACACAGACAAATGAAACAATTATACAGTAGATATTTAACACCGTGAAAATAATTAAGATCCACCGGTTACCTATCCATATTAAGAAAATAAAATTAATTAATAATAGAAGAAACAAATCTCATTAAAGAAATAGAAATTTAAAGTTAAAACTGTGTTTTGATATTACCGATTTATCCCAAATCTATATATATGTCGTCATCGGTTATACACAGTACTTATACCAATCTCCTTTCCATGAGGCATGTGGCTGCCGAACTCAAGTTCAGAGAACTAGTTCATATGGGTAAGTTCGCTGGTTTGTCGTGTCAGCATTTGACAGGACAAACTAGCTGCACCGTTATGAAAAATGTAGTAAGCGATCTAGATTTTATTGAACCATATAATCTAGATCGTCACCAATCAACTCTCATCCGCCTAAAATAACATATTTTTCTTCACAATTTTCTTTAAAAAAAAATTCTAATTTTTTTTCTAAATATTTTAATCTACAGATTCTTCTATCACAATGAATTTATTAAGGAAGAAAATAAATAGAAAATGACAAACATCAAACATCTCAAAGACTGAACTGGACTGGAATCAAAATAAAGACATGGAGTTCTAAAACATTAGTTAGCAAGCACGCATTGGTGTACCTGATGACCATATATTTGTCCATCAGGAGAGAATTCAGTTTATTAAACTAAGAGATGGGTGGACTGAGTTGGGTACGGTGTTTGTGTGGCTCCCTAATGCCTTTAAAGAGAGAGTTGCGTACGGTGTTTGGATGACTCCCTAATGCCGTTAAAGAGAGAGTCCGAAGGTATCCTCTGTGCAATTTCTATTATTTAAACCATAAGAACCATATGTCTCAAATTGTTTACGTGATATTAGATTATTGATGGAAGACTAAATACGTGCTATTTCAAGAATTTCGAATGTGGTAAGCTTGTTTGTACTCTAATTCATTTTCTTGGACTTTTATTTTTAGTTTTATATGCAAACTTTATAATATTCACAAAATTTAATTTTAAAATGTTGTTTATAGGAGTTACACCGTTAGATATGTACATGTTAATGGAAATACTATGTCATAATACATATAGTAAAAATACTTTTTCGATCTTATCATAGTGGCCGGCGTCCCCATAACTTGGATCCTATTCCACTTTTCGAGAATAATATTGTAAGAAATTCTTCAACCCAGTCATTCTTATTCCACCAGAATGCACAACTCTATGCATATCATTGCCTTCCTCATCAGTACAATACAATTCAAGACGTTGTTTCCTTCTCGATTGTGCTATCCACTTGTTTTGGTTTAGCTCAGTGACAAGTCTTGGTTTTCTCGAAGTGCTTGAATATTTAGAGTCGGCTCTAACATATGACTGGGGATATGCACTGTTATCGGGGTTGTACGTAGGCCTAAGTGAATGCTCGGGCTCCAAACCAAGTTTGAATTGTTTTTGGGGAATCTCTGAGGTAATTTTTTTTTACACTCTGCAGTAAATTTGTTTATTTTTTAAATGTTAATTTACTAAATAAATAAATTTTGGCAATGTTTTCATAGTACTGATGGTATACTTACTTCCATGTTGGTGAACCTGCTCTACACGAACACAATATTATTTTTCCAGTTATAAAGAAGTACCAAACTCATAACTGGTTGTCAAATCAGATTGATGACGGTCAACACTATAGGTTGACTCATATGCTTCAACAAGTGCGTAGAGCATGCAAAAATATTATTACCATATCATATTTGAATCATACAGAGTTCCAAAGTGACGTGGCTCAAAGGATGCTACAGTTGAGCTTATTCAGTCAGTTTTTACAATGCTCCTTCTAGGAAAAGGTGTTTGGTACTTCAACGAAAGACACCTTCTACATCTACAAGAGAGAACACTAAAAGAAATCAACTCATTTCCAAGCGGGGAAATTTCTTATGAAGATTACGTGGTGTTGTTGCAAACTGGTTGATCATGGGAACATGCTGATAACTTGGTCGTGGAGCCTGATTCTGATGGACCGGGGAATTTCGCCCCCGGAGCTATGCGCTAGGCAGGCCTGAACTCCCCGACGCGTCACTCGAACGATAATGACGAGGTCTTAATGTTTCACTTCTCGCTAGGAAAATGCAGGTCGATTTGCCTTTCCATGCATGTTTTGCATTCATGAAACTCGAAACGTAGTTTCCATACCGTTCCCACTCATCCTTGTTCTGCAGAGGGTACAAGGACATTAAATCCAATGGTGAATGCCTTTAGCAAGCATCACAAACTTACGAGTATTTTTCAAGCCTAACTCATGCCTTGGACTAGCACTTAGGCCATTTTAGGCCTAGTTTTCGCTTTTTTAACTCTGCTTCGACTAAGCACTGGGTGTATGCACTGATCTTGCTCTTGCCAAGAGTGCAGTAACCAGGCATATTCCGTTCATACCGTATGGCTTGATAGGAAGTATGAACATCCATCAAATGGAATATAACTACCTCATCAAGTGCGGTAACAATCATCTCTTGCTTAGCATTGTCGAGCCAGATGATATGAGTTACCAAAGCATCGTAATCATCTCCAAATTAGATGATATGAGCGAAAAGATATTGCATCTCAATGCATTGTATTGCGTCTGTCTACGTATCCAACTCGTACCTTAAAGGTATCAAGCATGACCATAGTTCATCAGAAGGGTCATTTCGAACGGGACAAGCAACTTAAGCCTATTAAGGCAAAGCCAAGATCGATGATAAGGGTCAATCTTTCGAAAGTATATGCTTAGGCATATAAAATCCGCTTCCAACAATTTTCAACTTGATGTAGCAAGGCTAAAGGACAAACAAAGCCTAGTCTGTACAGGCCAAGGGACTTTCGCAAGGTATGCACTAACTTGTGCATAACTAATGTATTTGTATGCAAATGTCCATTCTCGAGTACGCAACATGAACGAATGATGCCTTCGCATAATTCAAGCTTCATCGGTTAAGCTACAAGCATGTTGACACTTATGCATCAAGTATGCCTCAACGTATAGGCTACATCGCATAAATGTGCATTACCGCTCATGCACATTCAACCAAGGCCCCCTCATTATATATGTCTTAAACGCATTTCCATATGTTTGGAAAAGAAGGGTAAGGGACATCTATCGGCTGCACCTCCAGTGATGCATCCTCGAGTATGCATAACGGCATAATAATGCTTTAGCACTATAATGCGCTCTCAGGTAAGTTACACATCAACATGGATGCTTCCTTGGGTAAACATCCATTTCCAACCAACACCTCCTCCTTATATGTGTCTTACCAACATTTCCATAAGTATATAAAAGGTGGGTAAGGGGCATTCATCGACTGCACCTCGAGTAATGCATCCTCGAGTATGCATCACGGTATAATAGTGCTTTAGTACTATTTTGCATTCTCGAGTATGCAACATAAGGTTAGTGATGCATTCTCAAGCATCCATCACGGCATAATAGTGCCTTAGCACTATAATGCATTCTCGGGTAAACGACATTGGGCAGTGATGCTTTCTCTAGTAAGCATCACGGCATAATAGTGCCTTAGCACTATAATGCATTCTCAAGCATCCATCACGGCATAATAGTACGTTAGCACTATAATGCATTCTCGGGTAAACGACATTGAGCAGTGATGCTTTCTCTAGTAAGCATCACGACATAATAGTGCCTTAGCACTATAATGCATTCTCGGGTAAGAAACATTGGGAAGTGATGCTTTCTCTAGTAAGCATCACGACATAATACTGCCTTAGCACTATAATGCATTTTATTGTAAGCAACATCGGGCAGTGATGTTTTTTCTAGTAAACATCACGTCATAATAGTTCCTTAGCACTATAATGCATTCTCGGGTAAGCAACATTTGTTAATGTCACATGCCTTAGTAAAGTCCAAGCATGATGATGTCGTAGCATCATAATGCTCCAACTAGTATGCAACATAGGTAAGTATTGCATCTCTGAGCAAAGGGACAAGCCTATCATCATAATGCCAAGATGATTTTGCAACCAAGCCAAGCGATGCATCCGCACCTTGATGCATCCCTGAGTAAGCTTCACAAGCTTTAGATGAAGCTTCATCTAATTCAATGATGCATCCCAGAGTAAGCATCATGCGAAAAATACGGGTGTTACACTGATGGTATGACTGATTATCTTCATTGGTTCAGCACAATTTGCAAGCTTAACTTTGCTATGGAGCCGCAAAATTTGGGAGGGATGGATATGCCATCTTTAGGTAGATTGCCACTTGATGCCGATATTCTTTTTTTCCAATCTCCTTTACAGCACCAGGAAGTTGTCGTTTATTAAACTGCGTTTTTTCTCTCCTTATTAGCCACAACAAGCACACTGATTGCAACACTGATACATCGTATCAAGTGTTCTATGTTTCATTTGTTATTTTTTATCTTCTTGTAAACACTTTGAGCTATGAATTATTATTTTGAGAGAGTGTTCAACATGAAGATCTAAACCCCATCACTGAGGCAACATAGGAAGCCATGATTCCAATAATAAAGTGGTAATTTCTATTTAATTAATTTCTAGAATTCTTTTTATGATTATTTGCATTGAATTAAAGTTGAAAAAATGGTTTTTATTACTCCCGCCGTCCCTAATATAAAGGCGGAATTAGTTTAATCTCTTAGATTAAGAAAAAAAAATGATTTCATAAATATTCATCCTGTTTTCTGTCTTACCCCTTATTCTATTTCCAACACTAGAAAAATTAAGTCAATTGTGATGATTCCCAGGTATGATAAATAAGGGCATATGTGAAAAAAATAGTCTTGGAATTTTAACTCCGCCTATCTAATGGGACTACAAAAATTTTAAACTACGCCTTTATAATAGGGACGGACAGGGCAATTAGTTGTGATTTATTTTGATGGTTCATGCTTAGTCTACGACTCTTAATATCCCATGCTTTCGATTTACAACTATTATTTTGGAAATCTACTTATTGGAAATATTTTAGAATCAATTTGAAAGTAAAGAGCTGCATAATGATCAATATTAAATCACTTAAAAATTGGTTAACGGTGGAATCCTTTCTCTCAGTCTTCTTTATAATCTTGATATCATCTTCTCATTAAGTATTTGATAGGATTCTGAGAAGCCTATATATAATAACCGCAATCGCACGACGTCTAACTAGTAGAAAACAGTAAATACGGGTCTAACCCACAGGGAGGGGGCAAATACTGCAATCAATATCTCTAATCAACTAATCAAGAACAATCTTTTTGGATTTTTAGAATCATGAATGAAATAATAAAACAAACTAAACAGAGAGAGTTGGTAACCAGGGTTTTTAGTATCCACCATTATTTCTATTTAATTACTGAAGTGAAACATAACTCTTGAATATTTATCTATTGTTCGTTCTATCGACATCACCTATTATATGTATTAGAGTCGCAAATGTCACTGGGACGCCCTAAGCATGGCGTATCAAAAACTCTAAGTCTCAGCATACACCATCAAATTGCGTTAGCGATAAAATTATACTAATTATAGGCTTACAAATAATACCTGGTTATTCTAAGCATACCCCATCGAAGGATTTAACCAAACATGAAATATCAAATAAGTAGACAAATATATTTGCAATCCTATTAATTATGCACAAAGATTATTGTATTGTACAGAACCGGTGAAGCAACAACTAGTTTTATCATTAAATCAATAAATAAAATCATGGAACTAATCTATTCAAACCATAATAGTATTTTATTATATAAATCAATTCAATTAACCTAAGACTCCATGTGGTTTCAGCATAAAACCCCAGCTACAAAATCGATTAGAACATGGCAATGGGTTTCTCAAAACCCATTAAAAGAATTAACAAAAAGTAGAGCGAAAGATTAAACTTTTATTTGTGCATTTTCCACTTCTGGTTTTCTGTCCTCTTCTCCTATCTTGTTCTCTGCGCCTTCAAAACTCCAACCCCAAGAAATCACAGCCGCCAACCCTTTCCGTCCAGAACACATCCACTTTACATCTCGAACCACCCCCAGACCGAACTCTCCTTCTCTCCCCCATTTTAATCAATCAGACAGAGCTTGTCCCCCTAATTTTTCCCTTCCAATCAATCAACACCTTTCTCTCCCCTCCAATCTCTTCTACGCCTCCAACCTACCCCCTTTCTCCTATGTCCCTGTTTTTTTCTTTCTTTTTTTTTGTCTCTTTTATACTCTAACTCTTCTGCACGGTCAAGTCTCTCTCCCACGTGCCTCTTCTAAAACTTCTTTCTCTACCGTTTCTTCTGTTTTTCTTCAGACCTTGTCTCAGTTTTCTTCTTTTCATCTTTTACCCATCGACCATGTTCAACATCTTTCTATCAACCAACTTCTTTCACTCTTTTTCTTCACTTGCCACATCCGCCACCTAACCACTTCTTCTTTTTGTTAATCACGTCAACCACCTAGCCAACCATCAAAACTATGAGTCCAACTTTCTGTCTGACGTCCAACATCCACTCTCACTGTCCCTGTGCTAATTATTCAGGGTGATGTCATTCCTAGTCCGGTTTAGCCGTATTTTCTCGTAACTTCGGATTTTGTGTTTACTACCTAAACAAGCATAAAATAATAAGGTTAGTACAATATTAAGTACTAGCAAATATAAATTAAGCGGTAAAAATATACTAATTAAGTGCCTATCAGTATTCTATTTTAGTATTAGAATTTAAGTCCAAAACAAATCTTCACAAGTCTCAATGAACAAATTTTACCACTTTTATGAAACGACCAAGTTTTTGGCGCCGCTGCCGGGGACTTGATTTTAGGTCAGAGTTTTAGATTTATTTTTTTTTGTTTTAGGTTTATTTTTATTTTTAGATTTTTATTCTTTTGTTCTATTTTAAGTTTTTGGGTATTTGTCTATTTGCTACAGGTTTTGGATTGAAAAGAAAACTGAGCCAAAGATTTTGATGATTAATTAAAGACTTGGAGTTAAAAGATAAAACGAAAAGAACAAAAAAGAAAAACAAAGATTTAATTTTAATTTTATTTTATTTTTAGAGTTTTATTTATTTTTCTTTTTAGAAAACTGTATTAGGAGATCTTTTATTATTTTTGTAATTTTCTTTTATTTTTGGACATTTTTGGACATTTTGGGACTTTCTTGGACTTTATTATTTTTTTAAACCCTACGGAAGGGTAGTATTAATATAAACTGCACGGGTAAAGACGACAATTATGATATTGTCTCGGCCCTTTGGGTTCGTACACTTACGTATGAGTCAGTGGCCCGAGTCGACTTCAGCGGTTCATTGCCCGTCTGGAGCGGGAGGTAAAACTCGATCAACCCACGAATCTTCTGCTAGTGGGTTTATTGTATTCCTCCGTTTGCATATATGCTGAGGACTACATACGGACTTTAATTTCTAGTAAAGGTAAAGAACTAGCCATACAAGATAAGGGTTCGGATTTCATCACCGTAGCCTTCTTGACCGCTTTAGGAACACGTTACCAAACGTGAATCTAAACCTAAAATTTGATTAGAAATAAGACTAATAGGGTCATGAGGTTATTGGAAAATCTTTCGAAAGGATTGTATTGGTTACTTTGTTATCTCAATTCAAGGATCAGGATGGTTAATTTAAGTTGATTTGCGCCGCCTTGTAACCCGAGGAAACATGCCAAAGAAGTAGGGTTATTCAAGCTCACTACAGCTTATCCGGCTTCTCTCGATTGACTTACTTTATTCGGATCGTTCCAAGAGGTTTGCTAAAATTGTAACTAGTTACATTTGGAAGAATATAAGCTGTCTAGAAACAATCTAAGTGGAGTCATCATGCTTTTTTTAGCTAGATTTAATAAGATTGTTTTGTATAAGTCAGCCTTGCTTGTGTTTGTTTAGAATTTTCTTCCATTTAGGATTTTTTTTAGTCTTTCTAGTGTATGCCAAGACCGCTCGAGACCATCACTAAGCGAGCTTATAAAAAAACACTCTAGGTCGTTTGATTAGTGAAAAGCCTAGTAGTTCTGTTTCTGGAAACGAGGACCTCGAAGACTCTTATCTAGAGAGCCCTGTTTTTGGAAACTTTAATTTTGAAAACTTGATATTGTATGAAGAAGTTACTCCCAGTCCTTTGATAGTGCCAGAAATGACAACTTTAAAAGCTTTGTTGAATCCCACTAGGACTTCTCGTCCATCATGTATCAAGTTAGCTGCAACCGAAGCGAACTATGAGTTGAAACCTGGGATCATACAAATGTTCCCAATCTTCTTAGGAAAAAAGAATGAAAACCCCTACTTTCATATTAGGGAATTTGAGGAAATCTGTAGTACCCTAAGAATTCACAACCTGACTGATGAAGCATTGAAACTTAAGTTGTGCCCCTTTTTCCTGAGAGATAAGGCCAAATCATGGTTATATGGTTTTCCATCTGAGTCCATCGAAACATATGAACATCTTACATCTGCCTTTTTCTCGAAATTTTGCCTTAGGCACAAAACATCATCTATTAGGCAAGAGATTTGCACATTCGTGCAACAAGAGGGAGAATCTTTGTATAGGTATTTGGAAAGGTGCAATGATTTATTGATACAATGTCCTCATCATGGTTTAGAAAATTTTAAACTAGTCCAGATTCTCTATGAAGGGCTAGATTATCCAACGATGACCATGGTCGAGTCTTTGTATACATGTGGGTTTGATAATAAAATTGTTGATGATCCGATGACATTTTTGAATGAAATCGCTGAAAAAACCCAATAATGGGAATGCAGTAGGGAACCCCAGAGGAAATTTTTACTGAACAGAGGTAATGTCAATAGGGTTGATGAAATTTTGAATTAGATGCCAAAATTACAACATTAGCAAAAAAGATGGCTTTAGAGTTAAATCAATCTAGTTGTGGAATAAAACCCAACAAGTCAGTTTGGGAAGGACATACCGAGGAAGAACAAGCCCATGTTTTTTACAATAATACTAGATTTGATAACCATCAGAGGTTTGACCCATATTTAGAAACCTATAACCTTGGTTGGAGAAACCATCCTAACCTTTCCTGGTCTAAGGGCCAGAATCAAGGTCAGTCTAGTAATTCCAAGGTTCTCCCAGGTTTTGGCTATACTAAGAATCCTTCAGGATCAACACAGTTTCAGAACCCTTCAGATAAGAATACCATGAGTTTAGAAGAGTCTCTCTCCATATTATCTCATAACACTATAAAATTTCAGCAATCAGTTGAACAACTTTACAAGATAATAGTAAGATGGTACAATCTAACACTCATGATGTTTCCAATTTACAAATCCAGGTTAGTCAAATAAATGAGTCTTTGAAAGAGAGAGAAAAAGGTAAGTTTCCTAGTCATACACAACCCAACCATAAAGAAGTTCATGAAGTTTCTTATGGTGAGAAATCATCAAATCATGTGAATGCATTTAGAACCCTTAGAATGGTAGACAATAAGGTACCATGACTGATAGTGAACATATGTAGTTCACCCTTCTGATCCAGTAGCTGAAGAGACTGATAAGGTCTCCAAAGAGTCCAATGTGGTTCCTGTTAAGTCTGATTTTATGCCCAAACCCCATTCCCACAACTGCTAGTTCCAACAAAGAAGGAATCAAATTTTAATGATATATTGGAGATTTTTAAGCAAGTCAACATCAATCTTCCTTTATTAGAAGCAATTAAGCAGATTCCTATTTATGCCAAGTTCCTTAAGGATCTTTATACGTGAAAGCGAAAGCTTACTGTACATAAGAAATCCTTTTTAGCTAGTCATGTAAGTTCGACTATCCAGAAAAACACTACTCATAAGTACAAAGACACATATTCCTTTACTATTTCTTGCACAATAGGCTACAGTGTAGAGAAAACATTACTTGACTTAGGAGTCTGTGTGAACTTACTTCCGTACCATGTGTACCTCCAACTAGGCTTCATCTTATCTGATAGGTCTGTGAAAATTCCTCGTGTTATTGTCGAGGACGTTCTTATTGAGGTCGACAAGTTTATTTGTCCTGTGGATTTTGTTGTCCTTGATACCCAACCTTTTCCTGACCCAGAGAACCAGATACATATGATATTAGGTCGCCTATTTTTAGCTACATCTAATGCGATTATAAAATTTTGGAATGGTATTATGAATTTATCTTTTGGTAATATGACTATTGAACTGAATATTTTCAATATTAGTAAGAAACCCCCTGAGCTAGATGACACATGCATTGAAGAGGTGAATATGATAGAAACTCTAGTTCAAGAGTCATTACCAAACATCTTATCCGAAGATCCATTAGAGAGTTGCCTATCCCATTTGGCTAATATTTTGACAATGATAGCACCATTGATCAAGTGAATGCTCTGTTAGATTCTACCCCCGTGTTAGATACTAATAAATGGAAAACTAAGTTCGAACTACTACCAATTTATAATTCTACCTTAATTCCTTGTTTAGAAGAGCCTCCTAAGTTGGACCTAAAACAACTACCAGATACACTAAAATATGTGTTTTTAGGCCCATCCAATACTTTTCCTGTGATTGTAGCCTCTGACTTGGATAGTGGTCAGGAAAGTAGGCTAGTGAGCGTACTTCAAGACAATGAGGAAACTTTAGGTTGGACCATAACAGACATTAAGGGTATAAGTACAATTGTTTGTATGTATCAGATTCATTTAGAGGATGACACCAAACCTTCTAGGGAGATGCAACTTCGAATTAACGCTAACATGAAAGAAGTAAATCGAACTGAGGTGCTTAAGTTGTGAGATGCGGGTATTATATACCCTATCTCAGACAGTAAGTGGGTCAGCCCCGTTCAGGTTGTTCCCAAAAATCAGGTATCACTGTAGTTTAGAATGATAACAATGAATTAATCGCAACCCGAGTGACCACAGGATGACGTGTTTTTATTTACTATAGAAAATTAAACAAGGTCACAAGTAACGACCACTTTCTCCTTCCTTTTATCGACCAAATGCTTGAGAGGTTAGTTTGACATAGTTATTATTGCTTTTTAGATGGATATTTTGGTTATAATAAGATTGTTAATGCCCCAGAAGACCAAGAGAATACTACATTTACCTGTACCTTTGGTACCTTTGCATATAGACACATGCCTTTCGGATTGTGTAATGCACCCGCTATTTTTCAGCGTTGTATAATGAGCATATTTTCTGACATGGTAGAATGGTTTTTAGAGGTTTTTATGGATCATCTTTCGATGAGTGCTTGCATCATTTGACATTAGTGCTGACTAGGTGTAAGGAAAAGAATTTAGTGCTTAACTGGGAAAAATGTCATTTCATGGTTCAATCAAGAATTTTTTTAGGGCATATCGTATCTTTTAAGGTTATAGAGGTAGGCAAAGCCAACGTTGACCTTATTAAGATTTTACAGGTTCCCAAAACCGTAAGAGATATTAGGTCATTCTTAGGGCATGCAGGTTTTTACTGTCGATTCATTAAGGATTTTAGCTTGATTCTAGACCTCTATGCAATTTGCTTGCAAAAGATGTTAAGTTTATCTTTGATGATGCTTGTTTAGAGTATTTCGAGAAGCTTAAGACTTTACTCACTACAACCCCTATTGTCCATGCACCTAACTGGAATTTACCCTTTGAAATCATGTGTGATGCTTCAGATTATGCTATTAGTGTTGTTTTATGACCACGAGAAAAAAATTATTTCATGTGATTTACTATGCCAGCAAAACCCTAAATGATGCCCGACTGAATTATACTACCACAAAGAAGAATTGTTAGCAAAAAATTTTCCTTGGATAAGTTTAGATACTATCTCTTAGGTTATAAGGTTGTAGTCTTTAATGATGATGATGCTTTGAAGTATCTTCTGTCTAAGAAGGATACTAAACCTAGATTGATTATATGGATCCTTTTGTTACAAGAATTTTCTCTAGAAATTAGAGACAAAAAGAGTTCATAAAATGCAGTAGCAGATCACTTGTCTAGGATTTTTGTTGATTCCCATGATGACTCCCCTCTTGTGAGAGATAGTTTTCCTAATGAACAACCTTTATTTGTTTCCCGATCACCTTGGTTTGCGAATATAATGAATTATCTTGTTATGGTCGAATGCCTCAACATTGGGGTAAAATTGATCATACTAGGTTTTTAGACGAGGTAAAACATTTCTTTTGGGACGATCCCTATATGTTTAAGTATTGTCTAGATCAGATTATTAGGAGATGTATACGTGAGAGTAACCAGACAAGCATTATTTCCTTTTGTCATGATCATGCTTGTGGGGGTCATTTTAGTGCTAAGAAGACTGCTGCTAAGATATTGCCGTGTGGATTCTACTAGACTTCATTGTTTAAAGACACCTACAGTTGCAGTGTTGCTTGTGAGCGTTGTCAGAAGTTAGGGACCATTTCCCGTAGAAATTGATGCATTTCAACCTTATTTTAGTTATTGAGGTCTTTGATGTATGAGGCATTGATTTTATGGGTCTTTTTCGTAATTATTTTGGTTATTTTTACATCCTTGTCCTTGTAGACTATGTGTCTAAGTGGGTTGAGGCGGTTGCGTGTAAAACAAACGACCACAAGGTTGTGGTCCAATTTTTGAATGATAACACATTTGTAGGTTTTGGTACACCGCGAACTATAATTAGTGATGAAGGGTCACCCTTTCGTAATCGACCTTTTAGGCTCTTGATGAAGAAATATGGTATTACTCACAAAGTAGCTACCCCATATCACCCACAAACTGGTGGTCAAGTAGAGGTTCCAACAGGGAGATTAAACATATTTTAAAGAAAACAGTTAATCCTAATAGGAAAGACTGGTCATTGAGGCTTACTGATTCCTTATGGGCTTACCGTACTGCGTTTAAGACCCCCATTGGAATGTCACCTTATCATCTAGTATTTGGAAATTCATTTCACCTTCCTGTCGAGTTAGAACATAAAGCATATTCGGATGTAAAGCAGTTTAATTTTTCACTTGACAAGGCAGGAACTCACAGAAAGCTCCAGCTCAATGAGTTGGAAGAGATTCGAAAAGATGCATATGATAGTGTTGGGGAGTATAAGAACAAAATGAAACTTGAGCATGATAAAAATATTTTAACAAAGTCATTTTCTCCAAGTTAAAAATTTATTTTGTATGATACTCGTTTGCTTTTATTCTCCGGGAAGTTACGCTCTCGGTGGACCGGTCCTTTTGTTGTTTGTACTGTTTTTCCTCATGTTTCTATTGATATTGAGACTCAAGATGGTAGTAGGCATTTCAAGGTTAACGGTCAGATATTGAAACTATTTTTAGAACTTTTTCCTACATGTGATATTGAGGAGGTCCCTGTTTACCTTGATTGACCATCAAGGTTGTGAATGTATATTAATAGGCTTTTTGATTTTTGTAGGTTTTTGTTATTCGTTTTAGGTTTTTATTTTTCTGTCTTATTCTTCGTAAAAGGATTTTTACGATTCACCCAGGTACTATCTTTCTGACTTATCTCTTTATTCCTCTATTTACCTATCTTTTTTGTACTGCTCTTTAATTTAAAACATTGAGGACAATGTTATATTTAAATTTGGGGGTAAGGGATAAACTTTTAGTACAATAATGAAACTCCAAAGTCTAGAAACTTGTGAACTATTTAGGATGACACTAACCATTCTAGTAGATGGAAACAGAGCTCTTATCCATAGGAATTGGCGTGCCCATCTAAATGGTCTATTCATAAAAGGATTCCTAGCTCATGTGTTAGAGAGAACATGATAGTCGTCACCGTATCTCAGAGACAATCTTGACCATATCACCTTTTGTTTTTATTTTGCAACTTCTTGTGTTTCTCTGAGTGATTTGGTGGGGCACTAGTATCGTCTTGTTGTCTCCGTTGGGATAAAGTTGAGTGATTGAGATCAAGCCCTATTATTGTATTTTATTTAGACCAAAAAAATAAAAAATATAAAAAAAATAAAAAAATTTATTATGTTCAATAAATTGACCTTTGGGGCCATTGTATATACCAGATGAATCGATATTAGTATTAGGATTAAGACCAGTGAGAGCGTGTCTCAATCCATTACGATTCATCCTGGCACTGATGTGCATACATATATTCTGGTAAACACCGTTCACCTAGTCAATATGCGCAAACTTTATTATCTACATATCCATTTTCTAAATCTGATTGATATTTGATAAATTCTGAGTATCGTGGGTTGTACAACTATCTGAGTAGAGTTTTGAATTCTTAGATAAATTTTAGTACGTTGAGTGAAAACTCGTGTACAATAATTGGATTCATATAGGGTAATGATTCCCATAACCTAAGGTGCCAATTCCATGGTTGTTACTAGTTGAGATGTTAGCACCATGGATGCTTGCTTGAGGACGCGCTAAGCTAAGATATACTTGGATAAAAGGAGTTAGCGCTTTTAGCGCTATGGTGGCGAACTAGTGCCAATGTGGTGCTAAGCCAAACAACTGGTGCTAGCCTAGCGCTAATCGGAGGAAATGCTAGGGATAGCCTAACTCAAAGGCTCGATGCGTCTTTTGAAGCATTGATTCTAGTTTGTGGCGCATCAAAGAGAAGTGACACATAATTCATGTCTTATCTTTGAGCAAAGTGCTAAGGTATCATATTTAAGCTCAGAAGAGAAATTTGAGAAGCGTTCGTTGCGAACGAAGCGTTAAGTAGAGTATATTTTGGGGTTTAAGCATTAAATATTCCAGAATTTGATAAATGTTATTGGAACATCGATGTGCACCCGAGGCAAGTTCAAGGAATTCAGCCGCGGAATTTATGAGACTTGAGACTAATTCGATATGGCACAAATATTATGAATATTAAAGAGGCTGGGAAGCCAGTTTAGAATGTTTGTAGGGAATCTGTATTCTTAATTCGCTTGCGGAATATAAGTACAGATACAATATTCCGTGTTTTGTTATAGAGTTAGGCATATGCGCATAAGTATTCACATATCCTTTTATTTTCCTGCTGTTTGGCAGAGGCAGCCATTGTCAAAAAATTCACCATCTACATTAAGTCCTCTGCTTAGTGAGGATCAATAATTAATATGAGCATAAATTATACATATTTACCACTTAATCTATATTTTTTAGTTTTCAAGTTGATACTAATTTTATTGTTTCTATGATTTTTAGGTAATAAACATAAAACCCGACGTTACAAATAAAATGTTTATAAATGGGCACATCTTTAGTATCAAAAGTGTTAAATAGTCTTCGGACTAACAGCGGTGCAGATGCAGTTGAAAAATGAGTTTACCAAGCAGCAAAATTGGTTAGTCATGGTTAAAGAAGCGAGAGGAGCCGATGGAATTGATAAAACACGGAAATAGCACGTGAAATAGAGTTAAGAGGTGGTGATGTGGTGGCTAGGTGTTGGGCAGGATTGTATATAGAGAACAAGAAACGTAGGTGCCTGCTTTTGTGTGAAAAGGGAATAAGTGAGAGAAGTGAGCAGCACGTGTAGAGAGAGGAAGTGAATGATCATACCGAGAACAAAAGAAAGAAAGTGAAAAGGGGACAGTCGGATGTTGGTGTCAGACGGGAAGAATAGTGACGTAGCAGAGAGGGTTTGTTTCCTTGTTGGAGAACGTATAAAAAGTGAAAGAGAAAAAAAAGATAAGTACGTCATAGGTGGAGAGAAGGCTAGAGGGGTTGGCTAGTTGGTGAATAGATGTGACACAAGAAGGACGCGTCAGAGAATTAGGAGAGAGTGAGGTCCTCATTTTGTTTTTGGGAAACCGAGTGATAAAAGGGCATGTGTGAAAGGATAAAAGAAGGAGAGACATTGGAGAAGGGTTTTCTTTTTGGGGGTGAGGCTGGTGAAGTGGAGAGAAAGATGGTGTGACGGCTGGAGAGAGGGAGAAAAGGCTAGTGAAAAGAGAAGAAGGGGACAAGATCTGATTGAGGAGAGAGTGTAAGGCTGGTGAAAAAAATGAAGGGGTTCTTCTAGGTTAACTATTGGAGGCGTAGGAGGAGAGAGACATAACAAAGAGGGGGAGAGAAGGAGAGGTATGTGCGTATGACAGTGGGTACATGGGAGATACCGAGGAATTTTGTGACGGCTGTGAGGGTTTTGCTTGTTGGTAAAGAGAGATACATGAGCAAAAATCAAAAAGGGTTTAATCTTTTACCTCTTTACTTTTCTTAATTATTTTTATGGGTTTTGAGAAACCCAACCTCATGTTTTGCTAATTGATTCGTAGCTAGGGTTTATGTTGAAACCGCTTAAAAGTTTTAGATCAATTTAATCGAATTATTTGATACAAACTATTATGATTTAATTATAGAATTAGTTGTTGCTTCACCGGTTCTGTAAAATACAATAACCTATGCGCAAAATTAATAGGATATCAAATATATTTGTCTACTTATTTGATATTTCATGCTAGGGTTAAATCCTTAGATGAGGTATGCTTAGAATAGCCAGGTATTATTTGTGAACCTATAATTAGTTTCATATGATTTTCTCGCTAACGCAATTTGATGTTGTATGCTGAGAGTTAGAGTTTTTGATGCGCCATGCTTAGGATGTCCAGTGATATTTACAACTCTAATATATATAATAGGTGATGTCGATAAAACGAACAATAGATAAATATTCAGAAGTTATGTTTCACTTCAGTAATTTAATAGAAATAGTGGTGGAAACTAAAAACCCTGGTTACCGACTCTCTTTGCTTAGTTGTTTTATTAGTTTAGTTTATTTTTATTGTTTTAACTTTATTCCGAAAAATAAAAAAATATTATTTGTGATTAGTTTAATTGGGATATTGATTGCAGTATTTGCCCGCTCCCTGTGGGTTCGACCTGTACTTGCCGTTATCTGCATTGTAGAACCGTACGATTGTGGTTTATTTATATAGGGTTTCCAAATCTTATTAATTTTTGGCGCCGCTGCCGGGGAGCGGTTGTGAAATATTGTAATTAGTATTTTTGATTTTCTAATCGTAGTTCAGGTTTTTATTTTATTTATTTATTATTTCGTACAATATTTTTTATTTTATTTTAGGATTTGTTTTTCCTTTTCACTTGTTTTTGTTTTAGTATTTCTTTTCAGGTGCTTTCCCGAGGATGATGACTCCTTCTCAGGAGACGTCATCTAAGATGACACTTCGGGAATATATACATTGGTCACGGCATAATGAAGTTCTTAATTCACCTATGGTAAGTGAAGAATCACCTCTGATGATATATACAAAGTATTATGAACATAGACCACTTAGTTGGAAGCAAACATTGAGAGTTCTGGAATGCCAGAAATTATATGCTGATGATGATCGGTCTTGTAGTGACTCTCTGTTCCATACAGAACATATAGATGACCCTGTGGATGATTGTGTAGATGATTTGCCTAATTCCATAGATGAATTTATCTCACAAGATCATTCACCCGACTTAGAGGTTGTTTCTAGACCCCTAGACTTCCAAAAGTTACCTAATTTAGGGTTAGAATTGCGTGCTTCTCAAGTTTTGTTGGATCACTTTGCAACCAAATACCCAGAGGACTTGCCTGTTCCTGACATTATGCACGAACCAATTGATATTTCCCCAACCCCAATATTATCCTCATATTATGTTCTTTACGCACTTCCAAGTGTAGTAAAAACTTGGTTTGGGGGTAATCCTTTGTTTTTGATAGTTTCAGTGTCTCCGTGTTGCTGTAACATAATTGTGAAGCTGTCATTTGTATATATTGTATTTTGGGTTGATCCCCAAATATTCAGGTTGTTAGTGTATGGGGATCCTTTATGTACATATCCAGTAGGTAGATTTTTATTTTATTTTATTTTTATTTTATTTTCAGTGTTCTTTGTTATTACTATTGTTTGATATGTGTTACAGAGAATACTGTTTTTCTTGCGTCAATCAGGTGAGACGTTCCAATCCCTTCTCTTTGATTTACATTTGTTTCTCCTATTTATATTTATTGAATACCATTTTAGGTTGCACGATTTGAAACATTGAGGACAATGTTAAATTTAGGTTTGGGGGTAGAGTTTCTGAAAATTGATGCCAATAAAAAAACTCCAAAATTTGAAAACTTGTGAACAATTCAGGATGACACTAACCATTCTAGGTAGATGGAAACATAGCTCTTATCTATAGGAATTGGTGTGCCCATCTAAATGGTCTATTCATATCTGGATGCACTCAGGTGTTAGAAATAACATGATAATCATTGAAGGAATCATCATAATCATATCACTTTTTATTTTTATTTTTCCAATTTTATGTTTCTCTAAGTGATTTGGTGGGGCCCTACTATTGCCATAAGGTCGTAGCTCAGATGCATTAGAATTTTAATTTTGTTAAAAAAAAAAATTGAAAAAAAGTGACACTTTGATAACAATATGTGTGTGTTCTCCCTGTCTCTGTCGCCTATGCAAGCGTGGAATGCAGGATCCATGGGAACTATCATGTAATCTGCTGAAAAGGAGCATGCGCTTAGATTCAAAAAATCTAATCATGTAGTCGTGAAAAAAAATGTATATTAATAATAATATAAAAATAGGAGCATCTGAGCCGTATTTTATACTAATATTTTGGGAAACACCGTTCACCTTAGTCAACATATGCACCATTTATCACTTCTGTATCCATCTTCTAATCTATCTCTGTGTTTGAATTTGAGTGATTTCGAGCAATGTGAATGTTTATAATTTCCATCCAGTTTTGGAACGTTTGATGATTATTTGAGTAGAGTTGCATTCTTATATGAATTTTAGTACGCTGAGTGCAAAATCGTGTACATCAATTGGATTCATACAAGGTAATGATTCATATAGCCGAAGAATTTAGTATGCCAACTAAATAGCTTGTTTAGTGTCTATCCTCAATCGTACGCAGGTAGCTAAAAATTGGAGTAAAAGGTTTTGTGGGTATATCTCTTGTAAACCCTCACGAGACAATACTCGTCCGATAAGGCCACTTAGGGGTTTAAAGGCTTATTACATATGCTAAATGTAGTCGCGATTCCTGAGAAATTGAGTTGGGATTTTACTTTTAAATTAGTTTTGCTCGAGGACTAGCAAAATATAGGTTTGGGGGTATTTGATATGGGCATAATTTATACATATTTACCACTTAATCTATATTTGTTAGTGTTCAAGTTGATACTAATTTTACTGTTTCTATGATTTTTAGGTAATAAACATAAAACCCGACGTTACAAATAAAATGTTGCTAAATGGTCACATCTTTAGTATCAAAAGTGTTAAATAGTCTTCGGACTAACAGCGGTGCAGATGCAGTTGAAAAATGAGTTTACCAAGCAGCAAATTGGTTAGTCATGGTTAAAGAAGCGAGAGGAGCCGATGGAATTGATAAAACACGGAAAGAGCACGTGAAATAGAGTTAAGAGGTGGTGACGTGGTGGCTAGGTGTTGGCAGGATTGTATATAGAGAACAAGAAACGTAGGTGCCTGCTTTTATGTGAAAAGGGAATAAATGAGAGAAGTGAGCAGCACGTGTAGAGAGAGGGAGTGAATGGTCATACCGAGAACAAAAGAAAGAAAGTGAAAAGGGGACAGTCGGATGTTGGTGTCATACATGAAGAATAGTGACGTATCAAAGAGGGTTTGTTTCCTTGTTGGAGAACGTATAAAAAGTGAAAGAGAAAAAAAAGATAAGTACGTCATAGGTGGAGAGAAGGCTAGAGGGGTTGGCTAGTTGGTGAATAGATGTGACACAAGAAGGATGCGTCAGAGAATTAGGAGAGAGTGAGGTCCTCATTTTGTTTCTGGGAAACCGAGTGATAAAAGGGCATGTGTGAAAGGATAAAAGAAGGAGAGACATTGGAGAAGGGTTTTCTTTTTGGGGGTGAGGCTGGTGAAGTGGAGAGAAAGATGGTGTGACGGCTGGAGAGAGGGAGAAAAGGCTAGTGAAAAGAGAAGAAGGGGACAAGATCTGATTGAGGAGAGAGTGTAAGGCTGGTGAAAAAAAAGGAAGGGGTTCTTCTAGGTTAACTATTGGAGGCGTAGGCGGAGAGAGACATAACAAAGAGGGGGAGAGAATGAGAGGTATGTTCGTCTGTCACTGGGTACATGGGAGATATCGAGGGCTTTTGTGACGGCTATAAGGGTTTTGCTTGTTGGTAAAGAGAGATACATGAGCAAAAATCAAAAAGGGTTTAATCTTTTACCTCTTTACTTTTCTTAATTATTTTTATGGGTTTTGAGAAACCCAACCCCATGTTTTGCTAATTGATTTGTAGCTAGGGTTTATGTTGAAACCACTTAGAAGTTTTAGATCAATTAAATCGAATTATTTGATACAAACTATTATGATTTGAATATATTAATTCTTGATTTTGATTTATTGATTTAATGATAAAATTAGTTGTTGCTTCACCGGTTCTGTACAATACAGTAACCTATGCGCAAATTAATAGGATAGAAAATATATTTGTCTACTTATTTGATATTTCATGCTTGGGTTAAATCCTTAGATGAGGTATGCTTAGAATAACCAGGTATTATTTGTGAACCTATAATTAGTTTCGTATAATTTTCTCGCTGACGCAATTTGATTGTGTATGCTGAGACTTAGAGTTTTTGATGCGCCATGCTTAGGGTGTCTCAGTGATATTAAGACTCTAATATATATAATAGGTGATGTAGATAGAACGAACAATAAATAAATATTCAGAAGTTTTGTTTCACTTCAGTAATTTAATAGAAATAGTGGTGGATACTAAAAACCCTGGTTACCGACTCTCTTTGCTTAGTTGTTTTATTAGTTTAGTTTATTTTTCTTGTTTTAACTTTATTCCAAAAAATCCAAAAATATTATTTCTGATTAGTTTAACTGGGATATTGATTGCAGTATTTGCCCGCTTCCTGTGGGTTTGACCCGTACTTACTGTTGTCTGCATTGTAGATATCGTGCGGTTGCGGTTTATTTATATAGGGTTTCCAAATCCTATCAATAATGTTGCACAGTAAGCACTAGATGGTGACAGTAGGATTATAATGATTATATATGCATAATTTAAATTTTAAGTGTAGAAGAAGATATACTTAGCTTCTGGTTTCTAGGTACTGAGATAAGTGCCCCTTAACATGAATCTTGGGTGGGATTAGTAGATGCCCACATTCTTGCCCGAAATTTCCAATTCGTGAGCCAAGGGAAGCGTAGCTGGGTTGAACTTCTTATCCAGTCACGTTGGTTGAGCATCTATCAGCAGGGTCATGGAGAGTACGTCTATGAGGAACACCATTGGTCAGGGAAGAAACTTGGTTAACTCTGTCTTACCTGAGATTGAGATATGCACCCCTCAGCATTAACCCTTGTTAGGATTAACAGATGTCCATGTTATTGTCAGGAGTGCTAGCTTTCCCATGAGTAGAGAGGGGATATGGTCGGCCCTTTTTCCATAGGAGGATAAGGTCTGTATAAAGCTGAGTCTTTTGAATCCCGTTTGGAAACCCTAGTTTGCACACCATTTGCTTCAGAAGCTGTTGAAGTTTCATACGATGTCGGATTTTGACGTTTGACCCCAACTTTTGAAGCCAAGAGACCAAGCTATCATATCCAAAGAGAATCAAGCTGTTGAAGTCTTTTGAAGCCACGAGACCAAGTTGTTGAAGTTTCATACAATGTCAGAGATTGCTAGGTCAGCCAACCATGGGTAAACATTTGTTATTAGTAATCTCATTTAAATTTTTTCAGATCCTGTAGACTTTAGTGCACGAGCCATATCTCCTAGATCATGTCTCCGATTGATGTGCCCTTCTGGTATATCGTAGTAGACATAAACGAACGTTTATCGTGAAGGATACTTTGACCCGTTCCTTACCGGTTGTTGTCGATTTTCGAATTTGTAAATTGAAAAGGTATTAATAAGAGCATCAAAGAATAGAGGAGTGGATCGAGCTGGTGCTGGAGGGTGGCATGTGCTGGAGGAGACAGGGCGTGTTAAGATTTTGATGGTGAGCATATCGCTGGATACCTGACCAGCAACTTGTAAACCAATTCTGGAAGTTGAGAAGAGAAGCCTGAATCTGAGTCGACTGTGGCATTGGATGTTTTTTTTGAGCTGGAGATGGTTGTGGTTTCCAAGTCTGGTACATTTCCAACAGTAGAACCATGTGATTGAAGTAATTAGCACCAACATGGTGGAGTTACCGTTCTGGATGTGATCTGGTAAAAGGAGGCTTCCTAGTCGTGTGAGTACTGATATATAGAGGTCTTGTTGCTAGTATTATTGCTAATTAGACCTTATAGTTGAAGGATGTTACTGTGTTAAACTTTCAGAAGTGAGGGAGTCTTCAGTACCCAACTGTAGCTTACCTTGATCCGCTTCCAGGCAGGAGATAATCTTACAGTGTCGTCACAGGTCCATGCTTCCAGGAACTTGACAGGTCAAGGGAAGTCATGAAAGTTAGAACCGTCCTTTGTTGTCGTTGAAGCGCTGAGTCTGGAGCGAGTATCTGAATTGAAGTTGAAGCCATCGTTGTAGTTCTTGGTTATCGAGATGCAAATCCATTATTCTTTAATATCCTTGACTCAAAGCATGATTATCATGACTATCATGACTTGATTAATTGGTTTATTTCTTTCAGCAGGTACGTGTGATGCGCCTTTGAGTGGACACTACTCCTGTCGAAACTGACAGTCCCCAGTCTGTAAGAAAAGGACTGCGAATAATTCTTCCATGTTGATGCTTCTGAGGCTTTGGGAGACATCATGGATATAGAGGATGAAGATAAGTTGGAGGATGAAGAGATGAACGAAGCGCCCCACACTGAAGAACTTTGTGAAGTAGCTGAATCTACTGATGTCGATGGAGAAGTAAGCAATGAAGTAACGCCAAACTCCTCAGTTGGTTTGGACCCATATCAAGTAAGTTTATACTCCTTATTATCATGGTGGAACATGTGAACTCTTCAAAATTCTCATAGAAGCATAGCCATGCTCAAATTTACAAAGAATTTTATAGATTCCCGTCACTAGGAAATTTCAGAAGTATAGTGTTTGGGAAAAACACTATAGAATTTTCATAAGACCTCTGTTTTTGATTATCGTCCCCTTTATCCTTATTAGTAAAGAATTTCCTATGTCCTATTAGAAAAGAATTTCCTACATCGTATCAGGAAAAATCTATGCAGAGTCGAAATCAGAGAAAAAAATATATTTATGCTCGTGAAGAAGAAGAATAAGAAAAACAGACTACACTCAAAAACTATCACATAATCCGTTTTTTATTTCTCTTTTACAGCACCAGGAAGATGTCGCTTATTCAACAATATTTTTTCTCTCATTATTATCCAAAACGAGCACACTGATACATCGTATCAAGTGTTCTGTGTTATTTGATATTTTTTCTCTTCTTGTGAACACTTTGAGCTATGAATTATTATTTTGAGAGAGTTTTCAACATGAGGAGCTAAACCTCGTTACTAAGGCAACAAAAGAAGCCATTATTCCAACAATAAAGTGGTAATTTTTATTTAATTAATTTCCACAATTCTTTTTATGATTATTTGCATTGAATTAAAATTGAAAAAAAATGGTTTTTATTAATTGGTTGTGATTTCTTTGGATGGTTCATGCTTAGTCTAGGGATCTTGATGTTCCATGATTTCGATTTACATCTGTTATTTCTGAAATCTACTTATTGGCAATATAGAATCAATTTGAAAGTAAAGAGTTGCATAATGATCAATATTGAATCATTTAAGAATTGGTTAATGGTGGAATCCTTTGTCTCAGTCTTCTCTATAATCTTGATATCATCTTTTCATTAAGTATTCTATTTTAGTATTAGAATTTATGTCTAAAACAAATCTTCCAAGTCTCAGTGAACGAACTATTTTTACCACTTTTCTGAAATGACCATATCCCAGTAGTAAGAGAGGTTCATCTGATTCGTCAGTTATGCCACCGTTTGATTGGGAGATACCGAGCATTAATCCACAAGGGGAGGAAATCACTGATCCAATTATTTCTCAAGCTCTCAATCAATTTATCCATATTGGGGGGAGGGGCGGGGGGTACAAGCTACACATGAGGAGTTGCAGACTAGGTTTAACAATTATCATTGGCGATCACAGAGAATATAGGAATATTACTTGGAGAAGATGACCTAACTGATGAACACGATGAATTTTGAAATGCTAACCGAATCATCCAGTCATGGAAGTCATAGAACCCGTCAAAGAAGTGGTACACCAGAATTCGTGCACGAAACTCATATGACATCTGATGGCCTTCACGATGTAGGGGTTCTTGGAAACTCCTGTTGGTGGTCCATTCTTTCGGGATGGTCCTCTTTATACCCCGATTGCTAATCCAGGAGGACCTATTAGCCTATATCGGCTTGGTCCTCTCCCACCCCCAGGTTCCTTTTCCTGATTTTGATGATTCGACTCAACCTCCTGAGCCTACTCAAGATTTTGTCGCTGCATTGTCAAAAAATGGGGAATACGATCCAAACTGGGCCTTCCCTAGTGGTCAAGGAAATTAATCAGTAGATTGAAATTGAATATAATGGAGATCATTGATTTAATTGAATACATTTTGACGATTATCTAGTTCTTAATATATTTTAAACTCAGAAGCAAAATTATGCGTTGATTAAAAATAAATATCAAAATACGATAAAATCAAAAAGCTAGTATGTTTTACTACTATAATAGTACAAAATCAATCAACAAAATGTAAAATAAATTATAAGTTTACCTTTTTTATTGTTGTAGTGTAAATTACATGTGTAAATGTTAAGCTTGCATGCCTTTAATAATTGTGTGTGGCTGAATAAAAATTACATTTAATCAAAATAGTCGTTGGATTTACAATAATGAAAGGACATGATCGAAATTAAAAGTTATATTGGATAGAAAATTAATAAACGACTGAGACTAGAACTAAGCGATAGATTTTGGTCGCTGGCAGCCTAGACTACACTGCAAGAACAAATCTTTATCGACCGACATAGTCTCTATTGCTCGATAAAGACTCTGCCGCACTGGACAAATAGGCAAATTTACCAGTTTTCCCACCCAGTTTGCCAATTTTCCATGTCCATAGTGGCTGAAATGGGAAAACTAAGTGATTTGGTATGTACATAAGACTTGGCCTAGCCTCTCAAGGTACCCATCTTTCTTTTCCTGGCTAGTTTAAGGCCTACTAGATTTTGCTCCCACCTAGAAAAGGGAAAAAAGGGTGTCTAGAAAAGTGAAACTACTAAATTACCTTTGCTATTAAAACCTAATTTATTTTCATTTCACTCACAACAAAACCCATACCTAGATTGAGACATATCAATTCATTCCTATTAATTAGGGTTTTGATCTATTCATACATTCAAGTACTAACAAAATAATCAAAATTAGATTAGCTAGGTTTAACAAGAATTGGTATCCACAATGGCCGATTCTGGTATATACAAGTTCAATTGGTTGATATAGAATCCAAATTGGAATGACAACGTAGTAATTAGAATGCTTTCAGAGTGGAAGGCCAACATAAAATCCATATTGGACAAACTATACTAGAATTTGTAGTAAAATTGGAGGGAATTATGGTGAAGTTGTAGGATTATTGAAAAAAAATAAGAACTCGAATAAAATTGTTGAAATTAGAAATTTCAACAATTAATTAAATTGTGGTGATTGCATCAAATTGAATGATTATTATAAAAATTTGATACTCTAATTATAATAAATTGATTTTTTTTTTATAAAAATGATAAAATTTCGATCAAAAAAAAAAATGAATACAGGAGATAAAAGGTGTTAGTGATACGAAATAAATAAATTACCTTTAAGACTGCCTCCTTTCAGTTGACCATGGTTATATCTAATTCCATTTGCATAATGGCCGTCAGGATTAATTAGAGTTATATCTACTCTTTTTTAATATAAGAAACCTAAAAAGTTTAACAATAATACAATAATGAATCAAAATACTACTACTTCTGTTTCATGAAAAGAGTTACTATCATTTTTTCAAATTAGCCTATTTTTAGGCTAAAATGAAAAAGTGATGGTAACACTTTTTTTCCAGAAACGGAGGGAGTATTACAAAAGAAAATCGAAGAAAAAAAAAATTCAACTTTTAAAGGGAAAATATAAAAATATCAAGTAAAAAAAATGAAACTTTTATCATCCGGATGTGAAAAATATCACTAATAAAATAGAAGTGTTATAATCTTTTTAAATTCAAGAACCTATGAATTTCTTTTAACTAACGGGTAGATTTTGGCATGACTAACTGATGAATAACGAATATGTAATTAAACAATTAAAAACGTCCGTCGCAACGCTAAATTTTACAAAAAAATCGATATAAACTAGTTAAAAATCATGTAATATTCTTATTAACGTGCATTATACTCTCACAAAATTTTAAGCATTCTGTAGTGTACTTTTTAAGACCGATAGATAGTTGGGTTACATGTCATAAAATGCCCAAATTATTTTGGGATAGAATATCACACGATGAGAAGATTTTTTTTTCTTTTTTTTTTAAACAAAAAGATTTCTTTTGTGGCACAATAAGAAGATTTATTTCACAACAATTTGTATTTTTAAAATATGAAATGTATTAAACAATAATATATAATATATCGAAGAAATTATTATTTTTAATAAGCGTTAAAAGTATCATATACTGTCAATTTGATACTATTATCAAGATCTCTCGTCTCTCTTTATACATTATCATTTATAAACTTTTATTTTAGTTATTTTTGGCAATGTGAAGGCAACTCTTGGAGGTCGCCTTTCGGACCCTTAAAGCAACCCTTCGTCATGCCTAAAACGTGTGTTACGTGTCGATTTGCCTTGGTAGTTGTTGTTTTTGTTTGAATTAAATCTCTGTCCAAATTATCCTTGTTATATTGGGGTATATTAGAATTATTTTGCTCCTACCACTAAAAGATAAAATAGGGTCATTATGAAGTAAAAGTCAAATCCCTTTATCTACCTATTTATATCAATGTCTAATTTATCTCATAATTAATTAGTGTTAATTAATTTAATTAGTAGTTGTTTAATCGTGTTAGTGGTAAAATCAACTAGTGTTAAGCAATCATCAAAACTTACAAAAATCTCAGAAATTTTGATTTTTTTTTAAGTTAGTCAACCAAGAATTGGTGGATACGATGGACAACGTATGCCGATTCTGGGTTGGTGTTCTTCGTGATTGAAGAACACCAGAATCGATGGATATGATCATTAACAAAAGGTCGATTCTTAGAATCGGTTGATGTGGTTGTTATTATCCAACGATTCTGGTACACTTTCGTAAAAGAAAATTTTCATTCATAGTTTAGGAAATTAGCGCATTTCATTACATAGTTTATGATATTAGCACAACATTGCATTACTTAGTTTAGGATATCAGCGTATTGCATTACATGATCTAGTATGCGTATTCTTGAAGCTCGCACATTAATACATCGTTAATGAACCTCCGAGCACGTTGGTTCAACACGTCGTATTTCCTTGCGTGCATGGACATTCTTTCCCGTTTCGAATTCGCTATAGGCTATGGAATCGTTTGGCCTGAAATTAAATCGGTTACACGTTAGTATGCGAACATTAAACGATGAGAGAGGGATAAACATGCCGAACTACTCACTTTCTCGCTATTAGAAGCTTGAGGATGATGCTCGTGAACCATTCTTCTAATTTTATGAAACTCTCGCATTTCGCTTTTGATATGGTAAAATCAAAACTCTAGGTCTCTCCATTTGCGATGGTTAGGGTTCCCGGTGCGGTCATAGAAGAATTCTTTGACTCTCTTCCAAAACATTGAATAAATTTCAAACGGACGTTCGCGGAAGACGGGAATAAACGACTTCAGAAGCTCCAAATCTTCATCTGGTTCCCAATCCATTTCCCCGACTCTATTTAAGTAATGCATGGAGTGGAAGTGAGTAAAAGTCGTAAGTTTAGGGAAAGTTGGGTCAGGGATAGAGGTCCTTCTTATATATAGGTAGACCCAAATGACTATTTTTTTCTCAAAAAACTCAAAATTTAGGTGAAATATTCTGTATGAATCGTTCGTTATGTAAGACCAGATCGAATGATTCTTGGGTTATCGAAAATGTCAAAAATTAGGCTTGATAGAATCGTTCTATACATAGGTCCACATCGAACGATTCAAAGCTAAAAACAACATGAAAATTTACCATTTTTTCTTCTTAGAATTGTTGGATATGGTTGTCCACATGAACGATTCTAGGCTAAAAAAACAAACAAAAAGTTGGTTTTTTCTCCGCCTAGAATCGTTCTTTATAGATGCCCACATCGAATGATTCTAGGCTAAAAAACCAACAAAAAGTTAGTTTTTTCTCATCCTAGAATCGTTATATGTGGATGCCCACATCGAACGATTGTAGTCTAAAAAAACCAACAAAAATGTTGGTTTTTTCTTTTCCTAGAATCGTTCGATTTGGATGTCCACATCGAAGGATTCTAGCACTAAAAAACCGACAGAAAGTTTGGTGTTTTTCTTTTTCTAGAATCGTTCTATCGGATCGTTGACATCAACCGATTCTGAATGCCTGGAAAAATTTCTGCATTTTATGTTCAGAATCATTTGATAGGTTTATCCACGTCGAACGATTTTAGCAATAAAAACATCTAAAGTTCCAATGATAATTTGGTCCATATTATTGTTCTTTTGTCGCATCTTAGCATATACAACAATTTTAAAACAACTAAATCCATTCTTTCATAAACCAATAAACTTAATTATCCATATATTTAAATCCGAACGACAAATATAAATTAAGGACATAATTATCCAAATTAAAAGACATAAGTTTGAAAAACAAGAAAGTAATCATTCAACCACATCACCGCCCTCCCCATGACCACCTCGACCTCGTTTGGCGGGTCCTTGTCCACTACTTGATTCGCCCCAAATAGCCTTTCTCACTCTTGATTTCCTGTTGGCACCGGCTCTTCCGCCTCCCCAAATCTAGCACTAGCTTGTTCATCCTCCAGAGCCTGGTATTCTTTAATCTTTGTCTGGTTCGCCACAACATGTTCTCCTCTCTCGATACACATTTTTGCTTTGTTGATCAGGTACGTGATTCGTCTTCTCTTTTTTCGTTTCAAACAACAAACAAGTTACGGTTCATGTTAAACTCTCGTAGCATACCATAAGAGACCACAACATGTAGAATAACATCGAGAGCTCTGTCTCGATCCTTGATCAAGGGCCTCTTGTCTATTCGTATCACACGAGTGTGAGAAACGTTGCGGTGCCACGACATGTAATCCGGAGATGCTTCGGCATCAGTTGGTATCCCTACCCAAGCCAAAAATATGATACACCCTTCCTTCCCAATCACTGGATAATGGTAAAGGATCGTAAACAACCACAATGTCGTTCTCAAGGGACTTACAGTTAGGCATATCAATTTTGTATTTCTTATCAAAAGAGATTTCTTGCATAGCACCATATTGCCTCGCCACTCTTATCGGGTTGTACATTACATAGCCTCTGGGGTGAAACATAGGACCATAGTATCCTTGTTCCCGACACCCAACCAACTTTCCTTCTGAAAATGCTTCCTTGTAAGGGTTAAAGACAATATTCGTCGTCGTCAAGTTGTCCAGCCGCAGCCTCAGCTCAAAGAGGTCCTTCTTTTGACTCTGGCCCTTGCCTTGGTAGGAGTATTTGCTTCCAAAATAATAACCTTCTCAATCCCCTTTCATATCGTCCCTCTCAGCAAACTCTGGGAAATACAAGTATATCTACACTTGCATCAACGTAGAAATATAGGTGAGAATACGAAAAAGAAGACAAACAAAGCTCCATAGCTACACCCCTTGAATTACCTAGAAGAGCCACATTTCCTCCGACTTGGGTCATGTCTACCCTAGTACACTTTCTCATATCGTTCAACAAGAAGGAAAGGCAAGCAGTGCCCCAGGAGTAGTCGCGGACTTGGTCTAATGGTTCAACTAACTGGATGTAGTTGGTGTTCACCCGAGAACTGGAAATATCAGGGAAGATAAAATATCCCAAGATAGAGAATATATGTGGTGGTTGTAGCAGTGATACGGTCCTCGATCAGCTCACCACTTTCATGAAGACCCATTGTTCCTGAAAACTCTTCCCTCGGGTGGCTAAGATGGAATATTCTCTGCTTTTTATCTTTCACCACCGTCATCTACCTCGTGGTCTTGTCTTTATCCCAATCAAACACCTTAGAGGTGAACTTGTATATGTTCTCCCAACTGACCTCGTTCATGTAGTTGGGCCCTTACACGGCTTTACCTCCCAAGCTCAGACCCGTGATCAACTGCACATCGTTTGGGGTTATTATCATTTCCCCAAACGGAAGATGAAAAGTATCTGTTTCCGCATAATATCTCTCGAGGAAGGAAGAACAAGGGACTTGTCATACCAAACCACAAAGTTATTGACTCCACACATCAACCTTGTTTGTTCGACGATCCATTGTACTTCGGGTGTTTCCATCCAGCGGCCATAACTCATTTTTCTGATTGACGATTGTTTTTTTGGAAGATGCACATCATTGGTGTAATCTTAAATAACATATCACGATAAATTATAAAAATGCATTAGGCTTAGATAAAAGTAGAAGATATATACAATAAGGTTGAGATACTTACCATGGTTGCACAGATCTTAGCATCCCAATTGTGCTTGTACCCCCATAGAAACTCTCCTTCATCACCCGGTAACCCATGAATGGCCTCATCGGGACCGAGAGTTAACAACATATCAGGCTTCAAGTATGCCCCTTTTTTCTTCTCTTCTTGTTCTGTATCTTTATATCTTTGATGTTGTGGTTGTTCTTTTGGTTGTCGTGGTGGTGTTCCACCTTCTCGTTTTTCTCCGTCACTGCTTTCACTATCTTCCTCTTCACCCGGACCTCTTTCAAATTTTGTATCAGAAGAAGAAGAATCTTCTTATGTCTGCAATTTAGATGGTTTAATGATGAAGAACGCTTTAGCTTTGCCCGCTGAACCCCTACGGTGGTTAACTGCCAAGTTCTTACCGTCCTTTCGACGAGGTCCCAAGCTCTAAGGAGTAACAAGATCATGTGTTTTCTTCGCTCTCTTTTCCGGTGCCTTTCCCTTTCCCTTATTCCTAAAGAGTATGACAACATACGATAATCAACAATCTAATTCAAGTGAATTTAGGAATTCCAAGAGAAGAATCGGCCATCACGATGCACACATCCAACGATTCTAAACATTATACAGTTCAGAATCATTCGATGTTGGTGTTCACATCCAACAATTCTAGGCTAAAAAACCAATAAAAAAATAGGGATTTTGTCGATTCATATAAATGTTCAGTTGCAACTCGATCCAGAATCGTTAGATGTTAACGTCCACATAAAACGATTCTGGGTCGATGTTCTTCCTGATTTTTCAGTTACTTTGGAATCGTTGGACGAGGGCATGAACATCAAATGATTCATATTGGAATCGTTGGATGTGGACAAGAACATCCAACGATTCTTGTTTTCACATAAAATCGAAAAATCAAAATTTTCAAATTTTGAGTATTGGCATGTGATTGAGACCTAATTTAAAGAGATGTGAAGACAGAAAAGTACCTGATTCGAGCCATTTGATGTATCGACCTAAGAGTTTCTTCGTCTTCCACCTCCGTAACCGTATTTTTCTTCGGTTTATGTTTAATTGCTTTTGAAATTTGTGGATCGCTTCCACTAGGTTGAGTTCATCCTCTAGAGGGATGCTTTACTCGTTTTGGCATTTTCATTATATAGAAAAATCAAACGATTAATCGTGTTTTGAATCGCCGATTATCGACGATGTTTTGGTTTGAAATGGAGAAGAAAAAGAAAAAGAGAAGAAGAAGAAGAAGAATTGGTTGATGAAATAAGAAATGTGTTAGATTAATTAGTTTAAATAATTAGTTTTATTTTTAGTTTGTAATATTAAGTTTTTGTAGAGGGTAATTTAATATTTTTACGTAAAATTAGACACCCCTTATCTATTAATATGAATGGACATAAAATTGTATAGGCCAAAATAATTTACATAGTCCCTAATATAGCCAAGCTAATTATACTGCTAATTTTTTGGTTTCGTGGGCTGTATAGACGACTTGATATTGAACCTGAACAACATATAACACACTCGAACGTGCTAAAAGATATTAGTTACTACTATAAGTGAAGTAATATAAAAGATTGAAACTCAAATCTAAGGGATAAATTAGAAATTTGGCATACTACTCTAATTCTTGGCCAAGACTAAGCTATTAATTGAATCATATTGTCGCACTTGACTAAATATAGTGTAAGACTGGTAATATAAAGGTACCGCACAAAGTGAAACTGTGAGCTTTTATTACTTTCTAATTGTTGTTACAAGATACAACCCAAAACAGAAGACTACTCGGCTATTTAGGCAATTTATTACCAGTTTCATGCGCAATGACGAATCCAGTCCAACTGTTCAATAGAAACATATTTTGTTTTGAAGCTTATAACTAAAAATGAAATGATAGAAAATCTCACACACTAGTATAAAACTAAGTCAAAATACATATTCATCGAGATGGAAAATAAATAAAATAAATAGATACATGAATAAAATCGATAAAACAGGGATTAAAATATATATCTTCTTAATTTTAGGTATTTTGGATTTGAAATATCAAAAATACACTAGTTATTTTAAAAAATAAATAACGAATATATAAAAAATATATGAATATTTTTTTAATTTAAAATTTTAAAAAATCCGTAGGTAATATTAATACGAAAATATAATACATAAATATCTATATAATCTTAAATTTTTTATGAAGGCCTGTGATTCCATGGACTCTCTTTGGATTCGTCCCTGATCATGCGTAATCTTTCATTCCTAGAAAGAAATAAAAATCGCGCGAATTTTTCAAGGGAGTCCTACTATTTTTTTACTACAACACTACACTTGCTTATTAAATATTCAACACTACGAGTACAGTCAGTACGTGTAATTAAATATTCAATACTCTCATCATGGAGGGTAATCTCGTAACGCCGGAAGCAAAATTTTGTATAAATTTACGTTATTTTCTCGTTTATTTTTGTTTTCTCCCACTGTCAACTAATAATGACAATAATAATCTGATAGTTGTAGTTCGTAGCAGGAACTGGATAGGATAGTGTTACTTACGCTCGTGTCATGTAGCATTACACGTGTAGTTTACTTACAGCCCACTTGAGTCTAATAAATAGTCGGCCAGCTTTATCCACTCTGGCATTTTAACACTCACAAACTCAATGGCATGTCACTTCAAATTAAGCTAGATGCACTTCCGCAAGTCTTTAAGAAATACTACAGTATTTGTTGCCAAACTCTAGTTCTGGTATTTTACTCGACAATCTTTTTTTTTGGGTTGGCAACTCAACAATCTTATGATATCATGCCGAAGTCTACTGTCCAAACTCTCCAGAAAATACTAATGTAGGACGAACTTCGACCAACGATTATCAAATTATTGATTTGAGTATGGTTTTCTTGGACCCCAATTATGTTCAAATCACAACCATAAATATCTTTAAAGTCCTGATATTTGATGATATGGAACCACGATATTTTGTAGCTGTTTGCCACATGATATAAACAACTAGCTATAGTTCTATGCTAAAGATCATCAAAGGGTGGTGCTGTACTGTTGTCACTTTGTTGATTCCAACTCTTATGTTTTGGATTATTTGGGGGTTGTGGGGCTTTGGATTAAGGTTGGTATGGCTCCACGTTCAAATGTGGTGGTGAAGTTAGGTCAGCAAACTAGCTCACGCTGCTTGAATGACAGGAATAAATTGTGTATACCTAAAAAAAAAGAGAAGTGATCCACTGTTTTGTTATTTACTTCCTTGCATCAAACTTAAAGTGTCCCTACCTCACCGTTTTTTTTTTCTACTAAATCAAAATTTTATAAAGCAAAAAGTACAAAAATAAGGTTTACATGAAAGAAAAGAAAAGTCACAAAACACAAAAGAGAAAAACAACGCTCAAAAGACCAAAAGTTACTTAAAACGATAATATAACGTGTCAGGCCACTCCACTGCTGGTAGAGAAGGTAACCTACTAGTGTGATACTCAATCTCATCCTCATCTAAAACGCATGCCTTCTTAAGCTAATAAGTCAACTGAAAAATTAACCTCACGGGGAGCATGTTCATAACGTATACTCTCATAGAAAGAACAAGCCATTATCCATCTATGCTTCATATTCCAAGGGATCACTCCACTCTTCAACGCCTGAATAACACTTTGTGAATTAGAATTAACATAAATCTTTCTTTTTTCCAATACTTTGCTCATTCATCATCGCATACAACTCCGCAATATAGTTTGTTTGCCAACCTAAACCAGCATTGAAAGATCCCAACACTGAACATTCCACACTTTTAGCAACAATACCATCTCCAGCTTGGCCTGGATTCCCTCTTGCAGCCCCATCACAGCAAATAAGTAACTTACCCATTCTTGGTGCGTACTAGGTACACTCCACCGGACTAGAATTCTTAGCATGCCTAAATTTTACTCTAAACAGGTGCATAATGTTCAAATCATACAAGGTATTATGCATATGACCCCTCAATCTAATTGAGTTATCACGTATAATATGATACACTCTACCCTTAAAATCGAGCCAATCAAGCTTAGCATCATCAAACCAGACCCTATTACGGCTCTTCCAAAGCTCAGTTCTAATAGCGATATTATCTATTAACCATAACTCTTTTATCATTCTACTCTTACCCTTATCCTTCTTATAAGAATCAACAAGATTAAATTCAGCCTTAATGCCAAATATGCCTTCACACCCATCCCAAATACGCTTCGCAAATCTACAATACCAAGTAATATATTCCATGGACTCAACATTTCGCTTGCACAAACAACATCTATTAGCTAACGACATACCAAGTTTTGAAACCATTAAATCCTGAGTAGCACATCAATCATTCCTCCAGATCTTCCAACACTGAGCATATAATGTAGGATGCACACATCGCCTCCATATTAACTTAACAACAGGCTCAACTACATATTTATTTCTCAAAAACTCCTTAGCAGATTTCACCGAAAATAAATCTTTTAAATCTAAAGTCCAAGCTCTATAGTCATCACCACCAGTAATGACAGGAAAGTTATCAATATCAACATCAACAACTTCAAAAACATACCACACCTCAGTTGGAATATCCCAAACACCATCCACAATAATATCAGCTACCTTAGACGGAAAATCAGCTTTGCCAAGAGACTTGCAACCAAGCCTTCTTGCAATCGAAAAATCTCCACACCAATTATCAAGAAACAAAGAAGTTTCCCTGCCATTTCCAATAGGTAAGTGCTTAATTCCAACTCCCCCATCACTCCGACGAAAGCAAAGGCTATCAAAAGCCACAGTAAAATACTTACGCTGCTTAGCATCTCCATACCATAAAAAATTCCTAATGGCTCTCTCGCATTGCTTAATCATCCTTCTTGGCCACTTTTACACATCCATAGAATGAATCATATAACTCGACATGACTGAACGCACAAAGAAATCCTAGCATGTGAAGGTAGCATTGCACCCTTCCATCCTGCTAATTTTTCCATAATTTTCTCTACAACAAAACGCACATGAATATGTCTCACAATGCCAGGTTTTAATTCCACCCCAAGTATTTATCTGGAAAATAAGCTCTCTCCATTCCAAGAAAATTGGCAATGGACATATTGCGAAAATAAAAACCACCACCATAATAAAATTTGCTTTTCTTATAGTCCACAGTCTGACTAGAAGCACGTTCATAGATTTCTAGCAAATCCTTAAGAGCTTGTAAACTATGATAATTACCTTTGCAAAAAATCAATATATCATCATCAAAAAACATGTTTGTCGGCGCTACACCCTTCTTCTTGACCATATAATTCATTATCTTTGTAGCAAAGAGCTTAGTATGTTAAGACTAAGAACATCTTCAATAAGAACAAAAATAAGAGGTGACAAAGGGTCACCTTATCTCAAACCTTTTGTGATGCTAAAAAAACCTTCAGGACTACCATTAATTAAAACAGAAATTATAGCAGAATATAGAATATTTGAAATCTAGCCACACCAATTATCTGAGAAACCATATCTTTTAAAAACTTCATCACTAAAACCCTAATTAATTGTATCAAAAGCCTAGGAAATATCAAGCTTTAAACCAACATTACCCACTCCAATATCATTCACAAGCTTAGAAGCTAAGCTAATATTTTCATGAATATTCATCCCCTTCATAAACACACCCTGCTCTTTAGAAACCAACTTACCCAACACCATACCAATCCTTGTACCAAAATCTTAGTAAAATTTTTGAAAAAGAAATTACTAAGGCCAATAGGTTTATAGTCCTTCAAAGTATTAGAAGAATTAGTCTTTGGAATCAAAACAATAAAACTAGAATTAATTCCATTTGGTAATTTCCTCATCTCCCAACAATTAACCACAACTTTGACAAGATCATCACTAATAACATCCCAGCAATGTCTATAAAAAAAATACCTGAATAGCCATCATGCCCAGGTGCACTCTCCGCTCAAAGGTCATGAACTGCCAATTTCATTTCTTCATAGTTATGAATGGCATCTACATCTAGACTCTCTTCACGGGTAATGCATTCATGCTCAAAATAAAATAACGCCTCATCAATATATGTTGCTCCACCATTGAATTTATTCTGGTAGTAATTAACAATGTAATCGTTTATTTCATCCTGCAAAAATAAATTAGAGTTAGCATCAGTTTTAAGCTCCAAAATTTTACTATGTCTTCTCCTCATACGAGTACTATTGTGAAAAAATCTCATATTCTGAACTCCATCTTCCAACCAAGTTTCTGTAGGCTTCTGCCTAAGCATAATTGCTTTCTCAATACGGACCTTCTCAACCTCATTTTTAGCATCCATTACTTTAGTAAATTGAACTTCATTAACCGGTTCATAATCCAATAAATTATTCTCAGCCTCTAGATTCAACTCAGCTTGTTTTAGTCAAACATGTATACTACCAAACACATTCTTATTCCATTCTCTCAAATCTTCCTTCAATCTATTCAACTTATTAGCAAAGAGAAAAGGCGCAACACCACGCAAAGGAAATTGCCAATTCTCCTTTATTAATCTCATAAAGTCAGCATGCTCAAACCACATCTTTTGAAAAAGAAAAGGATCTCTACTAGGCGTTGTACTAACCACAACAAACCCAAAGAGGGGAGCGTTATTGTCGATAGAAAAACTCACGCGTCATTTTTCTCACCATCGATAACTTATCTTTTTCCACCATTGATAGAAAAATCCATTGATATTATCTTTGTCCATCATTGACACCATCTTTCTCCACCACAAACACCTTTTCATCAAGTAACTACCACCACCACCACCACCATAAATGCTTTCTCTTTCATCACAATGATTACCACATCCACCATAAATACCAACTTGATTTCAATCGGTACCACCACCACCATCGACAATAAAAAATAAGTAATACCCTAATTTCATTAAGATTTGTCAATTTCATAAAAAAAATTTAGGGTTTTATCTTCCATCAATTTCACAAAATAAGCACTCGTTAGTTTCTTAACCCTAATTCTCTTTTTGATTTTATTTCTAAACTCATCAATTTCACATGCATTGACCGAAACTAGTTGAATTCATCCTAGTCCTGACCTTGATGTACCTGTGAACATCATGTTTTGATTGAAAATGTTGTTTGATTGTGATTAAAAAGTAGTTATGAGATGGAAGAAATTTTAGTCTATTTTTTCTTGCGTAAGAGTTGTTGTTGAATTTAAACATGAATGAAACTGGTATCATGAAGTACTGAGGTTTATCTGGTTATGCTTAGATTAAGTAGAAATTTAACTATGAACTTGATTTTTTGTAATTCATAACGATATCACTTTATACCCAGCAAGTAAAACCCTTGTATGAAAGGGGTTAATTAGATAATTAGGTTGAAAAGGGACATACATGAACTAGATCTAGTGTATATGTCATCTTTTAAGAATAATTACTAGAAAAAATGATGGTGAATTTTTAAAATACAGTATGCTTCAGTATTTACTGTTGATGTTTGTCTAAAACACGATGAAAATGGTTTTATCTTGTTTTAGATTCAGTTGAATTTGGTTTCATCTAGGTTTAAAATAGGATGAAACCAGTTTTATCTTGTTTTAGATTCAGTCGATCTTGGTTTCATCCGGGTTTAAACTAGGATGAAACTGGTTTCATTGATTTTTTACAAATGGTCACTATGAATGAACTATGATATAAATTTTTATAGGAAGCAAAAGCTGGAAGAGTACTGAATCAAGAACAAAGAATAGGCATGATATGCATGCCGGTGGTGAATTAAGAACAAATATTATGCATGATTTAAATGTGTTCGTTGAAAGGAATAAAGTAAATTTGAAGGAAAAGGAAGAAAAGAAAACCTTTCGATGAAATCTTAAACCAATAGTCGAGTTAATGGAAGAATTCAAAAACAAAAAAAGCTTTGGAAATCTTAAATTTGTGAATCTGGATACGTCTTTGAATGTATGTATATCTTAATATTCCATGTCAGTTACTTTGAAAATTCTACTTAAATTAGTATATACTATTATCTTGCATTTTATTTCATATAATCTTGTCAAAATATGCAGGATAAAACCAGATACATCCCGATGAAAATATAAATTTTTTCAGAGTATACAGGATGAAACCAGTAACATCTTGATGAAAATATATTTTTTGTCAGGATATGCAGGATGAAACCAGTTCCATCTTGAAGAATTTTTTTTTTTGTCAAAATTGCAAGTTGTACCTGGATTCACTGAAGTTTATTTATAAAAATTAGAGAGCATGTGCAATCGAAAAAAAAAGATAGCAATACTTACATATCAATGAATATTGTATTAAACAATTCAACAAAATATAACGCAACGTTACAACCAGATAAAATTAAAATTGATATTCCATCTTGAACAAAACTTCAATGGAAATTGGTATTCATCTGACATTTCCAAGTGTATCCCCTACATGTTCCAGCACAAATTACCACCCCAACCACCTTCACCATCCATCACTGACCACCAGTATTTGCCACCCACACCCACCATTGCAAAAACCACCACCCCCACCACTAACCACCCTTAACACTCATCACGCTCCAAACCCACCCAAAAAATCTCTTGGTTCCTATTGTACAGTTGAAGAAAAAAACGACAAAAAAATAAAGCATACAAACATCAAGAGAAATGATTAGTGAATCTGGATACATATATATTTAAAAACTGAAAAGTTAAATCAGTTCACAAATGACATATGATGAACAATTGAAATCAAATTATTATTAGTACTAAAGTTGATTTGAAACTAAATTAGACTAAAAACAAAGCAAAATGTTGAAGGTTTAATTTAATTGGGTTTTGAATTCAAAAAACCCTAGAAAATCACAAACAAATGCCCAAAATTAACAAAAAGACACATCATCAATAACTAATGAAACTTCATATTATAATGAATCAAAGAATTAATCGCATTATAATTTGTATCAAACTTACGATCATACAAAAAACAAAATCAAAATTGGACAAAACCAGTTTTGATTATACCCCAAAACAAAACTTGAAATCAAACAAAATAAGTTCAAACACTAGAAAAGCTTACCGATTTGAGCAAAGATTGGAGAAGAGTTTGATTGTTAATCGAACGTCGATTAGATCAAAAAACTGGAGCTCGATTTCTTCAGGTTTATATCTCAAAATCAAAATTAGTCATGTTTTTCTCTTTCTCCTTCTGTTAACAACGACCTAATACAATTGTGGTTAAGGGCATAATGATCAGTTATAATACACTTTTCTAATACTTTTGGGTAGAATACCCAAATTTGGATATTAGAAAAGTATCTTTTGAATCCTTGGATATTAGAAAAGTATATTGTTTTACTTGTCTCCTACACCCATAAATTAAAACTAATCTGAGGATTATTGAACCAATTAATTGATAATAAAACAACAAATGTTGATGAATCTAACGATACTGAAAATAATCAACTTAAATTGAAAGCATAATTTGGCACATGAGGGCATAACCACACAATCGTCAGTGGTGGAATTCTGCAATAAGATATTTCCTTTAATCACGTGACTTTAATACTTGGGTATTAGTGGTCAATTAATATATAGTCCAAAAATGGCAAATTCAGAGATTGAGTATAAAGTTTAGATGCATATGATTATAAGGAAAGAAGTCTTGACAAGCAGAACTCAGATGGTTTGAGTGCTATTATACATGCAGTAAACCAAGATCTTCAGCATCATGTATCCACTTGCCAAATATGCAAAGAGGTTTGGGAAATTCTTGAGACCATATTCTAAGGTAACACATCAGAAAATGAAGCTAGATTTCAAACCTCACTTCTAATTGGGAAAACTTTATATGGATGTAACGACACGTTTGAAGATTTTTATTTCAAACTCCTTGAGATTGGTAATGTATTTGTGTCACTTGGAAAGACTATTTCAGAAAAGAAATAAAATTCAAAAATCTCATATCGTTACCATATAGATATGAGTAAACATGCTAGCTATCATCGATGCAAATGATCTTACAAAACTATCTAGGAGTTCTCTAGTTGGTAAACTAAAGATCATGAGTCCTAGTCAAACCAAAAGGATAAGAGAATTGCTTTTAAAGTTGAAAGAAACTCAAACGTTCATCAGAAAGAAAACAAGGCTCAATTGTCATAAGAAGATGATGAAACTTGCTTAGAAAAATCAGATGATGATCTTGATTCAACCATGTCCCTTATGACTAGACAATTTTGATATCTTTTAAGGAATATAAATAGAAGATTTGTAAAAGATACGTATCCTCCTAATTGACCTCCTGATAGAGTTTCTGCTGAGAACAAAAAGGATCAAGACGAAGATGATGAATATCAACCACAATGTTTCAAATGTAATGGTTTCGGTCACACAGCCAAGGACTTCCCAAATATGAGGAAATACATTGGTAACAGAGATCTTGTTGTAACACTCGATGAGACCTCAGACTCATATAATTCTGAAGAAGAGGATACAACAAATTAAAGTTGCACTTATTGCTAAGATAATTTTTACAAAAATATGTTTGTAATCCCTCTATTGATAAAACGGATACATCTCCAGATGTATGGACTTCTGCTAATAAGGAATAAACAGAAAGAGCAATGTGCACAACTGTCGAAAGTCAAAAGAAAACAAAATCTCTCTTGTGTAAGTTCTGCAAGCAATATGGACATAATTTTGATCATTGCTACATGTTCAAGAGAAAATTTAACATGATAAAAGTAAGAGCTAAAGAACTTATAAATAAATTGGAAAACTTTGATCATGTTAATCAGTGTTTGAAGTAGAAATCTTCCAAACCGTCAGCACTTCATAAGTCTACTTCTCCAAGGGAGTATGAGGAATCCAAAACTAAAAAGGAAAGGAAGAAGATTTAAATGTCATGCCAAATCAGAACATAAGTAATATAAAAACCAAATTCAGAATGGTGTGTGCTTTACAAACCGTAATGAGAAAGCTTCTCATCTCAACACCACTTAGTGGTATTGAGTTTGTGCATCCTCGCTAAATGAACCAGAAAAATAAACGTGAGAAAGCATAAGAACTAGGCAATCTTACAAAGCAATTTGTGCATAATCTCTCTACAATTTTTTTTTTTAATAATAATAAAAAAAATGGATGACAAGAATAACAATGATATTTTTTTATTATAGTTAATATTCGAAAATCCTTATGAGTTTTCGGATAACTATTTTGGTTAATTATTCATCATGTTACCGAAATATCTGTTTCGTCAATATAAATATTATTTTATAAAAGTTGGCATCTCATTATGAGAACCTTTACTATGGATCAAGATGTTGTATCTTCCTTATTGTTTTAGGGTGAAAACAAATGTATTACAAAATGGTACTTTCAAGTAGGTTCGAGAGATCAAGATCGAACAAGACGAGCCTAAACCAAGAAATGGTCGTTCACGTCCTGCTTCGATCACAAAGGTGGAGAAGATTGGGTAGGTCTTAGGGGAGGGAAGCAAAGAAAGTTGAGAAATCTCAGTGTGATGAGTAATTGTAGTGTATGATAAAGAATGGATTATCTCGTGGATGAATCGCTAATTTTGTATTTCTTGTCTCTTAGTTATCTTGTTCTTGTGTCGAATAAATGAATTCATCTATTTATATTTCTGAGGAGACACACTGATTTCTCGTAAGTGGTGAAAGTTATAAAAGAATTAAAGGAATAACGATTGTGGAGATTGTAGTGGAGTCATGTACGAAAAATAGGGAGGACTTGTATGACCACTACTCCTCATGATCTCAACTGTCTTGTAACTGTCCCACTACTTCTTACCTTCTTGTTCGTAGATGTATTTCCACAATGCACGATTTTCGTAGACCGTCAGACCAATACCCAAATGAGAATCCCCCATGTGTTGTATTTGATATCTCGTAGAATAATAACGGAGTTGTGAACCACTACTGTTTTGATTAAGTCAAGTCAAGTCAATGAATTGCTAAGTAAGTGAGGTAAGTTGCGCAACTCAATGAATTGATAATCAGACTAATTAGTGTCAAGTTTGGTAAGTTTAATGGCCATGTACTAACTTAGGAGTAACATAGCTATTTTAATAGCCATAAGTCATCTTAGAAGTGACAAAGGATAATTATCAAAATATTTTGCGAGGAGGTTCTCAAGCAAGAAGGCTTAATAGATAGCCATATAGAGCTAACACTGTATTAGGCCAGCAGTGAAAAAGAATGACGCGTCGCTAAGGGAAGCAACTAGCAAGGTGTTTTAGGGTGAAACAAATGTACTGCAAAAGAGTACTTTTAAGTAGGTTCGAGAGATCAAGCTCGAACAGGACGAGCCTAAACAAAGAAATGGATATTCACGTCTTGCTTCGATCACATAGGTGGAGAAGATTGGGTAGGTCTTAGGGGAGGGAAGCAAATAAAGTTGAGAAATTGTAGTGTATGATGAAGAATGGATTATCTATGAGATGAATCACTATTTCTGTATATCTTGTCTCTTAGTTCTCCCTTTTTCTCATTTCGAATACATGAAGCCATCTATTTATATTTTGGTGGAGACCCACTGATTTCTCGTAAGTGGTGGAAGTTACAAAAGAAGTGGAGGAGTAACGATTTTGGAGATTGTACTGGAGTCACGTCCGAAAAATATGGAGGACATGTATGACCACTACTCTTCGTGCTCTCAACTGGTCTGTAACCGTCCCACTACTTGTTACCTTCTTGTTCATGGATGTGTTTCCACAACGCACGTCGTAGACCACCTGACTAATACCCTAATGAGAATCCCCCATGTTTTGTGTTTGATATCTCGTGGAAATAGTGGAGTCGTGGACTATCACTTTTTTTTAAGTCAAGTCAAGGACTTGCTAAGTAAGTGATGCAAGTTGCGCAACTCACTAGATTGACAATTATACTGATTAATACTGAATCTGGTAAGTTTAGTAGTTATGTACTATCTTAGGAGTAACATGGCATAATGTTAATGGCCAATTTTTTAGCTTAGAAGTAACTTGGCATAAATCTGAAATATGTTTGAAGCCAAGATTGTGTGAAGGCTCTTAAGGAATAGTCATAGCGTGCTTAAGAACAAAGCTTGATAGATATCCATATGAGGCTAGCGCTGGCATTAGGCCATCTCTTAATAATAAAAAGTGTGGTGTGTCTATTGGGGACGCAACATGGATAAGGCTAGTGCTGGCTTTTGAGCCAGCGCAGAGTTGCATCCTTAGTTAGCGCTTTCAAGTTGCGCTTGAGTACGACATATCCCTTAGGGACACTTCCTAAGCGGTTTGAGATAGCACTTGAGTACTTCAAATCCCTTGGGGAGCTTCTTAAGCGCTTGAGTACGACACGTCCCTTGGGGACGTATGATAGGTGTATTATTTGCGTTATTTGGATACTCTAATTCATTGATTTCTTGTTATTTTTTATATCATTATGCTTTTATTTTGTTTGTTTATGATTTTCTTAGTAGTTTCGAAGTGTGTTCAACCAAAGAAGAAGAAATGAGTTCAGTACGACACGAAATGAACAAGGAAGTTAACTTCTGTCAATGGAGGAGGGCCAAAGATCAAATTCAAATCATTCAAATCGAGTAGTTCTTAATACCATTTTAAAGATAACGAGAATACGAAGTCAACTCAAAAAGAATGAGGTCATTCGGAGTTCGTATGAGGAAGTTATGAGCAAAAGAGTCGAAAGAAAATAGCGAAACACTTAGGAAAATAATCGGTAGATAACATGGAAATTGAGTCTACCGATTATGGAAAGTTATCTACCGATTATAGCAAGTTATCTACCAATTATGGCAAGTTTTGGACACAGGAAAAGTCATATTTTGATCTCTTACAATCGGTAGATAAGGAGGGTGTCGAGTCTACTGATTATGACTCGACGTAAGCCACTTCTAAGACACGTTTTTGACTTCTAAATCAAGGAAACATGGTCCCGGAAGGATTCTAAACCCTAAAAGGAAGTGATACTTGAGGGCCAACTGGCCAAGCATTGAAGTCTATAAAAGAATACATCTAAGGCTCATCTTTAACATCTTTAACATCTTTATATTTTATATTCCATATCTCTTAAGTAATCTCTTATCTTCTACATCAAAAACCTAGGGTTTTCCCCTTAGGGGGAAACCATTCTTCTTCTTTGTATATTTTTCATGGGTTTTAGTAAATCCATGAGTAGGTAACTTTGTTCTATTGTTTGGGGATATAGTTGGAAGTCCTAGACATGTAAATCAATCCGGTTGGTTAGTTTGAATGTTAATGATCTCTTTTATCGCTTATGTTCTACTGTTTATATGGCCATGTATGATTGAAGACTTGATCGTTCAAGTTGCAAATTGAATGATCATGTGTTCATATCTAAAGCTAGACTACGGTTTGAGATCCAGAATTGTCGAAGAACTCTAATCACAAGTAGCAAAACATAGTTATTAACAACGGGATGTTGTCATGTGATTATGTGTAGAAGCTTAACCTAGGTTAAATCTGTGTGGCTCTTGTGCTGGATTGCTTAGAATAACCTCAACTCACGAAGATCATTGCTTTCATTGGGTTAAACTTGAGTGGCTCTTGCGCCACGTTATTCATTGAGAAGGATTCAAAGAGTGGCTCTTGCGCCTTTGCTGATACAAGGAGTTTTGCCGGAGTAAGCCTGTGATAGGATGCTCTAGGGTTATTGGTACAAGAAGGACTGGATGCTATCTTTAATCGATTGAAGAGCTTGTTTGGTGACGGAAGATGAAACCTCTAATCAGTATTTTCTCACTTTGATCTCAATCTTTATTTACTTTGTTTTTATTTTCTTTCGTTAGTTTACTTAGTTTTATTCATTAAAATCCCCCTCTTGGTTACATAAGAAGTCAAAAACAAATAACAATTCACAACCCTCGTGGGAACGATCCTTACTACCGTTATACTACTTGTTAGTATTAGTGGGAAATATCTTAATTAATTTTTACGCAAACGACACGCACCAACGTGTCCTAAGTGCTTTGGCGCTCTCGAGTACGGCACGTCCCTTGGGGACGCTGCATAAGCGCTTTGGCGCTCTCGAGTACGACACGTCCCTTGGGGACGGTTCCTAAGCGCTTTGGCACTATTGAGTACGACACGTCCCTTGGGAACGCTGCCTAAGCGCTTTGGAGCTCTTGAGAACGCAGAGCATGGCGCATCCTCGGGGACGCAACCTAAATGAAGTTGGCGATTTTGCGTTAGTGCTTAGGTATGGCGCGTCCCTGGGGACATAGCCTAGGTCTGGCTAGTGCTTGCCTTTGGTCAGCGCAAAGTGTGGTGTGTACCTTAGGGACGTGACCTGATGAGCTAGTTCTAGCCTTGTTGCTAAGGCACAACATGCTCTCTTAGAGGAATTACTCTTTGATTGTAGCGCGCCCAAGAGAAAGGACGCATATTTTATGGCACATCCTTGAGCATAATGCTAAAGTGGCATATTCCTATAGAATCAGGAAGGCGGATTGTAATTCGCTCTTTTCGAGCAAGATATTAAGCTGGAATGCGTTTTCAAAGATCAAGTATTAGCTATTTTTTTGAGTTGATGGATGTTATTGGAACATCAATGCGCATTCGAGACAAGTTCAAGGAATTCAGCTGTGGAAATTATGTGACTTGAGACTAGTTCGATATGGCATAAATATTGTGAATATTAGAAAGGCTACAGTATCAATTTAGAATGTCTGTAGCTATTTCTAGAGACTGTATTCTTAATTCTCCTACGGAAAATCAGTAGAGATACAATATTTTATGTTTTGATATAAGACTAAAAGTATGCGCATATACTTGTATGTTCCTGCGTTAGGAAAAAGGGCGATTTTATAATTCTAGCCCTCGTCAAAAACTCACCATCTAGACAAGTTTAGCGCTAGCTCTGACAAGTGCTTAAATACATATTTATAGTGTCAATTTCATACTTGTTTTAGTTAGATTTCTTGCATATTACTTTGTATTACTCTTGTTTTCTATTTTATTTGTTTCTTTAGGTGAATCATCCGAAAATCAATGAAAATGGTGTTGAAAAGAGCTAAGAAGATAGAAGGATTCATTCCAGAGGGAAAAATAAAAAGTTAGAGCTAAAGAGTATACTTTTGGAGTGAAAATCCAGAAGCATTTACGGCTAGGAGGGTTTCAGAAGCTAGCCGTAAAACAAGTCGAAGAAAAGTACATGAATTCAGAAGCACTTACGGTTAGAAAAACATCAAAAGCTAGGCGTAGAACTGGGAAGTTAACAAGAGTTCTGTCATATTTATGGATGGGAAATCATCTCGACCCAACCGTAGAAGAATCCATATTCGCAATGGAAGTGTCAGAGTCAGATTTCCGGCTAACAAATATTCTTACCCAGCCGTAGACAAGATGAAGCATTTAAACAAGAATTCCAGATTCACATACGGTTAGGAACTCACACCTAACCTATTTGTAAATTGTGATAAAGAGATATGAATATTTTTAAGAAACCATCTTGTAGAGGACGACGATATGAATCCAACGCAAAAAAATAAGGTCAATTGAACGTTGGATGAATGAGTTATGGATAAAACAGTGAAGGAGAAATAATAAAAACTCAGATTCAGTTAGGGCCAAGAATGCCTAGCACGACCTAGCCGTAAATGACCCTGAAAAATCATCCAAAAACTCATATTTATTTACAGCTAGGTCGTAGGATAATTCCCAGTCGTAAGTAAAGTGGTTGGTGCGGATTTGGACTTCTAAAAAACGTAAAATCCGGTCTCGGATGGATTCTAAGCCCTAGATATCATGAGCACTATATAAGAAGACTCCCAAGAAATTAACAAGACACCTTTTACATTGGTTTGCAAGTCTTGGAGGAGATCAACAACACAAGAGGAGAAAGCTAGGGTTTTGAAACGGTTCCATTATCGTAACGATTTCTTATCTTTTTTCTTATATATATATAACATGGATGCTTCTACATACATGAGTATCTAAATACCTAATTGATTGAGGATGAATTCTAAGTTCTAAACATGATTTGAGTTATTATATATGAATCTATTTTCAAGTTCTTCACATGATTATCGTTTGTTTTTACTAATATGAATGTTTATGCTTAACTGATAGATTTCTTAGGTGGCCAACTAAATTGATTTGTTAATTAATTAAAGCTAGTAAGATTTTGGGTATCCGTAATTGTATCATAAAGTCTTACACAAGTAGAGAATGTCAGACCTTGCAGAGGGATTCTGTGGAGCAATCACGTGTAAAAACAACACTAGAAAGTGGACCGAGCGTACTGAGTTTAACTATTAAGATCAAACCTAAATTCACAAACCTTAAATCATTTGACTGAGCTACATCTTGTAAGCGAACCTCAAGGTGGCTCAGTTGGATAGAATCTGGTGACTAAGCGTACCTCTTATTCGGTTATATAAGGAGTTTTGGGGATAGCTAAGCGCATCTACTATTCTACGGTTGGAGATAATATATGATGAATAACTATTGGATGAGCATAGTAATTTAATGATTGTTTAGTAATGAAAAAGGATTCCTCGATCATATCTCTCTACATTGCTTACAACTTTACTTTTAATTGCTTTTTATTTACTTTGTTAAAATCCTAAAACAAAACCCCCATTTTTGTGACATTTGACAACTGAAATACCTCGCTCCTCATGGGAACAAACTCTATTTACTACTATATTATTCATTAGTAAAGTAGAAGATAAGAGAATTAATTTGTGCAACTACGACACGCATCAAATTTTGGCGCCGCTGCTGGGGAGTGGTCGGTGTTAGTGTTGTTTATTTTTGTTTTTAGGTTTATCTTTAGATTTTAACTTTGTTTTCTAGATTTTTGGTTTCAGGTAGTTGATCTCTGGCACCCAAACATTGGGATTACAAAAAGGTACGGAATTCAAACTCGCAAGGGGACAGTACTATTAGAAGCTCAGTTTTTGCTACAAGATCCACCTCTAGAAGAGATGGGTGGTCCTCAACCTCCGGAGAAGAAGTTGCGAGAGTTGACATCTCCATGTTTAGATTCACAACCACTGTGCATTAACATAGCTGCACCGGTGGAGCTGAAGTCGAATTTGATTCATCATCTACCTAAGTTTAAGGGACATGCAGGTGAAAACCCAAATCGTCACCTTTAGCAATTTCAGAACACGATAACGAGTCTTAGGCATGGAACCGAAGACACTGAAACGACTATGCTACAAGCCTTTCCATTCTCATTGACAGATTTAGCAGAAAAATGGTTGTATTACCTTCCTCCAGGGAGTATTACAACATGGATAGAGATGATAAAGTTATTTCAAGAGAAGTATTTTCCTACTTCTAAGGCAGCATCTGTTCGTAAAGAGATTAGTAGCATTCTGAAGATTACTTGGGAATCTCTTTATGAATACTGGGAGAAGTTCAAATGGTTGTTGGAAAGCTTCCCACACCATAACATCTCCTCAACACTCATCATTTAATACTTCTACGAAGGATTACTTCAGGAGCATAGGAACTTGATTGATGCAACTGCAGGAGGTACACTTACTGAAAAGACAATCTCGCAAGCAACTAGTTTTATTGAGAGTATGGCTTCAAATGCACAACAATTTTATACCAGGAACAACTCACATTTCATAAGAGTAAGAGAGATAGAGTAGTCTTCATAATCGGAACTACGGTTGAACAATATAGAGAAGGTAGTGCAACGAATGGCTGCGGTGATTATTCTTACATATGAAGAAGAGGCCGAACAGGTGAATGATGTGTTCCCTAATCATAGGACAAGGTATGATACCTACTCTAATACTTATAATCCTGGTTGGAAATATCACCCAAATTTCAGCTATGCAAACAAGCAAGCTGCAACTCCTAATCCATATGGCGACAAAGTGGTTTTCAACATCCACAACCATAATTACAACCAAAACCACAACCTCAAGTTCCAAAGGAGGATGACTCTGAGAGTATGATTATCATGATGCAAGGTCTCTCATCTATGTTCCAACAAAGTTAGCAGCAAAACCAACAACATCAGCAGAAGACTGATTCTGCCACTAGGGATTTGCAAACTCAAATAGGGAAAATGGCAACAAAGCTTACGTCGCAACCTTTTGTGAATCCAAGAAAGAATGTTAGTGCAATAATGCTTAGAAGTGAAAGGGAAGTTGTAGATTCAAGATAGAAGAAGCAGGGTAGTGAAGAGAAAGAACAAGACAAGGAAGAAGCAGTGCCTATAGAAGAAACTGTTCCAAAGGAAAATCCACCTCCAACCGCCCAACCTAAGGACATGGTGCCTACTTTTACTACTCCACCACCTTTTCCTAGTTGTTTTTCCAAGTCAAAGAAACAAGCTCAAGATAAAAAGATCATGGATATTTTTAACAAGGTCCAAATCAACATTCCATTTATTGAGGCCATCAAAACGGTACCCAGGTATGCTAAGTTTCTGAAGGAATTATGTACAAAGAAGAATAAGTTGATTGCTAACCAGATTACTCAGGTGAGTGAAAGTGCATCAACTATGTTGTTAAAAAAGATGCCTGCAAAGTGCAACGATCCTGGGGGTTTCGTGATACCAATTACTATTGGTAACCGCAGATTTGAGCATGCTTTGCTTGATTTGGGAGCATCAATTAGTTTCATGTCAGCCGATATTTATGATTCTAATCTAGGACCTTTAAAAGAGACATGAATTATCATTCAATTAGATAATAAGTATAACATATATCCTAAAGGACTCGTGGAGGACGTGTTGGTTCAAGTGAATGAATTAATCTTTCCGGTTGATTTCTACATTGTGGATATGAAGAAAGGGGATAATTGTTCATCTACTTCATTACTTCTTGGGAGACCGTTTATGAAGACTGCAAAGACGAGATTCATGTCGATAGTGGGACACTTACTATGGAGTTTGATACAAAAATTACACGCTTCAATATCTTTGATGTTATGTGTTATCCAAGTGATGTTCATTTTGCATTCTCTATTTATGTTATTGATTCGTTAGCTCACCAGATGCTTGATTTGAGTAGTGAAGATGAACTTGGGACTTTGTTACGATATAATATTGTTATTGACGTCCATGGGCTACCTAACTTGGACATCGACGTTCCAAAAAAATTAGTGGAGATTTGTGGTGCCTTAACGACATTACAAGAAGCTCAAACTGGTAATATTTCATATATCTCTTTACCTGTAACTGAAGAAGTTCCTTTACCTTCTGTTATGAAGGCACCTAAAGTAGAACTGAAGCCTCTACCTGATCACTTAAAGTATGCTTACTTGGGTGAAAGAGAAGAGATTCTGGTCATTATTGCAAAGAATATCACAGCAGTACAAGAAGAATGCTTGATCAGGGTTCTAAAAGAGCACAAAACGGCCATTGGTTGGACAATTGCTAACATCAAAGGTATTAGTCCATCCATGTGCATGCATAGAATCCTAATGGAAGATGATACCAAGCCAGTACGTGATGCTCAGCGTAGGCTAAACCCCTCAATGATGGAAGTCATGAAGAAATAGATCCTCAAGTTGCTAAGTGTGGGGGTGATTTACCCAATTTCTGACATAGGTGGTACCTAAGAAGTCTGGTGTTACTGTTGTCAAAAACCAAGATGACAAACTTATTCCTACACGAGTTCAAACAGGATGGAGAGTATGCATAGACTACAGGAAGATTAATTATGCTACATGAAAGGATCATTTTTCTTTTCCTTTCATTGATGAGATGTTTGAGAGGTTATCAGGATATTCATATTATTTCCTTTTGGACGGTTATTCGGGTTACAATCATATTGTTATTGCACCGGAAGATCAAGAGAAGACTAGATTTACTTGCCCTTTTGGTACATCAGCGTATAGACGGATGTCATTTGGTCTTTGCAATGTGCCTGCCACTTTTCAGAGATGTATGGTTAGTATATTTTCTGACTACGTGGAATGCATCATTGAGGTATTTATGGATGATTTTAGTGTTTATGGCAATTCATTTGATATTTGCTTAGAAATCTTGAACTTGTGCTTAAAAGATGCATAGACACTAATCTTGTTCTTAATTGGGAGAAATTTCACTTTATGGTAAACCATGGTATAGTGCTCGGTCACATTGTGTCCTCTAGAGTGCTCGAAGTAGACAAAGCAAAGATAGACTTAATAAGAAACTTACAATACCCCACTTCGGTGAGAGAGATTCGCTCGCTTCTTGGTCATGCAGGTTTCTACAGGCGGTTTATCAAAGATTTCTCCAAAATCTCAATGCCAATGTGCAAATTGTTGCAAAAGGAGGCTACTTTTAACTTCGATAAGGAGTGCAAGGATGCCTTTGACAGATTGAAAGAATTGTTGACAACTGCACCAATTATCAAGTCACCCGATTGGAGTTTACCGTTCGAGTTGATGTGTGATGCAAGTGACTATGCAGTTGGAGCCGTTTTGGGTCAAAGGGTGGACAAATTGTCCCACGTGATTTAATATGCATCTAGGACCCTAAACGATGCACAAATCAACTATTCTACCATAGAGAAAGAGTTGTTGGCTATAGTTTTTACACTAGAAAAGTTTAGATCATATTTGGTGGGAGAAAAAGTGGTTGTATATTCTGATCATGCAACACTTAGGTACCTATTAAAGAAAAAAAAGAAGCTAACCCAAGGCTAATACGGTGGATTCTGTTGTTGCAAGAATTTGATATCAAAATTAGAGACAAGAAAGGTGTTGAGAATACAGTTGCAGATCATCTTAGTAGACTTGTTGTTTCTAAAGAAAAAATTCCCTTACATGATCGTTTTCCGGATGAACAACTTTTCTCAATTGATGCCTCAACACCTTGGTACGCTGATATAGTGAACTACTTGGTTAGTAGAAAAATACCTAGTACGGTGTCCAGTTTTCAAAAGATAAAACTTAAGAAGATAGCCAAGCATTATGTGTGGGATAAGCCCTACTTGTGGAAATACTGTGTTGATCAGGTTATCCATAGGTGCGTACTTGACTCTGAATTTCAATCCGTTGTTACTTTTTTTTTTCATCTTATGCTTGTGGTAGAAATTTTGGTACAAAACATATTGCTCTCAAAGTTATTGGGAGTGGCTTTTATTGGCCCACCCTATTTGAGGATGCGTATGTTTTTGCAAATCTTATGATAGATGTCAACGAACGGGCAATCTAGGTGCTCGAAATCAAATGCCACTCACACCGATTCTTGTTGTAGAAATATTCTATATGTGGGGAATTGATTTTATGGGCCCTTTTGTTAATTCGTATGGAAATTTTTATATACTTCTTGTTGTGGATTATGTCGAAATGGGTGGAAGCTAAATCCACCCCTACTAATGATTCTCAAGTTGTTTGTGAGTTTGTGAAGGAAATTATTTTCACTAGACATGGCACACCACGTATGGTTATCAGTGATGGAGGATCATACTTTCATAAATCCTTCCATGCTCTTCTCAAGAAGTATAACATTACACATAAGATTGGTACGCCTTACCACCCACAAACTAGTGGGCAAGCTGAAGTTTTAAATCATGAAATTAAATCAATTCTTGAGAAAACCGTCAATACTACACGGAAAGATTGGACCTAAGGCTCAACGATTCATTATGGGCGTATAGAACGGCATACAAGACACTAATTGGTATGTCTCCATGTCGGTTGGTTTATGGCAAAGCTTGTCATCTCCCGGTTGAACTTGAACATAAGGCTTTATGGGCAGTAAAGATGTGCAACATGGAGTATGATAAAGCGGGGAAACAAAAACAACTACAAATAAATGAGCTAGAGGAGATACATACCGATGCTTACGAGAGTTCTCGTATATACAAAGAGAGGACTAAGTTCTTCCGTGACAAGATGATTTCTCAAAAGAATTTTGTTGTGGGACAAAAAGTCATTTTATTTAATACTCGTCTTCCTTTATTTCCTGGTAAGCTAAGGTCTAGATGGGTTGGAGCATTTGTTGTTACTAATGTTTTTTCTCATGGTGCAGTTGAGATTACTAGTACGAAAACATGAATAATTTCCAAAGTCAACGGCCATAGATTGAAGCCTTATTACGAAAACTTCCCTACAAAAAATATGGACGTGATTATACTTGAAGATTTTTTCTATCTGGAAGAGTAATATGGGCGAGTAGAGAGTCGGCCTGGCAACTTTAAACCAACCGCTTCATGGGAGGAAACCCATTGGTTTTGTTTCTATCTTTATCTTTTGATTTTTATTAGTTTTGCGTATCATATTAGGAATTTCCCATCTTGATTTTATACTGGAAGAATCAATTTACATTGAGGACAATGTAAAGTTTAAGTGTGGGGGAGTATTTAACATATAAAGTAGTTTTTACTTAGAGTTTCACTTTTGTAGGTAAATTTTTAAACTTTTTGTACATATTTGCATGAAAACCTCCAACTTTTAGATGTTTTAGAGTCATTTTGTACACTTATATCTAAGTCTACATATAAAGTTCTTACCGAAATAATTGAACTTAGAAGTAATGGAGAACGACATTCGGGGTTCTTAGTTGTTGAGAGGCACGAGCTGACAAAAAGGGACTTAAACCCCTGGTAGAGAATACAGTATTAGGGAGTTGATCAATCATTAGTGGGGACTACCCATTACATCAAGCAAGGCACCATACCTTCAATTCTTTGTAGTTGTCTAAAAAATTTATCCTTTAGAATGTGTGTCATCTTACGCTAATTCTGAGTAGAATGATGAGCTACCCAACTTCGCACCAATTTCAGCACTACTTTTTGAACTTTCGAGTGCTATTTCTATCAATCATAAGGGTGTCATCAGAATTGCTAACTCTATCTTGTAGTCTTGTTTGCAGTTGGCACCATTCTCTCGACAACAACAAGTCCATAGAAACACCATTATCATTAACAAGCGGAGCACCAAAAATTTGAAGGAAAGTTGAGGACGTTCAAGGTTTACAAGCAACAGTATAAGAAAGAGCAAATTTCATATTCAAGTAAAGCAACAATATAATGAAGATAATTATATATACATGTTGAATATTTATGTACAAGAGCGAAAGAAATCAAAATATGAGAGTTAGTGGAGTTTATGATATCGAGACAATACAAGTTGTGAAGATTCAAGTGGTAAAGTACTTATCCCACGACCATAGTAGTTTCATTGTTCATTTTATTTTATTTTTCAGTTTGTATTTTATTTTTCTTGGTCCGTACACTTTGTTCTTGTTTTGATATTTTGGTGTTTTGGGTTTCCTTCAGAGACATACACACTTTTCTTTTCAATTCCATTCCACATATTGCTTCGATTCAGGCCTATCTTGTGGATTCCAGATTTTACCTTCATTTAGGATCCGTACACCTCGTTCTTGTTTTGACAATCTTGTGTTTGTGTTTATGTTTCCTTCAGTGACACAATCATATTTCTCGTCAATTCCATTCCACAAAAGTGCTTAGCTTTAGGCCTGCTTTGTGGATTCCAGTTTTTTCACTCTTTGTTTTTTTGGGTCCTGTTTTCCTGTGGCTGTGTCCTGAATCCCTTACCTTTTCAGCACTTTTGCTCTCTTAGCATCAGCTTTCTTGGGTTTGTGATTCTACATGGGATACACCCACAGTTCAACTCATTTTCAGTTTTCCTTTTGTTTAGCTTCAGGCCTTTCGTGTGGCTATCTGTGTTCATTTGTTTTTAGGTCATGTTGGGTGGTTTCTGTTTTTCATTCAGAATCACTTTTCGGCCTTTTGCAACTGCTCACTGGTGTATGAGATTACCCCTGAGACACCCTCACATCTTAGCACATTTTCAGTTTTCTTCTGGAGTAGCTACATGCCTTTCCTGTGGCTGCCTGTCTGTCCATCTGTTTGACGCTCATGTGGCTTCCTGTCTGTCCAATATGTCTAGAACAAGGTCTGGCTCAGAGTCCCAGGGTTTAGTTGAGAAAGGGGAGGGGTCTTGAATGATGCTTTGTTTCAATGTCCTTATAAACACCTGGATGGCTGCAACAATGGGGTTGGGGGAAGAGGGCTTAGTCGTTCTGGTTTTTATAGGAATTTGCAAGATAAACACCTCCACACCATGGATGCAGTGGATGTTTGTAGGGAGAGGGTGACCAAGGATTTGGCTGTGTTCTGTGCCTGGGAAGTTGTTTTGTCACAAATGCAAATGTGGCTCTGCTCGGATTGTATGCATATGTATTCCTGGAGACGGCCCTGTAGGCAACACAAAGAGGGTATTATACCCAGCCCTTACAATGGGACGTCAGCATCCTGTATGGTATACGGCATCAGCAAACCATTGTCTTCCAACTTTGTGTCCCTGGACGATATGGTGCATGTTGCTCCAGCAACTTTGGATGTGGACCTGCTACACCTTGTATACCAACAGAAACTCCCCACTGTTGCTAGTATTCCATCACAGTGCAGGCTTCAGTTCTCTAGGGTAATCAAAGCCTCATTGGATAGAGTTATTGCCAACCCTTCGGACTTGTCTGTTTGGTTACAATTGTTGCTCATTCCAATATGCACTTTAGGTCTGTACACACCCAAGGGAACCGCAGAAGAGAGGCCAGGGACCATGAAGAAATTGCAGATGGCTAGTATGAACTAGGCTTTACTTCAATGGAGTGATGGCAGTGAGATTTATGGCTTGGTACAGTCCATTTTGGAGCAATCCAGACAGCAGCAAAGTGGGCCGAACAACACACAGAAGCTGAGTAGTTCTAATCTTGCAGCGTGCAGAAGGAAATTGGGCCTAGGCCAGTACACGGCTGCTATCAAAGTGCTAGCCTATAGTGGTATAGCCCCATGTTCTCAAGATACTCTTGCCTAGCTTAGCCATAAACACCCTGCTGCAAGGCTTCCTTACATCCCTGTAGACCCAATTATGGTTGAGCCTCTTTGTGTAGACAAATCGAAAGTTCTAAGCGCCATAAGGGGTTTCCCAAAGGCACTTCATGCGGAAGAGATGGACTCAGAGCCCAACATCTGCTGGATGCCTTAGTGGTCCTGCTGCCGCAGTAGCGGAAGACCTCTTGGTTTCTATGACAGGAGTAGTTAACCTGTGTCTAGCAGATAGATGTCCAGCAGTGCTTGGTGCGTACATTGTGAGTGCCCCTCTTACCCCCTTGATCAAGCCTGGAGGGGGCATAAGGACCGTTGTTGTGGGAACTATCTTGAGGAGGCTTTTCTCTAAATTGGATGTGTCAGGGGTTAGCAAGGAAATGGCTACTTACCCAGGAGATCACCAATTTGGCGTGGGAGTCCAATGTGGAGGGGAATGCATTTTGCATTCAGCAAACAGAATTTTGGAGATGCAAGGTAACTCCTCCACTAAGTGCATGCTTTTAATAGACTTCAACAATGCTTTTAATTTGGTGGACAAAACCGCAATCATCAATGAAGTCAGGTCCAGGTGCCCTGGTATCTCTAGATGGGTTGAATTCTGTTATGCAAAGCCGGCAATGCTCTACTACAATGACAAAGTTCTTTTGTCAGCTCAGGGCGTCCAACAGGGAGACCCTCTTGGCCCTCTTATGTTTGCTTTGACATTACACCCCCTTTATTTTAAAAATTGCTTCTAAGTGTACCTTGGATATGGATGCTTGGTATTTAGACGATGGGACTATTGTTGGGGAAATTTTAGAGGTGGATCAATCTTTACACATTATCCAATCTGAGGGAAGCAGCAGAGGCTTATCCCTCAATATTAACAAGACTGAGCTATTTTGGCCCAATACAGACCCCAGAAGTTTGGATAAGGGGGTGTTCTCGGTCAACATTAGTAGACCGGTAAGAGGAGTGAAGCTTCTAGGTGGGCCTCTTAGTATGGATGCTAACTTTTGCAACAAGTTGGTCCAGCGTAGAGTGGAGAAAACTCTTCAGTTAATGGAGTCCCTGAAGCTCCTGCACGATCCATAGAGTGAATTGCTTCTCCTCAGAAATTGTGCTGGGGTGTCTCGCTTGTACTTCACTTTGAGGACCACCAGCCCCTCTGTCTTGCACCAGTCAGCTGAGGTTTATGACCAACATTTATGTCAGTTCCTTAGACACTTGGTCACTAGTGATGGCTGGCTTTGGTCCTTACCAGATGCGCATAGCGTCGTTGCCCATGAAGGACGGGGGTTCGAGAGTTTATACTATGAAGGATTCTATCCACTACTGCTACCTTGCCTTCTGTCTTCAGACAACCCAGGTGCAGAACACCATTCTCCAGGTGGACAGGGACACTGCACGTCATCTCATCTTCCAGCAAGCCTTGCTTAGCTTCAGTCAGGTCTGTGGGCTCCTTTCTACTCTCAGTATCAAAGCAACTGCCCCCCGACCCATGCATTCTCTGGCAGTGTTGTACTTTGATATGGTGAAGAAGAGTATCCCCAGCAGTTTCAACCAGACTGAACGCGATTATAATTTGTGGCAATCTAATGGGCTAAGTCATGCTCAAGACTATCTCAAAGCTATCCAATCACTGGGCTACACCAATCTATTGGGCCTCGCCAATTCAGGGCCATACTTTGTTATAGGCTGGGTATTGCTATGTTTGCTGAGGGTAGCTCATGTTCTCTTTGCGACAGAGATATGGATGCCTTTGGGGATCACGCCCTACATTGTGCCAGTAAAGTGGGTCTCAAATTTAGGCATGACCTAGTTAGAGACGTGGTGGCGGATATGTGTTTTAAAGCTCGTGTCTCGGTCCGTAAGGAAGTCAAGCTGGGTTTCTTATCTGACAATGCAAACGCTTTTAGGCCCGCGGGTATTCTTGTATACAATTGGGAGGAGGGTCGAGACGTATACTTCGACGTCACAGGGGTGTCCCCTTTTGCAGGAGGCGAGGGGGTTGCGTTTACGCCTAGGATTGACATCTCTAACGCTGTCACGCGCAAACGCAAAAAATATTTGGACACATGCAACGAGCACGGATACGGCCTAGGAGTACTCGCCTTTACAACTTTAGGGGAGTTGGGAGAAGACACAATTGACTTCATGACGAGACTGCAGAATTGCATGGCTAGCCATGACTATAACTACAAAGTAGGCGATTCCATTTTCTTTAGATTAGGCATTTCCATTCAGAAAGGGGTAGGTGCTCATCTTGTGGCTAGGCTCCCTACCAACTCAGTGTAAACAATGCTTTTCTCCTTTTAATGAAAAGTTTTTATAATAATAATAATAATAATAAATATAATAATAATAATAATAATAATAATAATAATAATAATAATAATAATAATATGGTCTTCAGGAGAGAGAAGCTCTGTGAAGGGGGAAATTGGGGACGAACAGGGCGATGGTGGGAAATTGGGGAATTCAAGTCGTGAAATCTTCTTCGTACCCAAGTACGATGACATTCGCATCATTTTCTTCTTCTTCTCCTTCCATTAAGATATCAGATTTTGGGGTTTCGATTGTACATATAGGTTATTCGATAGTTTTAGGTTTTAGGGTTCCCCTTGATTTGGATGTTGTTTGTACAAATTTCTCCCTTGCGGCCTTTCTGAGATTCTTGGGTAGTCTCAACCTTGTCAATTCTATCACCTTCTTCCCTTTAGATCTCCTCTCTCTCATCATGCCTAGAACCAGGTCATCTGCCACATCGCAGGATCCTACAGAAGATGATGTGGGAGGCCCCCATCATGAGAGTATGTTTCATTGCCCATTTAAGAACTTCGATGGTTGCAACAATGGTGTGGGGGGGAGGGGTTTGAGCAGATCAGGCTTCTACAAGCACCTCCATGATAGGCACCTTCCTACTGAGGAGGCCAAAACCATATGTAGGGATAGGATCATCTCTGACTTAGCCATATACAATGCTTGGGAATTGGTCTTGTCTAGCTTACAGATGTGGCTTTTCACCCAATGCATGCACATCTACTCTTGGAGAATACCCTGTAGAATGCATGAAGGAAGCTTCACCCCTAGGCCATACAATGGGTCTTCTGCTGACTTCTTGGTGCATGGCTGACATTGGGTTTGCTTAATCATGCCTTCCAGATGAACTGCACAACTGTTGCTAGCATCCCCCCTCAATGCAGGCTCTGTTTCTCCAGAACCTTAAAATCCACCTTGGATAAGGTCATTGCTAGCCCCCTTGATCTGGATGTATGGCTACATCTTCTCCTCCTGCCTGTTTGCACCCTGAGCTTATATGTACCCAAGAGCACAATGGAAGAGAGGTCAGGGACAAGAAGAAGGCTCCAATCAGGCAGCATAAATCAGGCTCTCCTCATGTGGAATGAAAGTGGCTGCCTCAGCATGGTGCACACACTCCTTGATCATCTAAAGCAACTTAAAAAGGGCGAGTCCAACAAAAGGAAGGCTGGTGGCTCAAATCTTGCTGCTTGCAAGAAGAAGTTGAGTTATGTCCAATACACAGCAGTCATCAAGTTTTCGGCCTCTAGTAGAGTTGCTCTTAATTCACAAGCCACCCTTCTGGATCTAAGTCAGAAGCATCCTAGTGCTCCTCCACCTTCCATCCCTGCTGACCTAGTGCAAGTTGAAGCCCTCAGGGTGGACAAAAGTGCAGTTCTGAGTGTTATTAAAGGATTCCCAAAAGGTACTTCATGTGGTAAGGATGGTCTCAGGGCTCAAAATATCCTTGATGCTATTTGTGGCCCAGCTTCAGCAGTTGTAGATGAGCTTCTAACCTCCATAACAACTGTGGTCAATTTATGGATAGCAGGGAAGTGCTCAGCAGTGTTAGGGTAATATATTTCCAATGCTCCCTTAACACCCCTGCTCAAACCTGGAGGGGGGATGAGGCCAATAGCAGTTGGCACCATCTGGAGGAGGATGTGTTCCAAACTTGCTGCCTCAGCTGTCAGCAAAGAAATGGCTACCTACCTGGGTGATTTTAAGTTTGGAGTGGGAGTCCAATGTGTGTGTGTGGGGGGGGGGGGGGGACCATCCTTCATTCTGCAAACAAACTTCTGGAGCTACAAGGTAACTCACATAACAAGAGTATGCTCCTTATTGATTTTAGAAATGCCTTTAATATGGTTGACAGATCTGTCATGATTAAAGAAGTCAGAGGTAAGTTCCCAAGCATCTCCAGGTGGGTGGAGTTCTGTTAATGCAAACCATCCAAGTTATATTACAATGACACCATCCTCCAGTCTGCACAAGGAGTTCAACAAGGTGACCCCCTTGGTCCCTTATTCTTTGCTCTGACCCTGCACCTTATTATCATCAAAATTTCCTCAGAGTGAATTCTTGACATGCATGCCTGGTACCTTGATGATGGTACCATTGCTGGTGACACCATGGAGGTGGACAGGTCCCTTAACATCATCCAGACTGAAGGCTGCAGGAGAGGTTTGTTCCTTGCCATCACCAAAACAGAGTTGTTCTGGCCTAAAGTTGACCCCGGAAGCTTGGAGGAAGGGATTTCCCTGCTGACATTAGTAGGCCTGCGCAGGGGGTGAAGTTACTTGGAGGTTCAGTAAGTCTGGACTTAAAGTTCTGTAGCGACTTTGTACAGGGCAGGATGGTGAAGACTCTCCAGCTCATGGAGACCGTGAAGAATTTGCAGGACCCACAGTGTGAGCTTCTCATCTTACACAATTGTGCTGGTGTCTCCAGGATGTATTTCAAAATGAGGACTACCAGGCCTCTAGCCCTTCAGTTCCCGGCAGCCCACTATGACCAGCATCTCCAGTTGTTCCTCAGGCACCTTGTTACAGGAAATGGGGCTGGGTTTGGTCCACTTCAGCAGCGCCTTGCAACCTTGCCTATGAAGGATGGTGGTCTAGGTGTCTACATAATGGAGGACACCAGTCACTATTGTTATCTTGCCTCTTATGTTCAGACCACACGGTTACAAAATACCATCCTTAGAACTCACCTGACAGCAGACACACACCACTGCTTCCAGCAGGCTCTCTCCAGATTCATCCAGGTCTGTGGCTTGACCTCTTCTTTCAACATCAAAGCTACTTCCCCATGCCCAATGCACTCTACTTTGGCAACCCTCTACTTTGATGTTTTTAAGAAAAATATCTCCACCGGATTCACCATGTCTGATCATGACAACATCCTGTGGCAATGTACCAAACTAAACCAGGACCAAGACTTCCTCAAAGAAGTTGCCATTGCTGGGCTTAACCAGTCAATTGGGACTCGGCAGTTCTGGGATGTGCTTTGTTACAGACTTGGTATACTCATGTTTGCAGAGAACAGTGTATGCTCCAGCTGCGGTAGAGGCATGAATGTCTTCGGCGACCATGCCTTACATTGTGCCAGTGAAGTGGGGCTCAAGTTCAGACATGATTTCGTCTGTTACGTGCTTGCGGACATCCTTGTATATAACTGGGAGAATGGTCGTGACGTCTGTTTCGATGTCACTGGGGTGTCCCCTTTCATAGGTGGTGGGAGAGTTGTTTTCTCGCCTGGCCAAGCCATCTCGAACGTCATTGCCCGGAAATGAAACAAATACCTAGAAAAATGCGTTGCTCATGGATATGGCCTCGGCGTGCTGGCTTTCACTACCCTAGGTGAACTAGGAGAGGACACGAGAGCTTTTGTAAAGATGTTGCAGAATTGTATATCTAGTTTGATTATAATTATAAAATCGGCAACTCTCTTTTCTTCAAATTATGTATCACTATCCAAAAAGGGGTGGGTGCCAGCTTGTGGCTAGGCTTCCCACTCTATCCCTATAACACGCTTTTTCTATCTAATCAAATCTCTTTTATAATAATAATAATAATAATAATGTTTATTATTGCTTTAGTATATTTGTTTTTGTATTCATTCAATAAGGCCAGGGGGAAGAAGAAATCTATAAAGAAGTTTCAAACAACAAGGAATTGAGAAAAAAAGTTACAATTGTCAAGGTTCTATGAAGTTCAAGAGTTCATCATCAACAATTGAAGACCGAAGAATGAAGACTTTTCTATTGGATATTGTGAGAGTGGTGTTAATTGTAGATCGGACGACAAGGTAAGTAATCGTTACCATCCTTAAATAGTGGTTGATTTCCTTTCTTTAAGGTCATCAGAGAAATAAAAAGGTTCTTTTTCGTCCCACGTTTCTATGGGATAACATCTTCAAATAATTCAGAAGGTTTCTTTTCCTTCCTACCATTCAACGTGTGCATAATTTCTATCTTCACTCCTGCCTGCACACATGAGAACCATAAAGTGCGTCTTTTGAGTGTCAATTTCATAAAACCATATTGGTGAGGCAGAAGTCGGGGCGGAATGCTTATTCGATCGCTCTTGAGGCTGGATTCTTTCATATGTTGGTTTTCTCCTAGCTCAAGAATTAAGCATGAGAATAATATTCTTTATACTTCTAACTTCTAATTGTTAGTGTGCAGAAACTTTATATATACGTAGATCTTTGGATGCATGTGCTATGGAACGTTTGAAAGTTGGAATTTAGCTTTTGTGGGTATACCTCTTGCAAACCCTCACGAGACTATAACTCTTCCACTAGAGACACCTAGGGGTTTAAAGGCTTGTTGCACATGCTAAGTGCAACCATGTCTTCGACGAAAGGAAGTCGATGCATTTTAGTTAGGTTAGTTTAGATAGTAGTTTGCTCGAGGACTAGCAAAAGCTAAGTGTAGGGGATTTTGATAAGTGCTTAAATCACATTTTATAGTGTTAATTCCATACTTGTTTTAGTTAGATTTCTTGCATATTACTTTGTATTACTCTTCTTTTTATTTTATTTGTTTCTTTAGGTAAATCGTCCGAAAATCAATGAAAATGATGTTGAAAAAAGCTAAGAAGAGAGAAGGATTCATTCCGGAGGGAAAACTAAAAAGTTAGAGCTAAAGAGTATATTTTTGGAGTGAAAATCCAGAAGCATTTACGGCTAGGAGGGTTTCATAAGCTAGCTGTAAAACAAGTCGAAGAAAAGGACCTGAATTCAGAAGCACTTACGGTTAGGAAAGCATCAAAAGATAGACGCAAAACTGGGAAGTTAACAAGAGTTCTGTCAGATTTATGGCTGGAAAATCATCTCGACCCAGCCGTAGAAGAATCCATATTAGCAAAGGAAATGTCAGAATCAGATTTACGGTTAGCAAATATTCTTAACCCAGCCGTAGACAAGATGAAACATTTAAACAAGAATTCCAAATTCACATACAGTTAGGAACTCATACATAACCTATTTGTAAATTGTGATGAAGATATATGAATATTTTTAAGACACCATCTTGTAGAGGACGAAGATAGGAAGTCAACGTAAAAAAATGAGGTCAATCGGACGTCGGATGAAGGAGTTATGGCTAAAACAGTGAAGTAGAAATAATGAAAACTCAGACTCAGTTACGGCCAGGAATGCCTAGCACGACCTAGCCGTAAATGACCCTAAAAAATCATCCAAGAACTCATGTTTCCTTACGGCTAGGTCGTAGGATAATTCCCAGCCGTAAGTAAAGTGGTTGGTGCGAATTTGGACTTCTAAAAACGTAAAATCCAGTCTGGATGGATTCTAAGCCCTATATATCATGAGCACTATATAAGAAGACTCCCAAGAAATTAACAAGACACCTTTTACATTGCTTTGCAAGTCCTGGAGGAGATCAACAACACAAGAGAAGAAAGCTAGGGTTTTGAAGCGGTTCCATTATCGTAATGATTTCTTATCTATTTTCTTATATATATATATATAACATGGATGATTCTACATCCATGAGTATCTAAATACCTAATTGATTAAGGATGAATTTTAAGTTCTAAACATGATTTGAGTATTATATATGAATCTATTTTGAAGTTCTTCATATGATTATCGTTTGTTTTTACTAATATGAATGTTTATGCTTAATTGATATATTTCTTAGGTGGCCAACTAAATTGATTTATTAATTAATCTAAAGCTAGTAAGATTTAGGGCATCCGTAATTGTATCATAACGTCTTACACAAGTAGAGAATGTGAGACCTTGCAGAGGGATTCTGTGGAGCAATCACGTGTAAAAACAACACTAGAAAGTGGACCGAGCGTACTGAGTTTAACTATTAGGATAAAACCTAAATTCACAAACCTTAAAGCATTTGACTGAGTTACATCTTGTAAGCGAACCTCAAGGTGGCTCAGTTGGATAGAATCCGGTGACTAAGCGTACCTGTTATTCGGTGATATAAGGAGTTTTGGGGATAGCTAAGCGTACCTTCTATTCTACGGTTGGTGATAATTTGTGATGAATAAATATTGGACGAGCATAGTAATTCAATGATTGTTTAGTAACGAAGAAGGGTTCCTCGATCATATCTCTCTCCATTGCTTACAACTTTACTTTTAATTGCTTTCTTATTTACTTTGTTAAAATCCTAAAACAAAACCCCCCCCCCCTTTTTTGACATTTGACAACTAAAATACCTCGTTCCTCGCAGGAACGAACTCTATTTACTACTGTATTATTCATTATTAAAGTAGAAGATAAGAGAATTAATTTATGTACCTATGACACGCATCAAGCTCCTTAGCGCAAATAGTAATACATCGCTAAGGGAAATAACTAGTAAGGCTAAGGCCAGCACCTTAACTCTATGAAATTAAGTTTACGTATCTACCTTTAGGAAAAAATAAAATTCATTAAAAAAAGTGATGACTTAGCAACCAAGAGATACAATAAGCAACTATCCAAATATAGAAAGCTGAAAATAAGAGAAGGGGAGTACAACCGTGGATCAAAGCATCCTTGATCCTCTTACAAGTTGTTATCAATTACCGTTTAAAACCCCTCTAAACTTACATTAAATCCACAAACTTAATTTTTTTATTAAAATGAACCTTTTCCTAGCTAAATAAATTTAAATTGTTTAAGTATATACCTATGATATATGGGTACCCAACTTTTATCCTATAATACATGGGATCATGATACATCCCATGGGTAAACATAGAGTCACATATAGTCATACACCCCGTAATACAAAAGATATTCTTAAAATTCGTTGGTACCCATAAATTAACAAAATGGAATCAAGTTTAACTATCTAATATAAATAGTAAATCGAAATGAGTCTTAATTCTTTTAAGTCAACTCTGAACTATAATGTATGAAATCATTTTATAATTTATTGGCATACTTCCGGTCAAAATAATTTACCACGTAATGTATTTGATTATCCTATAACACATAGGGTCGACCTATACTTTATTATCACTTATATGTAAATAAACTAAATGAAATCATGTTGAACGTTTTTAGGTTAACACTTCCGGCTAGTCGACTTATATTTATGATCATCTTACAATTCATTGGAATACAAACGAAGAACAACTAGTGGATCCATGCAAATCACCAAAAAAAAAGACTATACAACAACCAAAGTGTAAATACAATATTATATTCTCGACAAAAAATAACTCTAGACACCATCTAAGAAAGACTTGGTAAACAAAAGAAAGGATTAGAGTATAAAGAGCGAAAATGAAATTAGTAATGAAATCGACAAAAGTATAAAGAAGGATGTTGACATACCACCATTGATTGAAGTAGGCGAACATGGTAGTGAAATAAAGAAGAGTATAAAGAGGGATCGTGACATGACACCATTGATCGAGATGGATAATAATGGTCAAAAAGAATTTATTTCTTAATAGATATTATAGTTAAAAGGACGTATCTATATTTGAATGTTTTATTTTCGAGACGATTTATTATTTTCAAACATTTAGGTGTCAAACGTTAGAAAACAAGATAAGTCGTGGCAATTTTTGATTATGTAGGTTGATTATAATTGTTAATTTATTAGTTAGATGATAATTGTGTCTCAGTCGTAATTTACAATTGCTAATTTTATCCCCTTGAAACGGGTGAACGGAGAAGCCCTGTCTCACTAAACGGGACCAATACCATCGAACCTGGTTTAAAACATGGGTTGCATACTAGTTGGTAGTAAACACTTGATTGAGAAATATATGAGCCCGATGCACAAGTGGTTGAAGCTTGATGCAGTACTAGACTACTTCCGGGTTGCATTCCATAGAAAATTTATAGAGTGGAACCGGGGGTGTCACATCTGCCATAATAGGTAACCTACTATTAGGGGTGAGTAATAGATGGGTGGATACGGGTTTGATATCATCCGCGTCCAATCCACTAATATTGCGGATTTAAAATTATCACCCATGTCCAGTCTATTATCCAACGAATTTGATATCTACGGGTGACGGATGGGCGGATTAGATGCGGGTGGATTGACGGATTTTATCATTTTGGTATTACTCATTTTTTGTATTACTAATACGAACGGGCAACATCTCTATACATGATTTGTTTTTTTTTTGTTGTTTAGGTTGAAGAAGTTTTTTGATATGGGTAGATCAATATAAGGTTATTAATACTCTAATCTCTTTGTGTTTGTTTTTTTTTTCTAGATTAGTACAAGTTTGTTTATATATGTGTAATAATCGTTTGTTATCGACTGCATAGGTGATGCGTCGGAAAACCGACTATGTTTTACCAGAAGCGTACATGTTGAAAGATGTAAACAATAGCAAATATGGTTCGTTCCCATAAGGAGTGTGAATCACTTCTACTAAGAATTAAGAGTAACTTTCGAGTCAAAGATGTTTCAAAAAATATTTTTTAGATTTTTATAATAAAGAATTAAGCTAAGAATGAATTAAAAGCAATTTAATAAAGTTGTAATCAAAAGTAGGAAAGTGTTAAGGTTTCAGGAATTCATTGTAGATTAGGGTTCACTTTCGTTCATCACAAAGGGTATCAATTTTACTCATGCAAAATAGTAAATCTAGCTACTCATACACATAAGATATTTCGTTAAATAATTCTACAAAAGAATTCACTAGATCGTTTATTCTCGACCTAAAGTAGAACTTTGAAGCACTAAGTATACGTGGTATAAATAGTCAAAGAACATTCATAAATCGATTCAAAACAAGGTTTCAACGAGTTCTTTTACTAATCTAATAGTGAACTATACGTGATATAGAACATAAAAAATCACCGAGAAAGATAAAACATTAACATTAAGCTCTTATAGATAAAAACCCTAGGTTTAGAAACACAAAAAAAACAATACTACAAATTCATCATTTCACTCTAACAAGAGATTTAGTTAGACATGACTTTTTCTAAAACCATAAACAAATCGATAAGAAATTCAATAATTTTTAAAAGCAAAAGCTAAACCCTAAGTTTCTCTGTAAAAAACAACGTGTAAAAGTCTCCCCTCGAGTCTGTCTCAACAACTATATATAGGTGCTTCCAAAATTCCTATCTGGATCATATTAATATCGCTTCAGGACCAACCCACTTTACTTCTTTCCTAAATCAAACTCTTCCCAAATTCCGGCCACTCCGAGTTCTATTTTCTGTCCGGCCAATCCTCCTAAGAAAACTCAGACTACTCCATTCGAACCAAAATCAAGATACTCGATAACCCATCTCAAACCATTCATCCAATTAAGCTTAAGTATTTCAATCACTCTTCAATTCACGGCTAAAATTCAATGAGGCATTCTATCGAGCACTTCCCGTGCATTTTGGTGGTTTAATTGGGAATCTCTTGATGGTGTCGTTGGAATCATTCACTCCTTCCCTGCATAACATTCATCATTCAAGAACATCCATTCAACACATATTCACACGAACCCATTAATTCATTCAAATCCATTTCAGACTCGAGCTCAATCACAGCAACATTAGTTCAGTTGAAACCCATGTTCCACCAATAGCTCTTCTCTCGACCCTGAATTCACACACAGCAAACACTCAATTCCATCTTAAATACACCTCAGGTTCACAAACCTGTTACCCATCTCGTCTGAATCTTCACCAACCTCAATTAATCATCCAATACAAACCCATCAGCAACAGCTCCAAGTCGAGCTCAATTTCACATCCAAAACACCCAAATCTGTTGCTAATCAATCACTTGCAATTGCTGTTCTAACCAGCGAACACAACCAAACACCATTTCTAGTGTCACCGCAACATCAAGCAATTTAAACCCTAACTCTCGTCTTCTCTGTGAATTTCGATCTCTAGCTAACATCACAACCAACCTTTCTCTTCGAAAACCCATCTCTACAGCGCCACTAGAACCCCTTTTTCTACTCACTGATTTCTTCTCTATCAGTAAACAAAAAACCCCAATTTCTTCATTGTTGCTATTTCTTGGTCTCACAAACAGCTACCAATCCTTTCAGATTCGAATCAAATTCTAATCCAACTCAGCGGCAACACCACCATGTCAACAATTCACTCAATCAAACCTATTCTTCCATTAGACAGAAACCCCACAATTTCTCTAATTTCTTCTCATATCAAAGCCACCAGCGAATCCCCTTCATGCCGCCAGAAACCTTTCCTTTTGAGAAGAAATTAAAACAACTGCTTGATAAAAGACCTATATGCTTATCAATAGGGATCGGTACGAGACTTAAGAAAAGAGATTAGGTATTTTACTCTTGTTATAAATATATATATATATATATTGTTTATTAGTTTAGAAGCGAAATATAGGGGCTCCCATATCTCGATGAGGCTCCAATTTTTTTGTCCCAACCAAAGCCCGTGGCTAAGGGGTGACCTAGGGATAATTCAAATGCCAATTTTACCCTTAACCTAATTAAAACTTAAACACACTTAACACTAATCAACTCTCCATGTTTTAATCTAATCAAGAGATTCAAGAACAAATCGACCAAAATCAATCACCACAACAACCAACAATGGTGTATCTAATTGATTGAACAAAACCCATGTTATTCTTAGAACTTCTAATTGATTGAATTGCATGATTGATTATGAATTGGGTTTTTAAAAATATGTACACAGTAGAAATTACGGTTGGGTTCGTGTGAAAACCCAACTGTAACCTATGATGTTCTTGAGTGTTACGGTTGGGTTTTCTTCAAAACCCAACCGTAACTTCAAATGTAGAAGATGAAGATTTAAGAATGTTATGGTTGGGAAACCCAACCGTAACAATATGCGGATTTTGTTCAAAAAGAATTTACGGTTAGTTTTTTAGAAACACCAAACCGTAACAAATCTTTAAACCCCAATTGTAAAATTAGATAAATAGATTTTAAGTTTTTTTCAATTCTATCTTGTAGAGAATTGAAAGACAAAGCTAACCCAAAAAAAAAATGAGGTCAATCGGACATCGTATGAAGGAGTTATGATCAAAACGGTGACATTTTTATTTGTATCCAGGAAGAATTACGGTTGGGTTGGGCCAATAAACCCAGCCGTAACTCTGGCCTCTTGAGGCCCAAAATGCTCAGAGTTACGGTTGGGTTTATTGGCCCAACCCAACCGTAATTCTTCCTGGATACAAATAAAATGTCACCGTTTTGATCATAACTCCTTCATACGATGTCCAATTGACCTCACTTTTTTTTGGGTTAGCTTTGTCTTTCAATTCTGTACAAGATAGAAATGAAAAAATCTTAAAATCTATTTATCTAATTTTAAGATTGAGGTTTAAAGATTAGTTACGGTTGGGTTTTGGCTTAAAACCCAACCGTAAATTTTAATTGAATCTTCATCTCCTACATTTGAAGTTATGGTTGGGTTTGTTTAATAACCCAATCGTAATATGAAGAACAAATTAGTTACGGTTGGGTTTGGTTGAAAACCCAACCGTAAATCTTGGCAAAAATGGTGTTCTTGGTGTTACGGTTGGGTTCGACATGAAACCCAACCGTAACTTTCTCTGAATCACAAAAAATCAAACTTTCAAATCGTGATTTCATCTAATTTGAGCCATAAAAAGATCAAGAGTTTAATCTAGAGGTATCTAAATGCTACTATGGTTGATTGAATCAAAATCTAGGGTTTAAAAAAAAAACGACAAAATTTTCTTAAATTTTATCAAGTTTTTCTTCCCACAAAAACACAAATTCAAAAAAAAAAAAATTCAAATCATTTGATTAGGTAAAAGATTATGTTTAATTAATCATGATTAGTTTAAATTAATCTTAACTAATTAATGTAATTAAGATTACTAATGAGGGGTGGTTTGGGTATTGTGAAAATATTATGGATAATGGGTTTTTGTGTTTTACTTCATAATGTCTCTATTTCGTCTTATTAGAGGAGCCCCTCAATCAAATTTGGAGCCCCTATATCAGCCTTCTTAGTTTAATACTCCCTCCGTTTCAGGAAAAGAGTTACTTTTTCTTTAAATTTTTGTTCCAACAAAAGAGTTACTTTCATTTTCAATATAACAACCTTTAAAACTACCCTTGTTATTTTAAGAAATGTTATTATTCTCATTATAAAGATATGTAGTATTAAACTTTTTGTTAGGGTAAATCTGGAAATAAATTACAAAAGTTATTCCCTCTCATCTTGCTTTAACAATTGTGCAAATAGGAAAAGTAACTCTTTTCCTGAAACGGAGGGAGTAATATTCATTATTTTGGTATGGTTTTATAATAGGTAGAGGAGTGGACAAGATGACTTAAGTAAAATTAGCTGAGGAACTGTGTGTTCTTAAGTGAAATTTGGATGTGTCTTTGAAAACCATTCGCGAAAGAAAAGTAAATTTGAGGGTGATAAGAAGATATGAAATGATATCTTTAGCTGTAATTTCAAAATTCTAATATTGCTTAGGATTGGGTGTCCAATGAATAAATGATGTTTCATCCACGTTAAATCCATAAAAACTGTGGATTTTAGAAATATACCCATGTCTAATCCACCGAGAAGCGGATCAGGTGTCCACCTGTTAAATTACGGATTGGGTCGGTTGAAGACTGCGGATCTGGGTGTTTTGCTTACCCCTACTCAAAGTAAAGCAGTAGACTGTAGACCTTTCTAAAATAGTAAGCCCAATTAGAAGCCCAATGGTGGTCCTTGGTTTATTATGTTCACCTAGTAAGATTGCAGATCTAGATCATCAGACATCAGCTATCAAACGATTAACAATGTTAGTCGTACTCAAAAGAAGTAAAAGAGGAAACACAGAGGGAAAAAGCTCAACTAGAGTGGAATGACAAGTTAAGAACAAAGAGGGCGGGAGTAATAAAGAGCTAAGAGAGGGAGATCTGAAAGTGATTTGATCCCCAAACCCCCTAAGTACCAAGTGTTTCTTAACAAATGGAGTACAGAAAAATCAAAGACGATGAGGTACTACTAATCCGATCTTATATATATTTTTGATTAAAATGACAATTTTTTGGTTTGTTTACTGAAACACTGTTATTAAAATGTCAAACCCTAGATTATATGATTCAATCAGGTCTAGATAGATTAGTTTATAGATAAAGCTATTCAATGCAGCGGAAAACGAATAAGTTGAGTTTTAGGTTCGATCCCGCTTTTCCTTGCCGACCCAGTGTACGGAGAATTCGTTCCATAACTGTAAAATTTTAAGTAAAGCTGGGCAAAACCATGCCACACTTTCAGATAGTAAATTATTAAAGTTAATTTCCATGGAGATTATAAACACCACATATGCTTTGTGTAATTATATTGATCTTCATCTCTCTGAAAATGGCTTTGTGGATGGAAACAGATAGTAGACGGATAATGCATTCGCTTGTTAGTTTCCACTTCTTGCATCTAGAAAAGTATCACAGGTTTAAGTTGTTACTTCTTACATTGTTGTTATTGGCTTCTTGTTTTGTGGTTATTTTTTGCTCCTTGAACTGATTAATAGAGATTATAGTTGGAAGGACTTGCTTATTTTTTAACACCTTATATCCGAGGGTTTGAAGTGATCGAGTTATGGGGATTCTTAGATTGTTTGCTCGTGTGGTTGATTATGAATATTAGTTTCTAATTATAAGCGTCTTCTAGGATAGGGATGCCGATATGATTGAAGCTGATGTGGAGAGCTTGCGCGGGAAATCTTTACCAGGGGGTATGTGGCGTTTTCAGCAGTGCTCAACCTCGAAACTGACAAAGTATTGTCCATATTTTGTTTCGTTTTATGATTTATCTCCTTCAAGTTAGTAAATTTTCTGTGCTATTGCAGTTTCCTTAAATAACAAGAATACATTGGGAAGTAGCTTTGGTGATCGGTCCAAGTGGAAAATCAAGTAAGAACTTGCTGGAACATTTGATAGCACTTATTCTGACCCATTTAGATAGAATCACTACTCTATTCATTTTCATGTCTTGATTTCTGCTTGTGTTATTCGTATAGGTCAATTGTCTCACTTGCATTAACTCTCCTCACGAGTTCACAGGCAATTCTTATTGTGTGGTCTAAAAGGGCTGGGAAATATGATTACAGTGTGACGACTGCAAATTTTTCGGTGAGGAGTAATAGTAAACAGTGCCCAAAATTTTATAGCATAGTCTTTGTTTTTCTCCTTGTGAATCCCTTTTGGCGGATGAACAGAGGTTTCAAAACTGGAGCAGCCTTCCTTAGATGTTGACACTTCAGCAGACTAAGGATATGTTTTTATTTTAACAAGTCTGTTCCATAGAGGTACCACACATCAATTTTCTATTTCTTGTTTGAATCAGGTGGAGGCATTGAAATGTGCTCTATCGCTCGCAGCTCTGGCAAGAACGTGGAGAAGTGAAGGTGTCACAGAGGATAACAAGTACATATCATACTTAAACTCCTTACCCTAAATTGCCAATAATATGTATTTTTTATCTTGTACTTTTTTAGTCTTGCATTCGTGAAATTATGAGACATGATTTATTATCGAAGTGCTTAAGATTAAAGAGAAAAGGAAGACAATATTTTGTACAAGATCCTTATTTTTGTACTTAAGTTAATATCTAATGTAGGTTTTCTAACCCATATCTGTTTCTTTTTACAAAATGTGTTAAATTAAGGTCTTAAACACATATGTATATGCTATCTTATCATCCCTAGTACATTATATTGGGCTGTTATTGTCATTTTATTGGGGTTGAGCTGTTTGTTAAGATATGTGTCAGGTAGGAACAGTTGGTCTCAACAGGTGTTTAGGATTTTCTTTTTTTACGCCTTTTTTTATAGTTGATTTAAATCGCATATCGTATCTTGTTTACTGTCAGGTTGCGTACAACATTTAATGAAGTTATTTACTACCCCATTCCTGCCGCACTTTATCTTGTTAAGAATTTACTTCAGGTACCTAAGATAAGTTTTTGCTGCCTTGGATTCACACAGTAATGCTTTTCAATCATTAAGATGATATTGGTCCTGTGTTTATTTTGTATGGCAGTATTACATCTTTGCCTATGTCGATGCTCCGGGTTACCAAATACTGAAGAACTTCAATATCATTAGCACCGGTGTGTTATATCGTATCATTTTAAAGAAAAAGTAAGACCTTTAAACGATGTCATTATTGATGTTTGAGTTTCTCGATGTTGAGTAAAAAATTCTTCATAAATTTGTTGCTGACAACCAAAATGAGTCTAATATCCTTTCTCCCTGGAGTTCCTGCAATTAATGAAATGCTTTGGGCATTTTGCACAAATTCTTTCTTTCAGGTTGACTGAGATTCAGTGGGCAGCTTTTATTCTGTTATGTGCTGGTTGTACTACTGCACAACTTGATCCTTCGTAAGTGTTATATCACGTTATTTATCTTCTGGGTTTCTTCTTTTACATTTATATAGCATGCTATTTATATTGATTTCATTTGCTTTGCAGTTCGGATCATGTTCTTCAAACTCCTTTGCAAGGATGGATAATGGCCATTGTGAGTTCCCACTATTTCCATGCTCTTATTCGATGACGGATAAAAAGGTTTTATTTGGAAACTAAGAGTTTGGAAAATGTTGCATCTCTTTTGTAGATCATGGCGCTTTTAAGTGGTTTTGCAGGGGTCTACACAGAGGTTTGTACTTTAAACTTGTCCTTTCATTTTCTATTACTATGTAGTGTGTTCTTTGAAACTGCAATGTTATTTGAACCATGTAAACGTTGAAAATATCAGAAGTTAACTTGGTGTAAAGGTTCCTCTAGATCCTACCTTGAAACCTCGAGTAACGAATCTGAATTAAATGCTGAAATTTTTTGTTTATGAAACTAAAAAGAGACACTTTAAAACAAGAAGTTAGAAATGTTCCTCATTATTTGTGGTGGTTCGAGAAAAAAATTACTACAAATCCTTTAGCATGGGCATGATTTATGAGAAGCTTTTGATTAGCCACCCATAGAAAACTTGCTATGTTTTAGAAGCTCGATCCAATTAACCTCCAAAGAATCAACAAATTGTAAGTTTCTCCTTAAATACATAAACTTCTACTCGTTAAGAGCTTAAGCGCGTACAAACATTCATCATCTTAACTACAACTACTTAATTTGGTATATATGAATTTTACTACTACGCAGGCAATAATGAAGAAGCGTCTGTCAAGAAATATCAACGTGCAGAACTTTTGGCTGTATGTCTTCGGCATGCTCTTCAATGCCATAGCAATTTTTGTTCAGGATTTTGATGCGGTCATGAATAAGTAAGTGCCGAAGGAAAAGCTGCTCCATATGGTCAACTCGTAACTTTTGTTTTTGTATCTTTGCAATCTCATCTTTTTTTGTGTTTAGGGGATTCTTTCATGGCTACACACTAATTACTATATTAATGATTCTCAACCATGCACTAAGGTAATTCCTACTTTTACTGGGTTTTAGACTTGATTGTCTGTATCACATTCTCGTTTGCTCCCTTTTATAACATGAATGGTAATTATCTGCAGTGGTATCGCTGTATCAATGGTCATGAAGTATGCTGATAATATTGTTAAGGTAATAAACGAGCATTACCAAACTGTTTTATATTTATTCAGTTTTTACTATAAAGGAAACGATATGATGTTAGTTTCATTATAAACTTGCTTGATCATTTGTACAATACCGGAATACCCCAATGTTTTCATCGGCTCGTCGACTCTATCTGAATAAGCAAAAATGTTTGGTCATCGATGTTGGCAGGTCTATTCTACCTCGGTGGCAATGCTTCTCACTGCGATTGTGTCAGTGTTTCTCTTTAACTTCCATCTCTCCCTTGCATTCTTCCTTGGTTCGATGTGAGTAACCATTTCTCCTTCATTCGTACTATATTAAGAACCTAACATTGATAAACCTTTGTATAATATCTTTGTGTATTATGATTTCAGGGTTGTGTCCGTGTCGGTGTATCTGCACTCAATTAGTAAGGTCCAGAAATAATCTTGTTCTCTGCTTAGGCCAATTTTAGGGTCTTTTAATGTAATATCCATGGAAATTATTTTTCTGCTTGTAAGTGATTCAGTTACGTTATTTTCCATTTACATAATTATTTTTTGAGGTAAGTTAGTTCAAAGCAGATGATATCTTTTGATTGGTGACTTAGTTCTTGGGTCCATAGAAAATCAGAGAGAAAAAACAACTCGCGACTGAAAATATGTATGGTATACCAGGTCCATCTATCTTTATTCGTTTACTCTTCAACAGCTCTCAGATAATCAATGCATCTATATAGATGCTGGGAAGATGCTAATTATTTGAAGGAAATATATAAAAAATTCTGTTTGGTATCGATTCCTGGTACGGTATCTGTATTATCTAATTGTCATCGTCATTTATCATTATGATCAAAATTGTTTGTTGGCTCATTATTAAATCCAGTAACTTCTTAGTAATTGTCTTATATCATTGGATTCAGAATTCAAATTCAATCGCTGTCTGTTAAGGAAGTTCAGGATGTATTTTCTTGTCTGCGTGATGAGGGCAAATGAATCTACTGAACATGTAAGTCACTTGGCAATCGAGAGTCACTCATCATTGACTTTAATTTACAAAATCCCCTCCTTATTAGACGCACAAAGCCCACCACAATTAATCAATGTCATCTTCCTCTCTCACAGTCACAGATGCTAGGAACTGGATTACAAGTAAACCAGAAGGGGTTACTGATGCACTTGATTGGTCCTTGTGTTCATCGTTCCCTTAACTAGTCAGTTAGGGCCACACGTCTTTTTGTCATTAAGGGTCACAATTTATTCGCTCCTCGATAGAATCCAGAATTAAAAGATACAAAATTAGCTTAGATTATTCAAAAACTATGGCATACACAGCACTGGCTCCACCTTCGAAAGAAAAAAGGAAGGTCAATTGCAGTTGCAGAACTAGTCTTCTCTTTCTTGCCTTAAATTATTAGAATCTAGAACCCAAAACTAGAAACACCCACCCAATTTACAAACATAAGAGAGAGTTGTCCATCAAATGACAAACTGTTTGATTAATGATTATGCTGATCGTTCTCATCATTACCATAACTACTGCTACTTGTTCTTTTGTATCCTAAGCAACATGATTGAGTGAGGAAGCTAGCTTAAGTTGTTCGTTGTCTTTATCTGTCGCCATTGACTAATTACGCTTAGCTGAGAGATGGCGGGCTTGAAAGTTCTGTCAGCTCTTGATTTGGCAAGAACTCAATTGTACCATTTCAAAGCAATTATAATAGCAGGTATGGGTCTATTCACAGATGCTTATGATCTCTTTTGTATTACGCCCATCATGAAATTGATCGGACGAATCTACTACGAAGATGAAGATATCAACGAATCTCAGAGAGGTGTCATACCACCATCAGTAGTATCCATAACAGTTGCCACCGCGCTTATCGGTACTGTCTTCGGGAAGTTGGTATTCGGATATTGTGGTGATAAGTTTGGTAGGAAAAGAGTCTATGGTTTTGCACTCCTAATCATGATTTTCAGCTCTATTGGTTGTGGTTTCTCAATTTGTAGGACAAGGAAATGTGTTATAGCAAGTCTTTGCTTCTTTAGGTTCATGCTTGGTTTCGGTATTGGTGGCGATTACCCAATCTCAGCTACAATCATGTCTGAATTCGCTAATAAAGCGACAAGGGGCTCGTTTATTGCCACTGTTTTCTCCATGCAGGGTTTCGGGATTCTCACTAGCTCCGCTGTTACGATGCTTCTCTGTGGGATTTTCAATCATGCTTCCGAGTCTAAGAACAAAGTTACCCAAACACCTGACGAGGCTGATTTACTATGGCGATTGATTTTGATGTTCGGCGCTATTCCAGCGGCTATGACGTTTTATTGGCGAATGATGATGCCTGAAACTGCCAGGTTACCCGTTCCCTCGATAAGCTTTAGATCTCTTTTACACATCAATTACACAATAGTATTCTAGCTCATTTTGTTGTGGTTAGCTATTATCTGTTTTCTGCAACTGTGACTGCTTGGGAAAATTTCCTTAAAAGATACCATATACTTGTTATCTACAAGCTGGAAAATGATACCTAATAAACATTTTGTATTCAGCTAGTAGGCTAGAACTGGGTCGCTGCTACTTAGACGTGCCAACTAATCGACATAATATACTTAGGGATAATAATTTTATTTAGACGTTCAGGTAATAACTTATAACTTAATTGCGAGTGATGGCCCGTCAGAGAAAACAAATTGAAAAATATTTATTGTAGTAGAATAATTTTGAGTGATTCTGATTAATGTGAGACTGTTTATGAAACTATGTAGGTATACTGCTTTGGTGGAACAAAATCTCAGACAAGCAGTGAAAGACATAGAAGGAGTGTTGGATATACCAATGACTGATATCACAGAAGAACACGACTTCGTGCCCATGTCACCGACTTATGGAATGTTTTCAAGCGAATTTTTCTGGCGTCATGGACAAGATCTTTTTGCATGCGCTTCTTCTTGGTTCCTTGTGGATGTTGTTTTTTATAGTAGCAATCTATTCCAGTCCCATGTTTATAGTGATCTTCTTCGAGATCCCCATAAACTAAATGCCTATCAGCAGGCTTATGACGTAGCAAAACTTCAAGCCATCATAGCAGTTTGTTCTACAATTCCAGGGTATTGGGCTACTGTGTTTTTTATCGATCGAATTGGTAGAGTTAAAATCCAAATGATGGGGTTCTTGGTCATGGGAATTTGTATGTTTGCTATTGGAATACCTTATTACCAATATTGGCATGATCATACAAATGCAGGGTTCTTAATCCTTTATGGACTCACATTCTTCTTTTCTAATTTTGGGCCAAACACGACAACATTCATCATACCTGCCGAGCTATTTCCTGCAAGGTTTCGATCCACTTGTCATGGGATCTCTGGTGCTGCTGGAAAAATTGGTGCTATTATAGGTTCAGTGGGATTTCTATGGGCTTCTCAGAATCAGAATGAGAAGGACGTTGACAAGGGTTATCAAAAAGGTATTGGGATGACTAATGTATTAGTGATTCTGGGTGGAATTTCACTGTTAGGAATGATCTTGACATATTTCTTCACACGTGAAACCATGGGAAGGTCTTTAGAAGAAAACGAGGTGGAATATGGAGCGTCAAACCAAACGAGTTTCATGGCATGCTTTAGCGGTGCTGACCAAACAAGTCCTGAACATCATCAACATCCTAGTTCTCATGCACGTCCGAGTATCAGCAGTACCACTAGTAGTAGCACTACTAATAGTACTGTTGCTATTGATCAAAGGAGAACTACTACTTCCGCTTCCATTTTGGCTTAATTTTCAATCAAGAAATTGATGCTGTGCTTGTCCCTTGAAGTTAAATCTATACGTATATAAACATAATGCATTTATTTATTTGAATCAGAGTTTTGGAAGGAATCTTATTGTTAGGGTTGCGGCCTTTCGGTTTTGAAGGCTGCATACGATATAATTGTCCTAAATATAGATAGGGGTACGGGTACTCTATTTAGATAGCAAATGTTAGGATTACCCTTTAGATAGTTTTATTACCATATTACCCTTCTATAACTCAACCTAATTATAATTAAAATACTAAAACCAAACCTAAATCCCAGCCGTTTCAATTCTTCTTCTCCTCTCTTGTTTTCTTCTTCTTCTCCATTGTCTTTCCTCTTCGAACGACGATTAATCATCGTTTTTTAAAATTATTCGTCGCCGATTAAATTTCCATAAAACAAGATGAGGTCGAAGCAAGTGACAAATGAACCAATCTACGAACCAGAAGAAAACCAGTTGAAGAAGAAGATTCGAGTTCAACTTCGGAAAAAGAACCTGAACATCCACAACAACAGTCAAGCAACAAAGAAGAGCAGTAAGCTCCTGTTAATCCGCCACCAATGGCTCGTTTAAGGTAGGACTCGAAAAACCCACCATTTTCTATAAATTTGATAGCATAATTAGGTTATATTTGTTAAAATTAGGGTTCACAATTTCAGTTTCAGAACTGCCTACGACGAGGAAATGTTTGTTTGGGTCAGCACCGCTAAATACAGTGATACGGTTGGGAAATGATGAACTCCCAGCCGTAGAAGAATTTTTTTTCCACCTACGGCTGGGAAGTTATGAAATCCCAACTGTGATTTAATGACTGTAGTTTCTACGATTAGGAACTAAAACATTCCTAACTGTAAATGAGTAAAGTTATGCCTAGTACGCAAATTTAAAAATCCAGCCGTAGAAATTGTTTCCTAGCCGTATCTTTATCACTTCTTAACCATAGGTTGTGTTTTTGAGTTAAAAATTTCCCTTTTTTACGGCTAGGTCGATGATATAAAAAGCCAATCGTAAAAATAATATTACCCAACCATAGAAAGCTATTCCTAGCCGTAGGTGACCCTGAGTTTCACTTAATTTATTTTTCCTTTGTTACGGCTAGGTCGATGCTATGAAAGGCCAACCGTAAGCATCTTTAACCCAATTAACCGTAGAAGCTTGTTTTCCAGTCGTAATATAAAATTTTCCAACTGTATACTGAATTTCCCATCCGTAAGCGACCATGAGTTTTCTGTTTTGAAATCATTTTTTTTAGCTTGTTTTCTTGTTATATGTATTGAATATTCCTTCTTAATTTGTTTTAGGTCACGAAAAGGCAAGAAGAGAAGAATACAAGAAGTAACACCAAGAAATGATCTGACACCAAACTCTCGTCACAAGAAAAATTTGGGTGCAGACAAAAGGAAGTTATGTGCACTTGTTATTAATGAACCAAGAGAAGAAATAACTGAACGTCGACTTGTCCTTTCTCAACAACAAGAAGTTAAGATTCAAGAAGAAGATAGGGCCGAAACAAGTGTTCGTCCATCGGTTGCTCCCTCCAATGATAAATTGAAAGGAAAATAGAAGAAGTCATCTCCTCCTACAGCAAAACAAGTGATTGACGATATTGTTTTTTTGCCCGACAAAGCGAATGGAAGACCTTGGGGTGAGCCAAGGGATAAGACCTTCGTCTTATTTGGTTACCAACATTCATGGGCGGCAAGGGTCTGTCAGGAGTTAGTAATAATCTAATCTAAATATAAAACTTTATTTTTTCTATTATTACTAATGTTTTTACCATTGTTTGTGTAGGATCAACGACATCGGTCTCGAAACGCAAACACTAGAGGACGAGTTTTTGGCCCTTGGATAGAGAGAAAAGGGGTGGTAGCCTTGGTACGGGCTTCGGGGTTATGGCATGGAATATCCTCTACGCATAAGCAATACGATGTTGTTACTGTTTTCTTATTTAGGGAGAAGTATTTTCCGGAGACAACAACTTTTCATCTCCCGATCGGCGAGATGACTATCACTCTGGACGATGCTCTAAATTACAGGCCTGTCCGTAAATAGAAAGTTGTGTATGAGGGTTTCAAAAATTCTCTTCCATTTGAAGATCTTTATAAGTTGACCGAAGGATGTCTTGGATGGTACAAGCATAAAGCCGAAAAAAGATTTTGAGATAGGAGCCGGAGAAAAGCTGAAGGGAGAGTGAAACAAGATAAGAGAAAATGATGGTGAACTTTTGGCGGTTAAAATTGCAAGATAAGTTTGAGTCGTATGAGGGAAAAGTTCAAGAATTCCAGAGAGAGAGATGAATGTAGCAAGGGTTAGACATACAACTACAACGTACTTGTTGTATGCACTTGGCACCATTATTTCCCCCCGGTCTTTCGGGTAACAGGGTGAACACTTGCTATCTTCAGCTCTTGAAATATCTCAGTCTTGATCCAGAGAACAACGAGGTAGCACGGTACTCTTGGGCACTGCCGCCCTTTCTTTCTTACTTGACAGTCTTGGTAAAGTTTCGAGGTGGAATGCTTCACAAATTATGGGGATTGTTGGCCTTCTTTAGGTAATTTTTGTGTTATATATCCAAAGTTTATTCAAATTCGATATTGATTTGTGTTTAATATAATTCTATTTTTATGCAGTCATGGGTTTACAACAATTTTCCTACCTTGAGGTCACACAAGGAGGATACAAAATGGTGTTACCCTAATCCTACAGGAAGCAGATATCCCTTCTCAGGAAATCAACAGAAGGACAAAGAGGCTAAGATGGTTGAAATGAGGAGTAAATTGGACACTTTGACAATTCAAGATGTGGTATTTAACCCATACCTCAAGCTCGGTGATGATAGTAATGATGCTCGTGAATTTACCGATGTGTCGACCTACAACAGACCATTGTATCATCCAACATGGTACGTCATTTACAACCCTCGTAGAACTCTCCGCCAAATTGGAGTTGTCCAGAAAATTGCTAGTGATGTATAATTTCAAGTGGACAGAACACACCCTAGCCTTTTAATGTAAGATTGGTTTACAACCCTGTTGCATCGGTCGACGCTTGGAATAGTCGCATTGAAGCCCCCTACCAAATAGATATGACTGGGTTCAGTGCCTTACATGGCACAAAAGTAGCCGAGGATAATTACTTAGATTGGTTTTACAAATTTGTTCATCCTTATGTGATAAATATGGATCCAGAAGCGGTACCTTATTTCAACAACAATGTTGATCATCCAAGTTCCTTGAAGGGAGCAAGGTTTTGGAAGGACAAATATCTTATGGTGGTACCTATACTATATTATTTCATTTCCCATTGTATTAGTTTTTCAAATTTTGTATAAGTATTTAAAGTTTGGAAACTTTGATATGAAAAAAGGTCGACCGAGTTAAGTGGTTGGTGATGGACATGAGAGGTTGCATTAATGCTGGTAAAGTGTTGAAAGTTGAATAACAAAGAATACTGCGAGGCAAGATTGAACATTTACCTAATCCTGAGCAAGCAAGTCTTTATCGGTACAACGATGACGAAGAAACAAGGGGTTCCAAGAGAGATATGTCTGCATCCCCTAACTTTGAAACAACTACTCCCACTGGTTCTTCATATATTGGAGGTTCAAATGAAGATATTGTTCAAGATCAAGCTCAAGGTAAAGTAAATGTTCAAGGTCGAGGTGAAGGTTGAAGTCGAGGAAAATGTGAAGGTCGAGGTAAAGGAAAAGGTCAAGGGCGAGGTCGTGGTCGTACTGGTTGTAAATATGAAGAATGATAATTGTTAGTTTGATTTTTTCGTATTTTATTATGGATATGGATATTTGGTATTTTTTATTTAGCTATAGTAGTGTTGGTTTATGGATTTGAAGGATACATTTCTTTAGTTATGAATATGAATTTAGCTTGAATGAATGATTATTAGTTTTTTTATTGTGTCATTCCAAGTATACTGAAAAATATCACAAAACTTAGTAAAAAATAGAAATTCAGGGTCATTTACGGCTAGGTCGAGTACTTGAAAGCCTAACCATAAGTCAACCATTTATAAAATTTTATCAGGTTTACGGCTAGCTTCAGTACCAAAGATAACTGTAAGTGAACCTGAGTTGTACCTACGGTCAAAAAACCTAGCCGTGAAACTACCATTCCTGGCATTTTTGTCAGTTTTACGATTGGAAAAATCACAAAATCCAATTGTAAGTATCCAAGGTCTAGCTTATGGCTAGGTTTGTATACTAACCTAATCGTAAGTGACACTGAGTTATGTCTACGGCTAGGTTTGTACACCAACCTAACCGTAACTACCCATGAGCCATGTCTACGACTAGGTCGTCATACCCAATTCCTAGCCTAGAAAACTTAAATTTTCTTGAAATGCTATATTTTCCAATGTCCAACAGTACAATTACTACCAAACGGCTTGATTTTTAAAAAGTTCTAACCGTTTGGTCTTTCATCTCTATATATATATATCACACTCCTCTCAACAAATACACCTCTTTACTTCTCAAATCGTTTCTCTACAGATACACCCCTTTATTCATAATCCAAAAACTCCAAAACATGGCTGTTAAATTCACCACTAGAGAAGATATTGCCATAGCTTGTGTATGGTCGACGACCACACAACATGATCAAGACCTAAAAATTAACATATTTCAACTCTCGGATAATTTTTGGAACTTTGTCTTCATAATTTTTGTCGCATTAGACGGGAATCAAAATAGAAGATCATTCTAATGCATCAGGGAAAGATTCGAATTACTCCATAGTTGATGTGAGGATTTTAGATCGGTTGTGGTGGAAACCAAGTTGATGTATCCTAATGTCGATAGTGAAGAAAATACATCTCAACTAAGTGCATCTCAACTATATTATGAAATTTCTCTTGCCCGATATAAGCAAATCTTTGGCCAAAAATTTAGGAATCTAGAGTTCTATAATGTTTTGATAGATAGGTACTTGCATTTTGATGTTTAACTATTCATGTGTAATTTATCAACTTTATGTCTTTTCCCTTATTGTAATGTCATTCCCTTCGATGAAAAATGTTATGAAATTTTCTTTTTAGCGTGAATGAATGAGTATTAGGGCTCTATCTCAATTACTTTGAAAAAAATCACAGCCATTCAGGATCACTTATGGCTGGTTTTACCATAAAAACTAACCGTAAGTGAATTCTACGATTAGGATTCCTAACCGTAGGGTTAGAATTATCTAATTTATATCATTTCTACAGTTGGATCTAGTACAAAAGCCAACAGTAGAAGACACATTTAATTGTATTACGTTTAGGATTCCTAACCGTAAGCTGGCTATTCCAAACTTACGGTTGGATCGACGCCTACAAACCTAACTGTAAAAACTTATTTACGGCTAGGTTTAATATATTACCCAGACGTAACTTTATCTTATGGTTAGGAGTTCATATGTTTCCAGCCGTAGATCATTTTTCCCTCTAAAAGATAAATAAATAAATTCGATTTAATTTTCAAACAGTAAATTTAATCACTAATTCTTTATTAGTTTAGCTAATTAACTTATTAGCTCTAATTAATCAAGGGAACTCTATGTATTATCATGATTAGTGGGATAAGGGGTTTTTGAGTTGGATTCTTGATGATCCTATTTTTTATCATCTTGTAAGCACTCAAAAACCAAAAGTTGTAGCCCCAATAATAGGATTCTTTGTAAGTTATTATGCGAGGTTAACTCCAGCTACAACAAGGTTATGGGCCTATATTGCACGTGATTGTTCCATGTGTTCGTCGTTCCTTTGTCTAGTTGAGATCGTAAGATTGGTCCTAGTTCAGTTAGGGTCCGTTTAGCACGCCATTGTTAGCAATGTGTGACATTGCCAATTACATGTAGTTGTAATGTCATGTATAAGAACTACATGTAGTTCAATGTTTGGTGTTTGGCATGAAAATAATATGAACGTAATACAAAGATGAGATTCTAACTTTAAAATCTAACTACAAGAACAATAAAAGTTTTAAATAAATAAAATAGGAGAATTATATAAAATATTATTAAAAAAATTAAGTAATAAAAAAATATATTTAAAAATCAAAAGACAAAAAATTAAAAAAATACAATTAAAATAATGATAAATTAAAGATTAAGTAATAATAATTATAAAGACCAAAAATTATATACTAATAATAACAATAATAAGTTAAAATAATAGAAATGATTTTTAAAAATAATAAATTAATAAAAATTGAATATCATTACTATCACTTTTTCATTTTAGCCTAAAAATAGCGTAAAATGAAAAAGTAATAGTAACACTTTTGCTGAAACGGAGGGAGTAATGTTTAAAAAGAATAAAATGAAAATATATTTGACTATTCAATAATAAAAACTAAAAGGACAAAAAAATATACATAAATAATAATAACAACAACAATAAGTTAAAAATAATAAAAAATAATTTTAAAAAAAGTAATAATAAAAGAAACCAAAAATAAGTAAATATTTAATAATAAAAAATAAATATATCCGATCATATAATAATAATAAAATATAAAAAGACCAAAAGTTATACATAAAAATAATAACAACAATAAGTCAAAAATAATAAATTTATAATAAAGAAATCAAAAGGTAAGTAAAATTGAATATTTAATAGTAAAAAATGATGTTTAAAGAGAATAAATGGAAATATATATGAATATGTAAATAAAATTAAGTGGTCAATAATTGTCAACGGTGTAATTGGAGGGTGTAATACAGGAATGCATTCAATGTACACCTCAGAAGATGAGTACTCAATGTAGCCCTTTGAGGTAGTAGGAACTACATGTAATTACTATGTCGTATAGTTGGGTCTGTGCCAAACACCAAACATTTGAATGTATCCTTTGACTACTTCCTTTGACTGCACTACACCCTCCAATTACCTCTGATTTAGGCTTGCCAAACGGAACCTAAGGGTCACCCGTCTTTTTGGCATCAAGGGCCACAGTATTTTCGCTCCTCGGGGGAATCCAAAATTAAAAGACTTAAAAAACTAGTTTACAAGAGGTTAGTGGATTGAGAATTATAGGGAGTTTTAAAGAGATTTTAAATCTCATGTTAGTCGTTAGAGACTTTAAAAGAGTTTCTTAAATACCATTGTAAGTGAATAAAGATTTTATTTAAGTTTCTGAAATTCTCAAAAACTCTTTGTTATTGGTTAAAGACTTCTAGAAAGTCCTTTAAATGCTCATGTTATTGGTTATAGATTTCAAAGTCATGGATTTGTAATTTTGGAGACTTTGCGAGACTTTTGTGAGAAAATAGGCATGACAAAAGTCTCTCCAAAATAGGTGATATTTAGGGAGACTTTGAACTATCGTTGGTGTTATTTTATTTTTGTAAGTGTCTTTTTTCTCTCTCTTATGTATCGAACATTTAATTAATGATTAATCAAGCTGCGTTGTATTATCCACAAATAAACCATTCGTATGTACACTGATTTAGCATTAACATACTAGTCATCTATAATACATTACTTATATCTGGCTTAACTATATATATATATATGATGAGTTATTAAAAAAAAGACAAGATTTTTCTTAAGGAATCTAGATTGTGTAGATTTTTAAGGAATTTGGGTTGCTAAGTACCATGTGAAACTTTTCCAGTAACCATAGAATTTGGGTTATTTTATACGAACACATGCATGAAAAATATATATATTGTAATATTTTAGGTGGTTTCAGTAGAATGGGCTACGATAAAGAAGAACGAACAAACCATTCCACCAAGTACTTATATATTATTTATTTGTAGCGACCTATTAGAATTTGCAGATTACCGCATATAATGATTAAAACTGAGTTGGATGTCTAGGAAAATTGTCTCACATGGCTATCAACAATTCATCTACGGTTTTTGGATTGCTCCACCCATCCCCAATTGGTTTTTGTTTTTATAAAAATGATTAAAACAAAACCACTATGATCACATTTATTGTCTTTATAAATCACAATAACTCCTTAAATTTTTTTTTTTTTGGTTTTATAAATCACAAAGACTTTCTAAAATACTTCTATAAAATCATTTGAAATCGCTAGACTTCTAGAGAATCTTTCAGAGTCACTCAAACCAAAACTCTCTAAAAATCCTCATAATTCTCGATTGACTACCACTTATTATATTATTCAAAAAACTATGATTGGCTCCACATTCCAAAGGAAAAAAAAAAGGCCAATTGCAGAACTAGTCTTCTCTACTCTTTCCTTAGATAATTAGAACCCAAAACTAAAAATACCCAATTTTTACAAACATAGAGGAAGTTGTCCATCAAAGGACAAACTGTTTGATTAAGGATTCAATAATGCTCATCACTACCATAATTACTGCCACTTGTTCTGTTGTATCCTTGGCAACATTGAGTGAGGAAGCTTGCTAAAGTTGTTCGTTTTCTTCATTTGTCGTCATTGACTAATTACGCTTAGCTGAGCAGAGATGGCGGGTTTGAAACTTCTGTCCACTCTTGATTCAGCAAGAACACAATTGTACCATTTCAAAGCAATTATAATAGCAGGTATGGGTCTATTCACTGATGCTTATGATCTCTTTTGTATTACGCCCGTCATGAAATTGATCGGACGAATCTACTACGAAGATGAAGATATCAACGAATCTCAGAGAGGTGTCATACCACCATCAGTAGTATCCATAACAGTTGCCACCGCGCTTATCGGTACAGTCTTCGGAAATTTGGTATTCGGATACTGTGGTGATAGGTTTGGTAGGAGAAGAGTCTATGGTTTTGCACTCCTTATCATGATTTTCAGCTCTATTGGTTGTGGTTTCTCAATTTGTAGGACAAGGAAATGTGTTATAGCAAGTCTTTGCTTCTTTAGGTTCATGCTTGGTTTCGGTATTGGTGGGGATTACCCAATCTCAGCTACAATCATGTCTGAATTCGCTAATAAAGCGACAAGGGGTTCGTTTATTGCCACTGTTTTTTCAATGCAGGGTTTCGGGATTCTCACTAGCTCCGCAGTTACGATGCTTCTCTGTGGGATTTTCAATCGTGCTTCCGAGTCTGAGAACAAAGTTACTCAAACACCTGACGAGGCCGATTTACTATGGCGGTTGATTTTGATGTTAGGCGCTATTCCGGCTGCTATGACGTTTTATTGGCGAATGCTGATGCCTGAAACTGCCAGGTAACCTGTTTCCCTAGATGCTCTATATCTCTTTTACACATCAATTACACAATAGTATTCTAGCTCATTTTGTTGTCGTTTGCTATTATCTGTTTCCTGCAACTGCAATGCTTGGGTAGATTTCCTTGAAAAATATGAAACGGTGGTAGTACTATATACTTGTTATCTGCAAGCTGTAAAATGATACCTAATAATATCAACCACTTTATTATAAAATTTCGACCAGCAAGAAGCTGAGCAGATTATCCTTAGACGTGCTAATTAACAATATAATTTTAAATTTTTAATGAGATGTTCAGGTAATAACTTAACTAACGAAAACAAATTAAAAAGGCTTCATTAATGAGTATCGCTTTGGATCCAATTAAGGGAGTTAAATACAGTATTTTTGAGTGATTATGAATGTGACACTGTTTACGAAACTATGTAGGTATACTGCTTTGGTGGAACAAAATATCAGACAAGCAGTGAAAGACATGGAAAGAGTGTTGGATATACCAATGGCCGAAATCACAGAACATGACTTCCAGCCCATGTCACCAAGTTATGGAATTTTTTCAAGGGAATTTTTCTGGCGTCATGGACAAGATCTATTTGCTTGTGCTTCTTCTTGGTTCCTTGTGGATGTTGTTTTTTATAGTAGCAATCTGTTCCAGTCCCATGTTTATAGTGATCTGCTTCGAGATCCCCTAAAGCTGAATGCCTATCAGCAGGCTTATGACGTAGCAAAACTGCAAGCGATCATAGCAGTTTGTTCTACAATTCCAGGGTATTGGGCTACTGTGATTTTTATCGATCGAATTGGTAGAGTTAAAATCCAAATGATGGGGTTCTTGGTCATGGGAATTTGTATGTTTGCTATTGGAATACCTTATTACCAATATTGGAATGATCATACAAATGCAGGGTTCTTAATCCTTTATGGACTCACATTCTTCTTTTCTAATTTTGGGCCAAACACGACAACATTCATCATACCTGCCGAGCTATTTCCTGCAAGGTTTCGATCAACTTGTCACGGGATCTCTGGTGCTGCTGGAAAAATTGGTGCTATTATAGGTTCAGTGGGATTTCTATGGGCTTCTCAGACTCAGAATGAGAAGGACGTTGACAGGGGTTATCAAAAAGGTATTGGGATGACTAATGTATTAGTGATTCTGGGTGGAATTTCACTGTTAGGAATGATCTTGACCTATTTCTTCACACGTGAAACCATGGGAAGGTCTTTAGAAGAAAACGAGGTGGAAAATGGAACGAGTTTTATGGCATGTTTTAGCAGTGCTGACCAAACAAGTCCTGAACATCTTCAACATCCTAGTTCTCATGTCCGTCCGAGTATCATCAGCAGTACCACTAGTAGTCGCACTACTAATAGTACTGTTGCTATTGATCCAAAGAGAACTATTACTTCTGCTTCTAATTTGGCTTAATTTTCAATCAAAAATTCATGCTCTGCGCCTTTTTTAAGTTAAATCTGTAAGTACATAGGGCATTTATTTATTTATTTGAATCAGAGTTTTATAAGTTGAAACCTTTTGAGGGTGCTGCTCCTCTTGTATCACCAAGAACAAATGAAAAATGAAATATAAAATCAGACTTGAAACTTTTTTAGAAGCAAGAACTGACATGGTCGTCAGATTCATCAACAAAGACGCGTTCATCAGTAGCTTTTTTCCTTTTTGGTTGGATACGAAGCCATCTTGTTGATTCCACAAATCCCTTCAGAATTTCTTCCAGTGTTTCTCTTCATCCTAATATATCCCTTTTCTCCCCATTTTGGTCCCCAAGAGTTCTTCACGATGATGTAGTCCAACCCTCCTTTATCTGATCCATACCCAACAGCAGTCACTCCATGATCTAATTCTGTACCACAAGCTCCATTAAACACCCCCTGCACGACAAATTTAGTCTCATAGTTAATGTATATATGCAATTATCATCGATTTCTATACTTGTTGTTACCTCTAGTAAGTATAGTTAGTTGATATATTACCCCACTATAGAATTGGAAATCTCTACCAGAGGCCTCAATAGCAACACTAAGAGGCTGACGTGAGAGTGCCTTCAACAAGCTTTGTTCGTCATTCTCTGGCACGTCTTGGTAACCATTAATCGTTACTACTTCCATGTCCTCCTGATAAAGAATTAACCAACCATACAAATTAAAACAGAACACGACTTAATGAAAAACTAGTTAATCTTGATTCAGTTATATTTTAGTTTACACACCTTCTTTCTTTCACATGTTCCTTCCTCTATGAGATATGGGTAATCGTCTTCTTTATGCAGACCGCCATTAAAAGCTATGAATTGGAAAGCGTAATCCATCAATCCTCCGTTACAGCCGTTGTTAAAAGGTTTATCACAATCTATCAACTGTTGCTCAGACAATGAAGTCAGATTTCCTGTTACAATCTGATTGATGCCTTCTACAGCTGCCACGGTAGAAAATGCCCAGCAACTTCCTGCACAATACGATAAAGTGATCGAACAGCGGTCCTTCTAGAGAGTGAGTGAGAGAGAGATGACCGATACATACCACAACCACCTTGGTCCTTGACATGAGTTACAGCACCTTTTTTCCTCCAATCTATAGATTTGGGTAGATCAGCAACATCTCTAGGATACGAGGGTGATTCATTTCTCTTCCTTGAGATTTGATTATCAATTCTGAGTCCAAGGTACTTGTGCTTGAACTCTTCATGGCTTAAGTCTGCAAATTTATTCAACCCAAGCCAATAACTAGTGTCTGTCAACTTATTTCTCTCATCTATATGCTTCAGATTGTCCTTGAATACGTCAAACCTATGCACCTTCCCTTCAATGCTTCTATATGTTTTATCATGTTTAGACATCCACGATTCAAATCGATCAATGAGTTTGTCTACCGATGTCAAGTCATTTGATGAATAACCAGGTCAAGTCATTTGATGAATAACCAGGTCAAGTCATTTGATGAATAACCAACAATCGAAAAATCACGAGCAAGGGTGCAGCACACAAATAGGAGTGACAATGAGAGATAAAGGAAACAACATGGTTTAGAAATTGGTAACCACAAAGTCGCCATTCAATAACACTTTGTAGGAGTAGAATTAATCCAAGTGAAGGAATAAATGGATGAAGTAAAACAAGAAATGGGTGCATTTATATTTCTTTACCTTTCTGTAATTGCCTTCAAAGGAAAGTATAATTTGGGTGAATTATTAGTTGCTTTTCAATAGAAGTTTTTATGGGTAGATTTGTGGAGTACTGAGTCTTTAAGATTGGTTCTTAATTTTGCAATATCTTGAACTCTAAGCATATATTCGTCTCTATGACAACATATATGCATGATGACATCAAACAAAGAAAATATGGTCGAATGGAGTTAGCATGTTCAGAAAAAATTTGGACTTTTTTACCTGAAAATTTCACATCCAATAATTTGAAGCACGCAAATGTGATGGGGACCTTGTTTCATTCAATGCATCCAATATAATTGAATCAACTTACTCCTGCAAAATTCACACCCACTTCTAGATAATATATAGCCTAAATGGGAACGGGATCCATTTTTTCCTCTAATGCTCCAACAACCTAAGATAAGAAGGTAAAGAATTAAGATAAGAAACTGGAAAGTTTGAGATATTCATCGTAGAAAAAGAAATGTTTGGAAGAAAGAATTCACCACTGAGATTGCTCCCATGGAAGACAGGGATTGCCTTTACAGTTTATTCAACCATTAGAGGTTCAGCCTTTCGTAATGACGGTACCATCAACCGTAGTCTCTTCAATCTCATTAACATCACCACCAAAGTTCCTTCAGAACCAATTGATGGACTCAAAATATCAGATATTACTATAGATCCCAAACGTAACCTCTGGTTTCGTCTCTACACACCAACAAACATTACTACTGTTAGAATTTAAAACTGAATTTATCGCATATTTACAAAAAATTATTTTGTTACCAAAGAGTCATTAGCCTATATTGTGGGTGGAAATAACAAATCCACTTTTCACTTCTATGTGAATGAGAAACTTTTGGTTTGTCCCACATGGGATAAACCAAGGATGAAGTCTATCCATATTACCACAAAGGTTGCACCTAAGGGAAAGAACTGGGCAAAATCACACATGTGCGGTTCTTCGCACCGAAGGATGCGGGCCGCTGACTTGCGGAGCTTGCGTGTGTTTTTTGCGTGAGCTGACGTGTGTGCGACGAGTGCCCAGCGTGAGCTCGACGTGTGCGCAGAGTGTGCCAGCATGTGCCTATCAAGACTTAATGGTTTTTTATTTTTATTTTAAATTCCTATAATAAATATTAAAAAACCGTTTTATTATTTATGAGAATTAAATAAAAATATTTTTCATAAATACAATTTAAATTCCTATAATAAATATTAAAAACCGTTTTATTATTTATGGGAATTTATGGGAATTAAATAAAAAGATTTTTCATAAATACAATTTAATTCTCTTCTCTCAAATTTTCCTATAAAAGCAGAAAAGGATTTCATTTTTCCTTACCCCAGACGCAGCTACTATCCTGTCGTCTTTTCCCCTCTTCTCGCTTTGTTGTGCGCACTAGATTTAATTTTTATCTTATTCTTTTGTTAAGTTCACAATGAGCCGACGAGTCTTGCTAACTGGGTTGGTATCAGGAGGTTTTATCCTGGATTCGATTTGTCAAATTTAAAGGTATAGCAACACTTTTCTAAAGTCTACCTGGTAAATATCGAGTTAAGGGCAGTCTGTTCAACAGGCGACTCCTCCTCTCTGTGCTTTGTGTGATTGTGATATTTGCGCTAACGTTAACGATTGTGAAGCTTCTGGTTTTGGGTTTGTTTTTCTGTTACAGGAATAATTTTTCTCCAACATTCTTAACTCGATATTTCATTCATTTTTTGTAACAATGGAAACGTGAAGCTATTACGTCATTCATGGAATCTTTATGAAAGCAACACACTGAAAATTACTTATGATGTATTTTATGTATACATGGTTTGATTACACAGCTGCATAGGATTAGGGGAAATGGTGGTGAATTCTCGGTGATGGGTACTAACACTATTGGGTTATAAATGATGATAATATCCAGAAAAGAATTATGTACACGGTTATTGTGATAGGGGGTTCAGCAGTTGGTAAGACTCAAATTCTCTCACGTCTTGCAAAGAATGAGTTCTATCTTGACTCCAAATCCACCATTGGGGTTGAGTTCCAGACACGAACAATTACCATTAGTGACAACGTCATTAAGGCTCAGATCTGGGATACTGCTGGCCAAGAAAGGTATATAGCAAATGAAACGTAAGAAGCAAATGAAATGAAGGAAGTCAACGTAAGAGCAAATGAATCTACAGTGGTCAGAAACCTAAGAGCAAAAATGATTCTGGTGTGTGGATTGGTCTTTGTATCAGACTATCACACTATCGCAAGGAGTCCGTGAGACATGCGGATGAGTAAATTAAGGAATAATGTTACGTTGTTTAAACTAGAAGAAGAATTTTTCGAAAATCATGGAGCAATATTCCATTCATGCACCACCACAAATTCAGGGATCAGTTACACAATTCATGATAATTAAAGCAAATCTTTGTGAATGAAGTGACGAATGAAGTGAGAGGAATGATGATAGCATTTCTTGCATAACTTGTGCCGGTCAAATGCTTGATGCTAAACCTTTCTGCCACACAGGTGACGTCTAATATATCCGACTTTTCCAATGATTACTATGTCCGACTCGTGGGGAAAGCAAATAAGGTCAATGCTTTTGTTCGTAATTTAATTCGCTTGCTAAATTAAGGGTAGAGTATAGACTACGGAATTTTCGGAAAATAAACGGAAAGCTTAAAGTTTTCTTGGTCGTTAAATTGCGAAATTTCGAAGACAGTTTTTCTGGGTTGTTAAATTGCGGAATTTCGGAGGTAGTTTTCTTGGTCGTTAAATTACGGAATTTCGAAGGCAATTTTTTTTGGGTTGTTAAAATTACGGAATTTCGGAGGCAGTTTTCTTGGTCGTTAAATTACGAAATTTTCGAAGGCAGTTTTCTTGGTCGTTCTAAAGGAAGCAACAGAAACTGAATATGGACGAATCATAATATACATGTATGATTTATTAATTATAATCATAATATATTTTTTAATATATGAATCGTATGCATGATGTCTTGAAATTATTAGAACGGTTAATACACTTAACTTAACAAACCGTAGGTCACGTTTGATGAAACGTAATTGTGCACTAAAATTTATGCACTAAATTTTAATGCATAAAATCAAGACAATTATTATACACATAATAAAATGTAGTTATCATGCTCTGAAATGATTTTACATAAAGCATACGTGGGTGTTGATTATTTGATTATAAATAAATCATATTCATATTATAAATATGCAATATTTTATAGAAATCGTAAGGATTTTATTTATAGAGAAATAAAATAAAATAATGCTAAATTATTATGAAAAAACAAAAGAACAAGTTTTTCAGTATAGTGTCTGAAGTCTAATTGATAACCAATGTGAGAGACTGGTGGGTACTCTGGTGCTACCAAGCATGTCCGCGGGAACAAAGATGTGTTCACCTCCTATCAGAAGGTAGGGGAAGGAGAAAAGTTCTATATGGGTAACTCGTCCGCAGCACAGGTTGCGGAAAAAGGCAAAGTTGGGTTGAAGCTCATTTTTTGGCAACACTCTCACATTGAAGAAATTGTTCAAGTTCCGGACATCTGTAAAATTCTTGTATCTTGTAGTATCTTAGATGATAAGGGTTTTTATGAATCTGGGAAAAATAGTATAACTCAGTGGAAAGAGCTATAAGACAGAGAGTTTTTACAATTTAAATGTAACCTCAATTTAAATAAATAAATTTGATTTCTTTTATGTTTGTGTGTCATTGAATGTTTGACATGGTAGACTTAGTCATATTTTTCAATGATTAATCTGGCGAGCATAGGCTGCATTCCCTAATTTAATTTGGAAAGTAAACATAAAGGTTAAATATGCATAAATTAAAATACGCTAAAATGTCTTATAAGAAAAATGTTCAGGAAAAATTCTAAACCCTTGGAATTAATTCCTCAGACCTAGTTGACTTGAACTCAGTTCAAACTAGAGGTGAAATTATAATCCCTTAAGGAGATGATAATGCCATGTTAATTAGCTCAGGACTACCTGCGAACTTGTTGGGGGAGGCCGTCCTCTCAGTTAGCTATATCCTGAACAAAGTACTTATTAATGGATCAGATATATCTCCAAATGAATTATAGAAAAGTAGACAACCCTTTTATGCATACTTCATAAATGTGGGGGGTGCTTGGCTAAGGTTTCTATCCCTCCACCTAAGAGGATATAAATATGACCCAAAATTATTGATTGTGTATTCATATGATATCCTGAACACAGTACAGATTATAGGGTTAGGGTTGTGAGTTCTGATATTTCAGAAATTGGTCTAAATACCAATATGGAATCTAGGGATATTATGTTCTTTGGAAAAAAATTGTTTTCCTTTGAAATTTGAATCTCGCATAATATGTGTTGATCCCCTAGATGTCCTTTATACTAGTCAGACAATACTTCTAGAGGAAGATAAATTTGAGCCTAGAAGAGGCAAAATATTTAGAAAGAGAAATATTTTAGAGCATGAAATTTTTTGATCATGTAATGATTTCTAGTGGTTTTAAAGTAAATGAATCTGATAAGTATGTTTACACTAAACTTGTGAATGATAACTGTGTAATTGTATGCTTGTATGTCGATAATCTGATTATGCTAGATACAACCATAGATGTAACTTATTCCACTAAGAACATGTTGAATGAGACCCTGACATGAAAGACTTAGGTCCCTCAGATGTAATCTTAGGGATGAAAATTAGAAGAGAGTCTAATAGATATAGTCTAAGTCAATCTCATTACATTGAATCTGTACTTAGAAAATATAACCAGTTTGACAGGAGCATTGGGATGCACTTTTTAGAGTGTTAAGGTATCGAAAATACACTTTAAACTTTGTTTGAGTTATAAGAGATACTCTGCAGTCCTTGAAGGACATTGTAATGCAAACTGGATAGCAGACTCAGAGGAGTCTAAATCTACGAGTGGATACGTTTTTACTCTAAGATATGGATCAGTGTCTTGGAAGAGTTCAAAACAGACCTGTATCGCTCGGTCCACTATGGAATCCGATTTGATTGCGTTAGATAAAGCAGGAGAGGAAGCCGCTTGGCTAAAATGTTTTATAGAAGACATTCCTCTCTGGCATAGGCCTGTGCCAGCTATATCTATACATTGTGATTGTCAAGCTGCAATTGCTAATGCTAAAAACAGCAATTATAATGGAAAATCCATTTATATTCGGAGAAAACACAATTCTCTAAAGCAACTAATCTCAAATGGCGTTATTTCTGTTGACTTTGTGAGGTCTAAGGAAAATATCGCGGACCCTTTGACGAAAGGCTTGTCCAAGGAGATAGTTAGTAATGCATCGAGGGGGATGGGACTTAAGCTCATCAATTAAAACTTGCCATGAAGGATACTCAACCTTGCTGACTGGAGATTCCAAAATCAAGGTTTTGAATGAGACAACTAATTTGTGGTGGGTAAAAATTAAACACTATCAGAGAATTATTTTCTCTGTCCCTTCCCTATGGTGTAGACGTGATAGTGTGACTGCATGTGAGGATGACTTATAGTAAAGTCTTAATGAGTTCTATAGTTTCAATTTAAGATTGAAATGGGGTGTAGCAGTTAACACTCTTAATAGAACTCACCTATCTGAATGAGGAAGTGGGTCGCTTCCTATGAGAACTGAGCTGATTCTCTAGAGCATTCTGAGACACGGGATATGTCCAGGGCCAAAACGGACACAACGGCGTGAACTTAACAGCAATCTTAAGAGATATCTCGCCTAAGGAGCTATTGAAGAACTACACCAAACGATGGCAGTTCAAGACATCGCGTTCACTGTCTATCAAGTAGTTCCGGTACTTCTCACTAAGCAAAGGTTCAATTCCATATGGTCACCTATTGCTTAAGAGGTATTTCTCGTTTTCCGGCTTTCTGATTTATCGCCTTCTTCATTCATGTGGGAGATTGTTAGAATTTAAAAGTGAATTTATTGCTTATTTACAAAAAATTGTTTTGTTACCAAAATTATCTTGATGGGACCAAAGAGTCACTAGCCTATATTGTGGGTGGAAATAACAAATCCACTTTTCACTTCTATGTGAATGAGAAACCTTTGGTTTGTCCATCATGGGATAAACCAAGGATGAAGTCTATCCATATTACCACAAAGGTTGCACCTAAGGGAAAGAACTGGTGCATTGGATATTGACTAAGGGAATGGCCTAGTGGGCAAAATCACACATGTGCGGTGCTTCGCACCGAAGGACGCGGGCCGCTGACTTGCGGAGCTTGCGTATGCTTACATGTGTTTTTTGCGTGAGCTGACGTGTGCGCGACGAGTGCCCGGCGTGAGCTCGACGTGTGCGCAGCGTGTGCCAGCATGTGCCTATCAAGACTTAATGGTTTTTTATTTTTTATTTTAAATTCCTATAATAAATAGTAAAAAACCGTTTTATTATTTATGAGAATTAAATAAAAAGATTTTTCATAAATACAATTTAAATTCCTATAATAAATATTAAAACCGTTTTATTATTTACGGGAATTTGTGGGAATTAAATAAAAAGATTTTTCATAAATACAATTTAATTCTCTTCTCTCAAATTTTCCTATAAAAGCAGAAAAAGGATTTCATTTTTCCTTACCCCAGACGCAGCTACTATCCTGTCGTCTTTTCCCCTCTTCTCGCTTTGTTGTGCGCACTAGATTTAATTTTTATCTTATTCTTCTGTTAAGTTCACAATGGGCCGACGAGTCTTGCTAAGTGGGTTGGTATCAGGAGGTTTTATCCTGGATTCGATTTGTCAAATTTAAAGGTATAGCAACACTTTTCTAAAGTCTACCTGGCAAATATCGAGTTAAGGGGCAGTCTGTTGAACATGCGACTCCTCCTCTCTGTGCTTTGTGTGATTGTGATATTTGCGCTAACGTTAACAATTGTGAAGCTTCTGGTTTTGGGTTTGTTTTTCTGTTATAGGAATAATTTTTCTCCAACAACTACTACTCCACTTCCAGTTTTATTTTACTTCCATGGCGGTGGATTTGCATATCTCTCTCCTGATTCAGCACCTTTCGACACACTATGCCGTCGATTGTCCTGTGAGAATTCAGCTGTTGTTGTCTCTGTCAATTATCGGTACTCACCAGAATTCAAATATCCTTCGTAATATGAAGACGGATTTGATGCTTTGAAATTCATCGACAAGAAACAATCTAAAGGGTTTCCGGTCAATGCTGATGTATCCCGTTGTTTTATCGCTGGAGATAGTGCTGGAGGTAATTTATCACACCATTTGGCTGTCCGTGTAGCAAAAACCGATGACGACGAGTGAAAAGAGGTTAAAGTGATTGGATTAATTGGGATCCAACCTTTTTTTGGTTGACAAGAAAGGACTGAATCTGAAATCAAGTTAAAGAATGGTCCAGCGCTTAGTCTTGATCGGACGGATTGGTTTTGGAAAGCGTTTTTACCACCAGTGTCTAACCGTGATCACTTCGCTGCTAACGTTTTCGGTCCCAATTGTTCAGGAGACATTTCGAAATTAAAGAAATTTCCACCAACTATGGTTGTTGTTGGCAATTGGGATTTGTTACAGGATCGGCAAAGAAGGTACTATCAAGGGTTGAAGAGATTTGGTAAAGAGGCTTATATTGTTGAGTTTCCAAATGCATTTCATGGTTTTTATGGTCTTACTGAATTCCCTGAAACTCCTCTTTTTTTCAAGTAAGTTAAAAAAAATTGTTCAAAATCAATTAGCAAAAGCCAGTGGAAAATAAGAGTCTGTAATGTATTTGAACGTCGAGTAAATGTCTGTCTAGTCTTGATGAAGCTAGTATCTATAAGGTCTGGTATGCATCTGAGATTTAGGTCCTGTGTGTGCAAACTGAAATAAGATTGTACACAAAATTTCAATTTGAACATATGAATGACAAATAATAGATATAAACAAAAATGGTGGGAGGGGAAAGCCTTCTTGAGAGATGTGAGGTGCTGCAATTTTTACATTATACATCTGAAGTGAAATCCACAATCGCATACAAAACATATACTACTGATTAGAATTGCTACACTTACATGGGAAAAAGGACGGCTCAGTGGATTCGACGGTCAACTAAAATTTGTCTCGTAATCCCAATGTAGTTAACTTGATTATTAAGCACATGGAGGAGGAATCTGAGTTCCAGTGTATTTGGCCTGGACATTCAAACACGATGATTTCGCTACTGTACCCCCACTAGCTGGGTCCAAATGTACATCTTCAAGCTTAGCGTTTTGGCATGGCACTCCTTTGCTGCATTCTAGTGTGACTGCCACCGGAGAAGATGTTGTCCCTCTTATGTTCTTGAAAGTTATATCACTCAATTTAACCTTGGATGGTGACTACACGAAGCAAAACATACATTATGACGTGTGTAATTTTGAATGATAAATATGGCTAGATAGTAAAAAAAAAAAAGTCGATTTATAGCCTGCCCCGTTGGATCAGAGACAGAGGTTAACTGAAGGAGATACTTACAAGTGAAGAACAAGAGGCGTAGGGACAATAAGTTTGATCAATGATGATGGGATTAGCAACATTGTTAACGACAATGTCTTCGAATGTCATGTTGGAAGCAACACTTGAATCAGGAGAATTGGCCCATGTCTTTATCCTAATGCCGTTCATTGTCCCTGAAAGTGTACACCCTTTCACCAGTAATCCATTTACATCTCCTTCATTTTGATACCTCCCCAAGCTCCCAACACTGCCAAAAAAAACAAAAAACTAATTACCTCCTGCTATTGCATTTATATGTTCCCCCAAACAATCTATAACATGTATCTGCTTTCTAACCAACCTGATACCGTGGCCAGGTCCACAAGTAATGCCTGTGATGGTAACATGAGCGTTTCCTTGTCCAATTGATACACAGTCGTCGCCAGTACCAATATTAGCATTGGCAATGGTAACACCTGTTGACCGTTCCATATGAATACCATCAGTGTTGGGACTGTTTCCCGGTGCAGATATATGGATCTCACTTGCTTTAAAATCCTTGCAATCCAATAAAACCATATGAAAGAATTTGCTATTCAACGATGTGATGCTCTTCACTACCGTGTTAGTTAACGAAACAAACTTAACATTCTGCAAAACATATATCAAACATGTAAGTCTAAAGTAATGGAAATTTGCGTCCTTCGAAATTAGTAAAGCACAATGAGACTTACTGTGGGAAGGAGTTTGCAATTTTGGTTTGTAGGACATTTGTTAAAGGGCCAAGAAGCAGCACCTTGACCATCAAATGTCCCCCCGCCAAACAAATTCAAACCATCAAGCCATCCAAACTCAAACCAGTCAGAAGAGGAACCATATCTGTTAAGATCTGTCGATGCCTTCAAGAATCCTTGCATGTTAACTGTAATAGGTGATGCTTTACAAGGCCCTGTAAATTTAACAGGTCCAACCAAATATGTTCCTTTTGGTATAAAAACTGTAGCGGGTGCTATGGACGTACACGCAGCTTTCCATGTTGACGTGAAGGCCTACAAATACAAGTTAGTAGACAAAAACGAGGAAACCCATAGAAAACAATTCCAATTTGGAGAGTGCACAAACCTGAGTATCATCATTTCTTCCGTCAGCTCGTGCACCGTACTTCTTAACGTTGAATGATGAAGAGCCGCCACCCCCTCCATTGCTGCTGCCATTGGTCCCACTACCTCCTTTTTTAATTTGCGGTGTAGCTTCCTCACTTCCTTTCCCAGTATCACCACCTCGACTACTATCGCCACCACTGCCACCCCCACTATTATCACTGCTGCTGCCACCACCACCAGCATTATTACTGTTGCTTCCACCGCCACCACTATTGGCACCAATTTGTGTTTTGGTTGCTAGTTTTCCACCAATATTCGGTAGTACTGCAAGGCCGAAGCCTTTATCATTTTTACCACCACCTTTTTGTTTTGGGGTTGATTCTTTAAAGCTATTACCAGCATCACCTAGTTGTTTTGGGATTGATTCTTTAAAGCTATTACCAGCATCACCTAGTTTTTTTGGGATTGATTCTTTAAAGTATTTACCAGCACCACCTAGTTGTTTTGTGACTGATTCTTTAAAGCTATTACCAGCATCACCTAGTTGTTTTGTGATTGATTCTTTAAAGCCATTACCACCACCACCTGCTTGTTGGTGTTGTTTTTGTGTCTGATGTTGTTTCTGTTGCTGTCGATGTCGCTGGTGTTTATTTGATCCCTTATAAGTGGCGTTACCACCACCAACAACACCTGGTTGGGATCTTGTACTATTACCACCACCACCTCCTCCTCCTTGTTGTTGTTCTTGTTGTTTTTCTTCTTCTTTTAGTCGCTGTTGTTGGTGTTCATTTGATCCCTTATGAATAGCATTACCACCACCCACAGCACCTGGTTGGGATCTTGTACTATTAACACCACCACCACCACCACTACCACTATCACCTGATTGTTGCTGTTGTTGCTGGTGTTGTTCTTTTTCTTCTTTTAGTTGCTGGTGTTGGTGTTTATCTGAATCCTTATGAATAGCATTGCCACCACCCACAGTACCTGGTTGGGATCTCGCTGCTATAACAAGAACAAGGAATTGTTTATTTATATATACACTCAAAATGAAAATGGATAACCAAATTTTTATTTTGTTAACTGATGATCTCATGTTAATAATGCCCTTCTCTATCTCCTTCGTTAATCTAATTACAATTCTCTTTCAAAATTTGAAAAGCACAGACGACAGATTAATAATCAATACTGATTTCTTTTCAATTGGATTAAATTAGTGGTTAAATCATTGTGTGGTTACAAATCTTTATATAATTTTCCAAATTGAATGAAATTTTGATCAATTTTGGTGAGGAAATGAGGGTTCAATTAACTACCGAAACTCCCTCCTACCCCACTACTATCTCTTTATTTCCTAACCGCTATTTTTCAGTTAACTGAAAGTATTCATTATCAGGACAAATATTTGAGTGAACAAGGACACTCTTAACTCTTCCAACTTGGGCTGCACATCGGGTCGGGTAGGTCGGGTTTGGCCCCACCCGACCCGCCAGTTGACGGGTAATTGAAGTATTCATCCATACCTAACCCGTCGTAGGACGGATCAGGTCAGATCCGTCATTTTTTCGGGTCGGGTGTGGGTGGATACGGGTCACCCGTCCAGATTCAATGCAAAAAAAATTTACAAACAGAAGCAACAGAAGAAACAGGTATAACAAATATATCTTTCACAAACAGTTGCATGAACAGTTGTATGAACAGAAGTTACACTTAACATTAGTGCATACAAGTGATCTAACATTAGAAATATCAAAACCCATAAACAGTTGTATGAACAGAAGTTACAGAATCAGATAACAATTAACACCAAAAATAGCTTGTCCTAGAATGAGCAGAATCCAAAATAGTTTACCTTCCTGATAAAGACCACAAATTGATCAAAACCCCACTAAACCACACTAAACCCCAACTGTAATGAGCAGTTAACACCAAAAATACAACAAATACCTGCACAATGGAACAACCGTTCAGTCAAGCAATCTCAACCCAATACCAAGCATGCAATCAGAGGCTTCCATCAAATCAAGAGTGTACACATCCTTTGCAAGCTTTATAAAGTTCGAAGGAAGTTCTTGATTATTAGATGCTTCACATACCTGCACAATGGAACAACCATTCAACACACTATCCCCCAAAAGTGCAGAAAAAAGAAATTTCCGCTACTCTACAAGCATAGAGAGTAATAGAACCAGGATTGATTAAGCATACTAGACACAACCAACCAGCAGTTAAATACTCCTCTTTCATTTTCCATCCAGCTGGCTGCAAGTGATATGAAAAAGTATGAGACAAGAAGCAGTTTTGATTAAATAGTATATGCTGATAGAAAATACGAGTTCACTAATGTTGTACCAAGTACTTCAGGATAAAACATGCTAGATGAATACTTACAATTTGCATCCAGCGACAAAACTAGGAACATATTAAATGTACAGTGACATCAAAATAACGAATTTATGAGACCACCTAACAAGTATTTATGTGTGAAGCAGCTGGATGAGTTTCTCACCTGTCCACTAAAGCTAAAAATAACTATCTTTACATCTTCCCCAATTCCAAGCTCCTTCCTCACCTGCAATAATTAAAACAAATTAAGAATGCGTAACGCATTAACATCCTCACAGGAGAGGCTTATTAAGCTTGCGACCTCTGTTCAGGATTTGTATAGCCTCCTGTTCGGGATTTATGTAGCCTCCCAACAACAAGAGGTACGTCAATAACATCACGAAAAAAAGGCACTGCAAAATAAAGACATGGAGTTAGAGATGACCACAAGGATTTAGGAACTAGATACACAAACAAGAAAACTGTGTTGACTGTAAGCAAACCTACTCGGACAGTATCCAGGAAGGCGAATCAGGAATTCACAGTGAGAATAATCCTCAGCTATCGGTAAAAACAATGAACCTCTAAGATGATCTCATAAACTAAACACCCATATAAGAAATCTCCAAGACTACAATGGAGGTATGAAAATTACATAAAAAACAGCTTCTTGCAGGGGACAATGCAGATACCATCCTTTCCATGAGTATTTGCTTCACTTGAACCCTAATAGATATACAAAACGGATCAGAAGATGTACAAAACTAAATTAAAAAACCCAATTTCCATGAACCAAAATCAGAATACAAAGCTGAACACATACCCAATTCAGAATATTTTTCCAATTGATAAAATAAAACCCTAAAATTCTAAAAATAATTCCCCCAAATTTTTGAACACTATTTTTTAATTATTTCAATTTCTAACCAAAAGAAGTGATATTAGAGAAGAATATATACATAAATCTGTAATAACACCTAATAAAGCTTTAAAACACTTTGATTTTCAGCATAAGTCTTCCAACCTAGATATACAGTCTCGTGGTGGTGGTGGAGGTGGTGGATGAGAAGAAGAAGAAGAAGAAGAAGAAGAAGAAGAAGAAGAAGAAGAAGGGGAAAGTAATAAATAGTTTAGATACTAACTGCAAGTAAAGTTAAAGAAGAAGAAGAAGAAGAATCGTATACGAGTTAGTGTTCTTATCAGTGAATGAAGTGAAATAAAAAAAAGTGTGGAGTTAGGGGATGCTCGATGAAATGAAAGAAGAAGAAGATATGGGAGTTAGGGTTAAAAATCAAAATAGAATTACAGTTATGTTCAAAATTAGATTTAGGGGTTTTGTTTCTTACACTTGGAGAATAGATCTTCAACCCACTTAAGAAGTTCTCTTGTTAGGGAAAAATAGAAAAGGAAACACCTTACTGCAAAAACGAGAGAAGATGAAGAGAAATTAAAATCGTTAATAATACTAAAAGTCTATCAAATTTATGAAACAATAACAAGAATGAGTGATATTACCTTGATGATTTCATGAATAAAGCAACTAGATCTTGGGTTACAATATTTGCTTATGATTTCTGTTGATACATGGGTTTTGATTTTGAGATAGGGTTTTTTATTTCTACAGAAAGATTTGGTTTTTTGGGTTGCTTTTGATCTAAGTTCATGATTCAACTTGCTGATAACAGAAATTGGATTCATGGTTTCATAACATGAATCATATGAAAGAAGAGAACTCTAGGAGATTGAGATAGAGACAGAACATGTAGGGGTGTTTAGGTAGAGAGACGGAGATAGAAAACAAATGAAGGGAGGATTCTGGGATATACCGTATCACTGATATGAAAAAGGGAGGAAGAGAGAATAACAGATTTTCTGGCGGGTTGGGCAGGTGAATCGGGTGAGAGAAGGTACACCCGCACTCGACCCATCGGGTGAGAGAAGGTACACCCGCACTCGACCCGTCAGAAGGCGGGTAATGGAAGTTATCACCCGCACCTGACCCGTTTATCAGCAGGTCGGGTGCGGGTCGGGTCAAAATGGGCGGGTGCGGGTCGGGTTGGCGGGTTGGATCGGGTATGTGCAGCCCTAGTTCCAACGTATTTTGACTACTTAAAAAATCTAGAAATTACGTTAAGTCCTCTTGGCACACCAACATTAACAGTGTAAGGTATTACCAGTTACATGTAGTAGTAATGGTCAAGGTCAGGGAAAACTGGAAATATACGCTAAAATGGAGTGTCATCTTGAGGATTTGGAGATATGCCCCAAACGTCTAAAAATCCGTCCAAACACGTTAATTAGTCAACATACCATATATGTGGGATTACACATACATGCTGAAAGATAAATATACCCTTCACCACTTGTGGGAACCGCACACGTACAACTAACTATGCCTGTGACATCTGATGATGACATGTGGAGATGTAATCCAACGACTCACATTTTTATCATATGTCCACAAAATTACTATCTTACCATTTCTTTTGGAACTATTATATATATATATATATATATATATATATATATATATATAT
>JAJJMC010030977.1:6697207-6739281 GCA_023531435.1 Papaver californicum | reverse complement strand
TATATATATATATATATATGTCCTGCGTGGTCAAGATTTGTTCCACGTGTCGATTTCACCTGATCCATATGCCTATGTTGTACCTACCTGGATCACGACATGTTTACACCTATTTGAATGAACGGCCAAACATGAAAGTTACTGAAAAAATTTATAACGGTAAAACCATATTGCCAATACATTGTTACAGCATAGAACTTGCAATTCAACACTTTCTCATTTCCAAATCTAGAAAATACAATGTTACAAACAAACATATCCATTTACAAGCACAACGATAAATCAGAAATATAAACTTTACTCAAAACAAAAATAAGGTTAACTTATATGAATGACTGCTTTTATAGTACAACCTTACAAGGATATCCATAAACAGATAATTAAAAGCATACTAACTATATGAATAAATTCTAAAGTTGGCTAAGTAGAACCCTTCTCATTTTGCAACAACATTCCCAAAAGTAAGGACAAAACTGTTAAGCGCTAGTTATAATAGAAGTTAGGCATTGGATGATGGCGACAGTCGGGAATATTTGATGACAGTTGTAGCAAATTTTGACGTATGACACAAAATTCTTCATACCTCTATTACAAAGCAAAACCACTATTGGTTTCAAAAGGGAAGTATCCATCAAATAGTTGAAACAGAATTATACTATATGCTAGATGTTTAAATGAAAGACAGACCATATGACAACAAAAAAAATGGTTTAATTATGTACTGTAATCAGGTAAAAAAACGAACAATTTGTGTTCGAGGAAAGATTCTGAAGTGTAATTCTATGGTTGCACAAATCAAAGCCATATCACGCATGATGGTGATCTACAGAAAAATTAATCCTTTAGAGTTACCAAAACTGACTTATCCACTTAATAAATATATCTAAAATAGTTGATTGTTCCTACAAAACTGCCGACGACTAGAGATTTTATAGGAAAGCACTTAAACAAGAAAATCAAGCAAACAAAACAACCAGTTCACCAATAAAACTTACCTGCATGCCAACATAAAGACCTAGAGAAATTGATCAATGTAACATTGTATCGAGTCCCAGCCAGCGGTACTTCGCCCTGAGAAAGCAGCACTTTCTGCTTCAATCATGTCAAGAGCGATGGTCTTTGTTGCCTGGTCTGCAAAATTGAAATTCAAAGGAGCACAACTTAAAAAACACAATGCTCAACCAATTTTAAAAATGGGAAAGACCCACATATAGGTAGAACTTCAAGGAAGTTTATGTGGTAAAACAAAAATAAAATAAAAATGGAAGGGGATTGAATAGACTGTGCAAACTTGAACTGATGTACGACAAAACTTATTGGTCAGGGAACTTTTTTCTAAATACCTTTAGATACTAATCAATATCACTTTTTATCTGTTTTGCTTTCACAGCAGCATCAACATCAGAGAAAATGCATAGTGATTTGCTTATTCGGCTAAAAGATCAATTTGCAATCATTTTAAGGATTGTTCATATGTTATTAAGGAAAATCAAAACACTAAATGTTAGGAACAAAAAAAGGTTGGAAAGATATTCCACACCCCATTCATAAGTTGTAGACAAACAACCTATAAACCAATATATGCATTCAATAAGTAAAATAGTTTCCATTTACAAGCACAAAGATAAGACAACCTAGTTGTATGCGAAATAACCACATGATAATTTAACATATTTGTACGTCTTCTAAATTAACCCAAACTAACCTAAATCAGAAAAACCCCTAATTTTGAAGAACCCTAAATTCACTTTCTATTCCATATATCAAATTAACACAATTGACCATAATATGAGTAAAACAAAGACAAATAAACATTGGGGTTTGATTTACTTATGGCGAGTTTGGTTGCAGAATTCACAATCCCATGGTATTACAAATTCCGGGATTCATATAAATCCCTCGTGTGTTTGGTAACTCACTTAAAATACATAGGATTCATGGATTTACTTGTTTTAAAGTCCATGTACTGTTTTGCATTACCCTCATAATCTTAAAATTGTATAAATATGGAATTTAGGATTTAAAAAGTGGGTTCATAAATCCCTTGATAAGTTTCACAACAAATCTTAGGGGGAGGGGGTCAGACTCCATATGGAGGATTTGCTGAAAAAGTGATTCCAGTAGGAAACGTGATTCCAGGGGATTTGGGCAACCAAACGTACGGGAAACGTAATTCCACCAAATCCCCTGGACCCATAAATCACACCTTTAAAATTCTGCATCCAAACCCACCATTACTCTTTTTGAAGACCCATATTGCTTCGATTTGAAGTTTTCCTTCTTCTTCTTCTTTTTCTTCCTTTAAACTCAACTGTTCTTGAACTAATCCAACAATAAACACTTTGAGTACTCTCGGTTTACCATTAACTCTTCCAACAAATAGAACATCAAACATAATCTTTCACTAGATCATGATTCTCTTGCTCTCTCAACTGGTTTTCTCGGTCACTCTCTCCACTGTTTTTTTTACTATTATTATTTTTTTCTGGGAGAAGAACCCATGAAATATATAAACCTAGATTTGGTTTGTTCAATCAGCAGTTGTCCATAATCTTCGACATTGAACATGGATTTGATGACGACACGTGGCATCGGGAGATTTATTCAAGTGTAGAAGGTTAAACTTGTCATTTCCACCATCTGGTAAGATTTCATCTTCCGATATTTTGATTGGTTAATGTACGATAAATTGAATATTTAAACAACTTGGACGGAAACCGTTATTTCGGGGCATATCCCCTAAAACTGGAATCTTAGGGAATATCCCCAAGATAACACTTGATTTTGGAGCATATTCCCAATTTTCCCTCAAGGTTATTCTGCCTCTTTATTGTTTTTGTTTAGGCTACATTTGTCATGTGGATTCTTTTTTGTTGCAACATATGAGAAAATTTACGATCAACTAGCTTTTTTTATTCCACAACAAAATTCCTTGGTTATGTAAAACCATGATTTGTCGTATCTACTGATATAAGTCTGTTTCTGCCACATCGTTTATGTATTTTTTAACACTAATCCAAGATCCTTGGTTTATTTGTATACTCGGCTATCTGTTTTGTATCTACATACAGACTGTATATGTTGTATCGTCCTGTATTCACCGACGCGTAGGAATTTAATATTATTAATACCGAATAGGAAAGACGTACAATATTATGGCATGCTCAAATTCTTATACCAATTTGAAAGAAAAAGATTGTTATTAAAATCCAACACTCGCATTGGATTTTATCTATGAAAAATATTAGTGTTGAACCAATCGATATAATCACGTAGGCTCAGAGCAGACATACACCTGAAGAAGATGATAGTGAAACCGGAAATGAAAGTGGAGGTGGAAGGGGACAAAGTTATACTGCTGGAGATGTTTTTGTAGATATCATTCATGATAATCCCATTGTTACTCAAGATCAAGATCATGGTGCTAAACAACAAAATCTATATCTTTTACATCATAACAAGTTATCTTTATTTCTGGTGCATTCATCATCTTTGTAGTTAGGTTTTTTACAAATTTTACATATCTGTTTGGGATAAAAATGAAAAAGAAAGGTTGAATATGGACGAGAACCACCAAATCCGTTAAATTTTGGCATAAAAACATGATTAAAATCAGGATGAAAACCATAACCAAAGCCACTATTACGATTGAACTTAAAACACCATGAGATCTATAGTTAGGACTATTACGAGCATAGAAGGCTTTTGCATCAGTATCATTGTGTAGAGATGATTATCTCCTCATTGAGAAGTAGATTATGAAGCTTACAAAAATAAATAAATGTATATCTTACTCGGATTAAGGTACATAATAAGTGATATTCAGATAATAAACCCCCAAGGGTGTTAACAACAAGTTGATCATCATTGATTCTAGAAGCACAGACAGATAATATATTGGATATTTGCTTATTTTTTATTGATGTAGTTAGAGATTGAATTTGAACCTTTTTTATGACTTTGTAGCTTGGTACGTAGTTAAATCACATAAACTGTTGATATTGAAACAAATGTCTCTCCAAGGTCAGCCCAACATGCTATATTATTATAGATGATGGAATTTTGACAAAGGCGAAAATTGTAAATTCTATTTATGTCCCTGTTTTAGTGGAAAACATATAAAAAGGCGAAAGGGTAAATCGTAAGAATACGAGAGATCAAAATCGTAGAAGGCTAGCCAAAACCAAGAAAATAGTCGTTCCAGTCTTGCTTCAGTCACAGAGGAGGATATGGGTTAATCTTAGGGAGGAAGGCAGAGAAGGATGAGATTAGAGCTTGGTGAGTTTATAGTCGGAGAACTCGAATCTCTGTGGTAAAGTTCAAGTAGAGAAGATGAAGTTGTTTATGATAGTCTGATGGACTTTTATAAACTCGTTGTCTCTAACTTGTGTTGTTCTCTCTTGTGAAAGTAGAATAACTGCTCTATTTATAGTGTTGGAAGTGAAATAGACGGAGAGATAGTAAGGTGGAGAACGTGGTTGAGAATATGCCCATTATTGTTTGGAAAATTCTTGAAACCGCAATTCACATTGTTGCTGGGAGAATTCTCGTAACTGCAATGCTCATTATTCCCCTTTAGTATGTTCCTTTTAATTCCTTTGCATAGTGGGTGTTTAGATACACCTCATTATCTATAGACCACCATATCATTACCCCAATGAGTATCCCCCTGTGACACGTTTGATGTCTCGTATACTTGATGGTTGGGTCATATGAATGACTCTTTCGAATAATCTAAATACTAGTGTTAAGTCTAGTAAGGTTAGTAAGTCTAAGCTTGGAAGTGCACAAGCTTGAAAGTGGCAGGACTTAGAAATAATACAAACTTGGAGCGACAAACCTGGTTATGCGTAAGCTTTGGAATGACACAAGTTTGAAGGCTCCAAAGTCAAGATCATGCAAAATTTCTCAAGGATCGAGCATGGGATTGGCGTCATGATCTTGAAGACTAAGCAATGTTGGCGCCATATGTTCGAGGTCCAAGCAAGGATTGGCGTATGCTCGAAGAAGCCAAGCAAAGTTGGTTTTATGCTCTTGAGGACCAAGCAAGGGTTGGTGTATGCTCGAGGAGAAAGTATGGCATCATGTATCTGGGGATCGAGCATGGCATGACCGAGCATGGCATCGTGTCCATGAAAACTGAACATGGCATCGTGTCCTTGGGGATCGAGCATGGCATGACCGAACATGGCATTGTTTCACTAAGGACCGAGCATGGCATCGTGTCCATGAGGACCGATCATGGCATGACGGAGCATGGCATCGTTTCCCTAAGGACCGAGCAAAGAAAGTGAGTCATCGAGGACCAAGTATGGCTAGGAAAAAAAATACGATAATGGGAGGTACCTCATCGTCTGTAATGACCCGTCCCTCCACCGATATTGTCCCTACTTAGCCACCACGGTTATCCGGAAGTGTTGGGTTTTTAACGGGCACCGCTGCGGCCATCCATCAGCAGCTTCCCTGGAGGTCATCCATCCCTAGATTACTCCCGCCTGAGCACGTTTAACTGCAGAGTTTTCTGCCATCTCTGGAGCCAATTGTGCTGAAAAGTCCTTGGTGTTAGGAAAGGACAAACCATTACCTATATTCTAATTGGCGAACCCTACCTGCCGAATCGAGGTATTACAACGTCAATTGTCACAACGAAAAATATGAAAAGGACAAATGCCTATAGTTATTAATAAAATTCATATTCTTAGTTCGAAAGTGCGATAGATATCTAGGCTCTATATTTCTGACACGAGACATAAATAAATTTGTACATCTGGTACATAAAAATTTATAATTTTCGGCTTTGTTAAAATTCCACCATCTAAAGTTCCATATCAGGGATATCAAATTTATTTGTGTTTTGTATCAGAAATATGGAGTGTGGATGTCTGTCTCACATTCCTCAAGAGAATTGAGAATAAAAATTACATTGATAGTTATAGGTACTATACACTGAACTTATATATTTTCTAAAAATATACATACACAAACAATATCAGAGCTTCGCCTGGATGAACTTTCGCTATCCTATGTGTATATGCAATTTGAACTTATGCCAAGTGCAATAGTTCCCCAACTAAATTCCTTGGCTTCGAGTATCAACAACCGCAACTTGGCCAAAATCCATAATTTGCACAAAAGTGGGCAAAACCCTGCATGGACTGGGCTAGTCCCAGCGCCAAGACCAAGAAGCACAAATCCAAGCCTCTCTCATTCCCAAGAGCACAACGCCAAACCTCTGCAGCGTCTCTAAGAAGCGCAACGCCAAGCCTCTCTCGTGTTCCCAATAACACAATGTGAAGCCTCTCTCGCGTCTCCAAGAGCACAGCGCCATACCCTCTCGCATCTTCAAGAGCACGGCGCTGGGGTAGTCCCAACGCCAAACCTGCCTTGCGCCAGATTGCACACTTTCAATCTTGTGCACTTCCAAGCTTGCACACTTCCAAGATTGCGCCATTTCCAAGATTGCGCACTTCCGATCTTGTACCATTCCAAGCTTTTGCACTTCCGAGTTTGTGTCATTTCCAAGCTTTCTCACTTTCAGGCTTGCGCCAATTCCAAGCTTGTGTACTTACGTGCTTGCGCTATTTCCAAGCTTGTGCACTTACGAGCTTGTTCTATTTATAAGATTGCGCACTTCCGATCTTGTTCCATTTCTAAGATTGCACACTTACAGGCTTGTGCAATTTCCATGCTTGCGCACATCCAGGATTGTGCATTTCCAAGCTTGAGCATTTTCAGGCTTGTGTCGTTTCCAAGCTTGCGCACTTCCAAGCTTGTGCCATTTTCAAACTTGCGCACTTCCAATCTTGCACACTCTAGAACAAATGCATGAACGATGCTAAGCTAATCCCAACGCCAGACTACTTCCTAGTGCCAATCCAAGGATAACTCCCAATCGTTATAATCTTCACAATGCTAACCTTGGCACTCATAAGTACATTATTTGTTATTTAGATATGCTAGTCGATGCCATTGGCTACTGGATGTCCCGATTTATGCACCAAGTCACTGACATCTAGTAAGTGACTATTCTTACTAGATGGCTAACACCTGACATAAATTATTAATAATAGAATCACTATGTTTAGGGCTAGCATTACTGACTCGATGCTCTGAACCACTAATAAACTTACTAACCTTACTAGACTTACGCTAGCAGTTGGTTTACTTAATTAATTAATCAAAATAGTCATTCACGTGAACCAACCATCAACTCTATGATACATCAAACATGTCACAGGGGATACTCATTAGGGTATTGGTCTGGATGTTTACAGTCTGTGAGGTATAAATAAACACCTACGATAAGAATGAATTAAGTAGAACGTTACTAGATGAGGAGTTAATGAACGTTACAGTTTCTAGAATCCTACCTACGATAATATGCATGTTCTTAACCACGTTCTCCACCTCTCTACCTCTTCCACTTCTTACGAGATATGATTTCAATGTAATAAATAGATCATTTAATCTATTTCCAACAATCACAAGTTTATCGAAGTTCACCAGACTATCATAAACAATTTTATCTTCTCAACTTGAACTCTACTACAAAGACCTGAATTTTTCAACTATAATTCATCAAGCTCTGATCTTATATTTCTCTGCTTACTTCCTTAAGATCAACCCTTCTCCTCCTTTGTGACCGAAGCAAGGCTTGAATAACCATTTTCTAGGTTTAGGCTATCCTTGTATGATTTTGATCTCTCGTAGTATTAATTACGATTTAACCTTTCACCCTTTTATCTGTTTTTCCACTAAAAAAATTAGATGCAAAATTGACCTATGAATCAATAGTAAGGTTTGGTATTCTTCTTGCCACTTCGTATACGCAAGATTGATAATGTTATGAACTGTAAAACGTGGAGGGAAAATAAATTCACTATAAAAAAGCCCTTTAAATCTATATTTCTTTAATACATGGACAATCAACGATCTCTATGTGTGGTAATTATCTTCCTGAAACTTTAACAGGATAATATTTTGGGTCATGTTAATAAACAATTGTTAAGTTTGGGTTACCATGGTTAAATTGAAAAAAACTTAAATTTAACCAATGATTTGAAGAAATTTTATAAGAGATAACAAAAAATGGGGTGTCGAGAAATTTGAGAAAGCAATGCGACCAGGTGATGGACACATTTTTGTGTCTGATTTGTCTCAATTCTTTATATTGATAGTACTCGATTGTGTACTAATTGTGTTATTTTATGTGTGTAGATGTTTTTGAGAAATAAATATTTTTGGAAAAATTGACTCGAAAAAGTGTTAAAGGCACCCCTCATGTGGATAAGGGCACCTCAAGAAATTGATAAATACATACATGCTTGGTTAAAGGCACCCATGTTCTTAGTTTCAAACCTAAATATAGTGGGAAAGTCTCTTCTTCAAACTGTGCGAATATTTGTGGATTATCTTGGAGATTTTTGAGGGATTTAAGACAGCAAAATCTTCTTACCTTATTGAGATATACGAGACCCAAAGTAACCGAAAAAAAAAAACATCACAAGTTGTCGTGAAAAGAAAGTCTATATATTTTCGGGTTTTAGTCGGGATAAAAGATCTGTGAGATATTGAGAAGATACTATTCTCGAATAAAACAGTGTCAAAGAGTTTAATCTAGAATCAATCACCGAATCTATTTAAAGAAGGAAATCAGGATCGAGAAGTTTGAAAAAGAAAAAAAATCAACGAGAAATATTTGTGAAAATTTGGTGGAGTTATTGGAAGATTTGGAGGATATTTTGATGTTGTACTATATAAAGGAGTCGAGTAGGATTAATTCGGGGGGCTGGTGTGAGCAAGAGAGGCTTAAAAAGAAATTCAGAAAAGTTTGTTGCAACTAAGACGTGAAGAGGAAGAAGATAAAGAAACCGTTGATATAGCTGTAAATTATTGTTGTCTATTCATTTGTATTCAACTGCTTTTGTAACAGTTAGCAACAATGACCATTTCTTCTTTGCAACAGAAATATACGTAACAATTTTTCTGTGTCATTTTCTTTTCTTATTTGCAAACACTTTTTGAGCTATGAATAAATCTTTTGAGAGTGTTTTCAACATGATGAGCTAAACCACATCACTGGGACAATGGAGGAAGCCATATTTCATGAATGTGGTAATTATAATTAATTCTTTTATGACTTTTTACATTAATTTAATTTGATTTATGATTTTTCTTAATTGGTTGTCATTTAATTTGATGGAATACTTAGCTTAAGTGTTTTGATGGTCCATGCTTATAATTTTCAGTTAATGTATTAAAAATCTACTTTTGGCAAAGAATCAGAGTCAACACTTTATCGTATGAGCTATAAATTGTCTAGAATCATGAGCTATAAATTGTCTAGAATTAATGTATGAATCGCATGAATATGGAAAATGGTGGAATCCTGAGTCCCAACATCTCTAAATATTATTATCGTCTTTTTTATATATTCACTAGTTTAGAATTAAAATTAGGTCTAAAATTCAATCTTCACAAGCCTTATGTTTGAACCCCTATTTACCACTTGTCTATAACTACATCACTAGGTTGATTGTTCTATGATAATCGATTATATTAGAGTTTGATCAGTGTGGAAGAAAAAATCAAAAAATCAAATCTAGGGTTTTCACCTCTAATCTCATGATGGAAAATGGTAAGAAGAGTTTTCTTGTTACCCCTCAAAAGCAAGACGTCAACACATTCATATATACAGACGATACCTGTAACTATCGACCATAACTGACACAAGAATTAGTTTACCCAATGAAGTAATGTATACCAATAACAAACTTATTCAAAAATTAAAGACCTCATTTCGTAGATGTTTGAAAACTACTAACAGTTATGGCTAGGGTAGTAGGATGCATAATTAACAAAACCGAACCGCAAGACGTATGAACCAAACCATTTCAGAGTAAACCGAGCTGAACTATTTATCTAACAACTTAAGATGGTTTTAGGTTTATCAAACATGTTGATGTTGGTTCAAAGCTGGTGAACCCCCATAAATCGTTAGATTATTTCGTTTATATTCGTTTTATCTTTTCTAACAAGTTAATCCCACGAGCTATTTCTCACTAATTTTTTATTCACATTCACTTCATACAACCAGCGACAACGATTTCACTTCACAAAACCCCCTACCCTAACCAACCCACCACACATACACACACCTTCAAGTTCACCACCGCCACCCTCTATTCTCCGTCATCATCGTTCCAACGACCAATGCCACCTTCTCTTTGTTTTTCTTCATACATTATTTTTTATGTTCTTTTAAGTTAAAATAAAAATAAAAAAATAATTTTTTTCTAAAAGTAAATATAATATTATCTCCGTTTTTGAAAAAATAGTTATCATCACTTCTTCAAATTGACATATTTTTAGGCTAAAATGAAAAAGTGATAGTAACACTTTTCCAGAAACAAAAAAAATATTATTTAACTAGATTTTTTTATTTATTATAAATTTTAATAAAAATTAAAATCAACAATATAAAAATCAATGGTGGACTCAAAATATTATTTAAATGAAAACTAAATTTCCACCCAGACAAATACTAAGTTCCCGTGAGATATTATTTAGCTAACTGATGACGCTCATGAATAGTCATGAGACCCATGACCTTGCTAACTACTACATTATTTATTTTTATTTTTTAATGCAAATTGCTAACTACTAGTACAATGTAGCGAAATTACCTACTTTGTACTGTAGCCACAGCCAAAATAAAATAAGATAACACCACCGTGATGGTCGGTATATGGTAAGCAAATCAAAGGTGGAGAATAGAACTACTGACACACACATACATATTTGTCACCCAATCGAACCGCTGTTAAAACACAAAGTGCAGGGCTAAATAGGTAAAAACAAAACCCTAAACATTTTCCGTTAAAACATTAAACCCTAGAGATTTCCCTTTTCCTCCCTTATATCAAACCCATGTCTACTTCAAGTTCAAACTATATCATCTCTATCTTCTCAGGTAAAATGGTTATCAAACCTCCTTGCCCTAATTTTTGTTTTTCCTTTTTCCAGTTATATTATTAGGATTGCATAAAATTGATGTTGCTATGCTGGTTAAAAGAGGCACCGTGATTTCAATTGATCGAATGATTCTCTTTCTTCTTCTATTAATTAACTAGCAGAAACCAATCTACAATCGGATGACCGAGTGTATTCTCATATTTATCTCTAGAATCCGCTCTTGTCTCGATCTGATACACTTCTATTATGTTTATATCAATTAGGGTTTTTGAAATGAGTTTTTAGAATATGAAAATGAAACCAGACTTAGTCATGTGTGTTCTGCAGTTGAAAAATGGTTTGCAGAGTTACAAGTCTGGGATATCAAAGTTGTGTTCGTCGTTGCAGGTGTGTTAGCCTTTCAATGCTCACATCTGCTCCATTCGGATTCCACATTTTTTTTATGAATAATCCTTCTTTTTTTTGTGTTTTTTTTTTGAAATGATGCTAGGCTTAGTCAAGTGTTAAAACTTAATTCAAAGTGATTGACACGGTTACAAGTTTAATAGATCTAAGTGTACTCTCGTTGGAGGGTGAAGTGAAGCTCATATCTACTTTGGAGGGTGAAGCTCATATCTACTGCTATCACCTGTACATATGTACTCTACATTTTTATCCTACCCCCCTAATAGAAATCCCTATTGAATTTGAATCAGAGACCAAATTTACTAGTAATAATTCAGTGAACTTGGAAGAAATCCCTACACATGAAAATAAACCTAAATTGTCAAGCACAGTCCCAGAACCTTGCCTCATAAGCTAAATTGAATTCGGCAATGATGATTATTAAACAGCTTTATGCCAGTTCTGCTTCAGAAAATTCTTGATTGAGAGAGCTGAAATATATCTGAGCCTACTTAGATTTATATATTTTTGTTGATTTGTTTAAGGATTTTCTGTCATAAAGATGATATGAATTATAAAGTAATATGGACATTTGTGATAAAGATGGTATGAATCAGATTGTTAATTGAGATGCCCATGACGATGTTATCCAATTAGTTGAGTTGTAGTGGAAGACCATGTTAGCATCCAATTAGTTGAGTTGTAGTGGAAGACCCTGTTAGCATCCAATTAGTTGAGTTGTAGTGGAAGACCCTGTTAGCAGGGAGAACCCGTTGGGGAAACTGCATTCATATGACAATAATGGATCTAACTGAGGCATTATGTTATTTTTTATATGGAACTAACTAGATGCTGATTTATCCTATGATTAGAGATGGAGGTCGTTTAAAGTGTTGATGTTTACAAATGGAGATGATTTTCCTTAGTTTTGCAGATATGTTAGTACTCCGCAGATTATGATTATATGAACCATGTCATTGAATAAGAAGTAGGAGTTGTTTAGATTATGATTATATGAACCATGTCATTGAATAAGAAGTAGGAGTTGTTTCTAATTATCTGAATTTACTTGCAAATATAATCAGTGATGATTACCCACCATAACAAGGAGAGAGAGTTTTGATTTAAACTGACAGGTATCACGAGGCATCCCATATCGATCCATTGCTCAGAGCGGTAATCTTCAAAACCATAAACACTGTCAAATACCCTATTTTTTATTTCTGTATTGCATGATTTTCCATCTAGGAACCTGTTGTATAAAGAATTAATCCAGACTTAGTCATGTGTTTTCTTCAATTGAAATATAAAGGTTTGCACAGTTACAAGTTTGGGAAATCAAAATTGTGTTTGTTGTTGCAGGTGTGTTTTTGGCTTTTCAATGCTCACATCTTGATGCAGATCAGCAGGCTATAGCCTATTTGGAGGCTAAAGACCCGAGTGTCGTAATTTAGCTCAAGAGGGGTCCATTTTGATTGGAAACGGGCCAACGATCAAGACATGAAACAATTTCGTCTCATGGTCTTCAGATTCTAGCCCAAATTCAATCGTTTAGGGCTTCAAACAGGCGTTTTTGGTATTTTAGAAAAGTTTTTGTTTTGTTTATAACTTCTTCGTTAGGAGTTCGTTTGAGTCGCCGTTTGCGACAAATAGTTTTATTTTATGAGTACTTTCATTATTTTTGGTCCTTGATCCCGCTTCAGCTTAGCTCGAGGATCAGGGGCCAAAAATAACAAATTAGGGTTTGAGTCGGTTTAAGTTCTTTTTCCATCCTTTCTTGACTAGCGAGTTAGGGTTTTCCCCCAAGTCTATAAAAGAGTCCTCCATATATTGTTTTAAGCTGTTGAATTTGATTAATAAAAATTATTTTTTTAAACTTGTTCAAGTTTGATTGATTATTATTTAAAGTCGGGAAACCGAAAGTCTAAATAATTATCGTTGTTCATAGTCGATATTCGAAGGAATATTTGAAGTCTGAACAAAACCTTTTTTTTCTTTCTTTTTTTTGTTATCCGCTGCGTCACATCTGCTCCATTCGGACCCCACATGTTTTATCCCCACTTCATTCTAAATTGCTGATATATACTTTTGTTGCAATTGTTAATTAGATATAAACCAGAATAATCATGTTTTTAACTTTGATTCGATTTTCATTTACTGTCTGTAATAAAATATCTTAGGGTTTATATTTATATGTTTAATTTGAGGTAAAAAAGTCTCAATGAGGAAGCAGACCCGCAAGATAGGAAGTGCTGTATGACACATAAACGCAGCAGCAGTTTTGTTTCTTCCTTAAACCAAGAAAGTTCTTTTGATGTTGTCTGATCTTGATTAGTTAAATCACCTTAGATTAGTATTGGTGGTGGTGGTTGCTTCATCTATCCTGTTGTGTGATTTGGAAGGGAATCTGAGGGTATATATTGCTAACCTAGTAATGGATTTTTTTTTCTTTTTTTGTACTCCATATGTTGTGTAAAATTTGGTCCGAGCGTTGATGGTAGTCAATCCGGCAATGACCATCAATGCAATGATTGGACCTATAACAATTTTATGTTTCGTATCCTGATAGGGATCTGTTTACTGATTTTAATCCATTCTTTTACAGAGCCATTTGTGCGATTACATTTTTTTTTATTATCAAGTGAACAAATTAGTGTCCTTAATTGTTTTTGTGAAGTAATGTTTCAATTGCGGGTCTGAACTTTTTGAAGCTTTGTTTTGAATTTTAGTGTAGTAGCTGGAATTGGAAGTTACCATAATCTTGATGTTTGTATTCACCAATTGAAGTGGCATTTTCTTCCCATTTTTAGATACCTTTCTGCTTAATGTGACTTTCCTCTGTTGATGATTGAGGATTATTATAGACTAATTAATTTTAGTCATACTTTTGACGGGGGAGGTTTTGGCAAAAATTCTCCCTTTCACAGATTGGAGCAAACCAGTTATGTTTGTAGAATCCTCTGTAAATGTCTCACAAAAAGCTTGGAATGTTAACGGTTGAAAAATCTCCATTTTAGGCGGTCTCATATTCCATTGCCTTGGGGAGCTGCGTTGTGGCCATTACCTCTTGGGACTGGCCATGAGACATACATTTCTGTTTATCTTTTTTCTGCAAAGAGTAGTAATTTAGATATGTTATGTTTTCACGCCTATTGTGATACCAGATATAAAACACCATCTTTCTGAATCTTCATGCATTGTTAATTTCTGCAGTTCCGAGGAGTATAATTTGATTTCATTGTAATGTTCCTAATAATAATAAGGCAAATTTGTGTAGCTTGTTTACTTCCTTGGTTCGTTGGGATATTTGTAGGTGTCGGTTTTAGAGATCTGTAGTGGGTTATCTTTTTGGAGAAACAAAACCCTGTTGGTTTCTGTCCAATGATAATATTGTTGATAAGCCTCTAAGTAGTTTTATTAAGTGGTATGAATTAGATTTTAATTGAGAAGCCCATGACGATGTTATCCAATTAGTTGAGGTGTAGTAGAACTGAGATCTTGTTCGCAGGGAGAACCGCTTGGGAAACCGCGTTCATATGATAATAATGGATCTAACTGAGGCATTATGTTAATTTTCTTATGGAACTAACTAGATGCTGAAGTTGGTGTCGTTTCTAATTATTTGAATTCACTTGCAAATATAATCAGTGATGATTACTCACCATAACCAGGAGAGAGTTTTTGATTTAAACCGACAGGTATCACCTTAAACCGACAGGTATCACCGAGTCATCCCATATCGATCTATTGCTCAGAGCGGTAATCTTCAAAACCATAAACACTGTCTAATACCCTTTCTTTTCTTTTTCCTATATTGCATGATTCTCCATTTAGAAACCTGTTGAATAAAGAACTAATCCAGACTTAGTCATGTGTTTTCTTCAATTGAAATATAATGGTTTACACAGTTACAAGTCTGGGAAATCAAAATCGTGTTCGTCGTTGCAGGTGTGTTTTTGGCGTTTCAATGCTCATATCTGCGCCATTCGGACCCCACATCTGTTATGATGATTGAGGAATTTTGTAGACTTATTAATTTTTGTCATACTTTTGACGGGGTAGGTTTTGCAAAAGTTCTCCTTTTCACAGATTGGAGCAAACCAGTTATGTTTGTAGAATCTCTGTAAACGTTGCACAAAAAGCTTGGAATGTTGACGGTTGAAAAATCTCCATTTTAGGCGGTCTCATATTCCATTGCCTTGGGGAGCTGCGTTGTGGCCACTACCTCTTGGAATTTGCCATGAGACATACATTTCTTTTTATCTTGTTTCTGCAAACAGTAGCAATTTAGATATGTTATGTTTTCATGCCTATATATACCAGATATAAAAATACCATCTTTCTGAACTTTCCTGCATTAATGTTGATTTCTGAAATTCTATGGAGTATAATTTAATTTCATTGTAATGTTCCTAATATTACGGCAAATTTTTGTAGCCTGTTTACTTCCTTGGTTGCTTGGTATTTTTGTAGGTGTTGCTTTTTGGAGATCTAGAGAGGGTAATCTTCTTGGAGAATCAAAACCCTTTTTGTTTCTTTCCAATGATAATATTGTTGGTAAGCCTCTAAGTAGGTTTTATTAATATTATTCATTTTTATTAACACATGGTTTCAAAATTTCCCAAGGTGTAAGTCACACTGCATTTGTTTTGTAAGCCTCTAAGAGGCATAAGCTTTTAGGTCAAAGTTTTCTGTAAAACACTCGACAGTCAATGCTTTTTGAAATCCAAAAATAAGATATGCTTTTTTTTCCCAGGAATTTTATCCAAATTATGCCATATACAAAGCTTATATCTAGGGTTGGTGAATCATCTATTCTTCCTAGCTGTATTGAATGAAACCTTATCTGGAGAAGGTAAACAAGCCACTGAATTGTTTATGGCCAGGTATTCGAGGCATATGCTTCTAGTTGTTCTTTGAGGCACGTTAGGATATGCGGATTTGTGAGGGAAAATGTTGTGTGAAGCCTTGCTTGTGCAATGCTGTTTCAGTTTCCTTTGTCCATGATAATAAATTGGTAAATAAGCAGTCAAAACTGTTTGCTCAGGTATGATCTATATTTTTGTCTTCGTCTGTCTCTTTTCATCGGGTTTGCTAACGTTAGGTGATGCTTTGAAGTCTGTGTCAAGTTAGACTTCCCTATACACATCTCAGCTGGATGCCCAAAATCGCTAATTTAGTGATATGGGTGTTCATCTAATCATGTGAGCTTTTTTATTGTTGTCATATGTGAAATTTTCATTTCATGAAGTCATGTTTTTTACATTACATGAGTTGAATTTGTGGTGACACTATATAGTCTCCAGATTGTTTCAACAAGAGAAGTAGTTCCCAGTTTTTTAGATTTATTAGTTTTGGTAGAGCTGGGTGTCTTGATGACGTACTATGAATCTCTTGCTTAGACATGCATTTTTGATCTCCATCTCCTAAACATCAGTTTGTTTATCACTACAGTGTAAGGTGTTGATTGATCATTGTTCTACTACAAATGAAACACAATCCTGAAAGCTAGTTACCACTATTGGGATTCTTTGAGTTGAAAATTTATGGATTTGGTATCTGAACAGATTTAGTGATAGCACCAAGTCGAACAATAATCAACGGTGTGTGTAGCAACTCCTGGTCAGTTACCAAAAAATAAATAAAATGTAACTCCCGTGCAGTATTTTTTTTTTTACCAAATAGTTATGTTTTATGCTCGCTGCACAAAGGCAGCTGCAGAATATATTGTCTAATAATGTGGAACTTTAAATCTGTGGTTGTTGTGACTAGTTACTAGAATAATCACACTATGATTTTATTTTAATGCTTATATACGAGGGTGTTTCATATGTTGGAGAAAATGAACTATTATTATTACTTGTTTTTTGGTCTTGGTAGGAATGGATCTTAGGACCAAGGGTCACTAAGGAACTAAGCTAACTAGCTCATTTTCACTTTTGTGAATGAACCTTTAGTCCCATATTGGAGAAACTAAAGATGATTCCTCTCCTTATTTCCTAGAAAGTTGCTTCTAAGGGAGGGCCCTTAGGGTTTAGAAGATTTTGTGGTTGGGGAAGGACTAAGGCTATGGGCTAGTTGGTGCAACCATGCTTTTCATACACGCACGGGTTCGGGCTTGGGATCGGATGCGCGTGCGGACACGGGTGTGGGTGTGGGTACTGCTACGGGAATGAGTATAGTTGCGGGTGGGGCTGTAGCTAAGGCTGCGGGCCAACCAAGACTTACATTTTTTGAACATAATATATTTTCTTAAAAGAATTTAAGACTAAATCAAATTTGTTTTAAATGTGGGGGTGTATGACCCGGTGAGATATTAGGATAGAATTATTCTTAACCGTTTTAACCACTAACTTCGTGCTTCGTGCGTAGAATTGAATTTAAACCATAATGTTCGTGATTTATGCACGAAATTGATTACCATACTCTTATCTTCTACCTATAAAAGAAAACGAATTTCTTCATTAGAACTCACTCCAGAATCAACTACTATCCTGTCTTCTTTTCCCCTCTTCTTGCTTTGTTTTGTGCATTTTTCTCGTTTATTCCCCTTCCATCTAAATTGATGTTAAGTTCTATAGGGTGACTAGTATTGTGTTTATACTAGTCATAATGGACAGTTCTATCCTGGACACATCTCCACTGTTGGGGTATAACATCTCTCATTATTAAGGAGTATCCGGGGACTATTGTGTTAAGCACAATTTGCTGAGTAGGTGGCTCTGTCCATTGTGTGTATCAATCAGAGATTTCTTAACCTTAACAATTTCTTTTGTTTAGTGTTTTTCATTGCTGCAGATCCAACAATCTTAACACAATATCATTCTTCTGTAACAATGGCTAAAAGTGATGTTGATATACCATAAAAATTCAGTGGCAAAGATTTCAAAAGATGGCAATCCAAGATGTTGTTCTTTCTGAGTTTTCATATGTTGGATGAATTAGTTCTGAAACCTTTTGATGAGACTTTGAATGATGCGGGAAATGAAATAGAGTTAGAAAGTTGGGGTAGACAGAACTATATGGACAAAAATCATATCCTGAACTGTTTAGAAGATGAATTGTATGATTTCTATAACGCAAAATAGAACTTTTCTGCGTTTGATTTCTAGGATGCTTTAGAAGCAAAATATGAAGCGGAAACTGCTGAAAGTAAGAAGTTTCTGGTAGCCAGGTTCCTGGAATACAAAATGACAAATGACAAATCTGTGGTTGACCAATTCCTTGAACTTCTGCGCATTATCAATGAAATTATTGTTGAAGGTATGGTGATGGATGAAACGTTTCAAGTGTCTGGGTGATTGAGAAATTACCTTCTTCCTGGTATGAATACAAATGAAGATTGAGACATGAAACTGGTGAAGTCAATATGGTTGAATTGGGTAAGAAGATTCAAGTGGAAGAATTGCTGTGTTCCAAAGACAAGAACGTATCTTCCACAAGGGACATGTCCAACAAAACTCATGTAATTGAACACAAGTCTTCCAATACTGAAAAGAGCGACCGCAACAACCGCAAGCCTGGTCATCACAAGAAAGGTACTTTTTTGAAACCCAAATCTGGCATTGGTAAAATTAAAGGTGCGTGTTATGTTTGCGGAATTCCTAACCATATGGCAATGCATTGTAGAAAACGTAAGGACCTTAATAACAAGAAAAACAATGCTAATTTGGTTGAAAACAACAAGAACGAGTTTTCTGGCACGGTGTCTGAAGTCAATTTGGTAACCAATGTGAGAGACTGGTGGATAGACTCTAATGCTACCAAACATGTCTATGGAAACAGAGATATGTTCACCTCCTATCAGAAGGTAGGGAAAGGGGAGAAACTCTACATGGGTAACTCGTCCGCAGCACAGGTTGCGGGAAAAGACAAAGTTGGGCTAAGGCTCACTTCTGGCAAAACTATCACATTGAATGAAGTTCTTCATGTTCTGGACATCTGCAAAAATCTTGCGGTGTTTTAGATGATAAGAGTTTTAAACTTGTTTTTGAATCTGGGAAAGTTATTGTAACTAAGGGTAAGAACTATGTAGGAAAGGGTTATAAGACTGAGGGTCTCTACAAACTGAATGTAACCTCTATTGAAATGAATAAAATTGATTCTTCTTATATTTGTGTGTCATTGAATGTTTGGCATGGTAGACTTGGTCATGTAAACTATAAATCAATGAATAAACTGGCTAGCATAGGCTGTATACCTAAATTTAGTTTGGAAAATGAACATAAATGTGAAATATGCGTAGAATCAAAATATGCTAAAAAATCTTGTAGGAAAAATATTTAGAGAAATTCTAAACCCTTAGAATTAATTCATTCAGACCTAGTTGACATGAAATCAGTTCAAGCTAGAGGTGGTAAGAAATGGTTTGTCACTTTTATAGATGATTGTACGAGGTACTGTCACATATATTTACTTAAAGGAAAAAATGATGCCTTAGAAGCCTTTAAGATTTATAAACTAGAAGTTGAAAACCAAATGAGTGCTACCATTAAAACTGTTAGGTCTGACCGTGGTGGTGAGTATGTAATTCCTATAGGAGATTTTTGCATAGAACATGGCATTATACATGAAGTAACCCTCTTTATTCACCACAATCTAATGGTGTGGTTGAACGGAAAAACCGAAACCTTAAGGAGATGATGAATGCCATGTTAATTAGTTCAGGACTACCTGCAAACTTGTGGGGGGAGGCCGTCCTCTCAGCTTGTTATGTCTTGAACAGAGTACCCTTTAAAGGATCAGACAAAACTCCATATGAGTTATGGAAAGGTAGACAACCTTCTTATGCATACTTTAAAGTGTGGGGGTGCTTGGCTAAGGTTTACATTCCTCCACATAAGAGAACCAAGATAGGACCCAAAACTGTTGATTTTGTCTTCATAGGGTATCCTGAACATACTACTGCGTATAGATTTATGGTTGTGAGTTCTGAAATATCTGAAATTGGTATGAATACTATTATGGAATCTAGGGATGTTGTGTTCTTTGAAAATATTTTTCCTTTGAAATCTGAATCTCGCATGATATGTGTTGATCCCCTAGATGTCCCTTATACTAGTCAGACACTACCTGTAGAGGAAGATGAATTTGAGCCTAGAAGAGGTTAAAGACTTAGAACTGAAAAGTATTTTGGGCCAGACTTCATAACATGCTTAGCTGAGACTGATCCACAAACTTATAGAGAAGCCATGACTTCTTCTGAAGCTCCATGGTGGAAAGAAGCTACCATTGGTGAAATGGATTCCATTATACAGAATGATACTTGGGAGATTGTAGATTTACCTCTAGGGTGCAAACCCATAGGTTGTAACTGGATCTTCAAAAGGAAACGCAAAGTAGATGGAAATGTGGAAAAATATAAAGCTAGATTAGTAGCTAAAGGCTATAAACAGATAGAAGGTGTAGATTTCTTTGATACTTATTCATCTGTTACGAGAATTACTTCCATTAGGATGTTAATTGTTATTGCTGCCATTCATAACTTAGAGATACATCAAATGGATGTAAAAACAGCTTTTCTAAATGGTGAATTAGATGAAGAAATTTATATGGACCAACCTGAGGGCTTTATAGTGAAAGGTTGTGAAAACAAAGTTTGTAAACTGAATAAATCTTAGTATGGTTTGAAACAAGCACCTAAACAGTGACATGCAAAATTTGATCATGTGATGATTTCTAGTGGTTTTAAAATAAATGAATCTGACAAGTGTGTTTATACTAAACTTGTGAATAATGCATGTGTGATTGTATGCTTGTATGTTAATGATATGCTTATACTTGGTACAAACATGGATGTAACTAATTCCACAAAGAGCATGCTAAATGAGAACTTTGACATGAAAGACTTAGGCCCCGCACATGTGATCTTAGGGATGAAGATAGAAGACATTCTAATGGATATAGTCTTATTGAATCTGTGCTTAAAAGATATAACCAGTTTGATAGTAAACCTGCTTGTACTCCGTATGATCCTTGTTGTAGACTCAAAAAGAATAAGGGTAATGGAGTTTCACAATTTGAATATTCACGTGTAATAGGAAGTCTGATGTATTTGATGAATTGTACGAGACCAGACATTGCTTATGCTGTGAGTAGGTTGAGTAGGTATACATGTAATCCAGGACAGGAGCATTGGGATGCACTTATTAGAGTGCTAAGGTACTTGAAGTACACTTTAAACTATTGTTTAAATTATGAGAGATACCCTGCGGTCCTTGAAGGATTTTGTTACGCAAACAGGATATCGGACTCAGAGGAGTCTAAGTCTACGAGTGAATATGTCTACTCTAGCTTGCGGGTCTGTATCTTGGAAGAGTTCCAAAAAGACATATATAGCTCGATCCACTATGGACTCGGAGTTTATTGCGTTAGATAAAGCAGGAGAGGAAGCCGCTTGGCTAAGATGTTTTTTAGAAGACATTCCTCTTTGGCATAGGCCTGTGCCAGCTATATCTATACATTGTGATAGTCAAGCTGCAATAGCTAATGCTAAAAACAACAACTATAATGGGAAGTCTATACACATTCGTAGAAGACACAATTCCTTAAAACAACTAATCTCAACTGACGTTATTTCTGTTGACTTTGTGAGGTCTAAGGAGAATATCACGGACCCTTTTATGAAAGGTTTGTCCAAGGAGATAGTTAGTAATGCATCGAGGGGGATGGGGCTTAAGCTCATCAATTAAACTTGCCATGAAGGATACTCAACCTTGCTGACTGGAGATCCCAAGATCAAGGTTTCGAATGAGACAACCAATTTGTGGTGGGTTAAAGGAAACACTATCAGAGAATTTCATTCTCTGTTTCCCTATGGTGTAGACATGATAGTGTGACTGCATGTGAAGGATGACTTTTTATTAAGTCTTAATGAGTTTTATAGTTTCAATTTAAGATTAAAGGGGGGTGTAGCAGTAAACACTCTTGATAGAACTCACCTATCTGAACGAGGAAGTGGGCCGCTTCCTATGAGAATTGAGCTGATTCTCTAGAGCATTCTGAGAAATGGAATACGTCCATGGCCAAAATGGCACAACAATACGAATTGACAGCACCTAGAGAGATATCATGCGTGGAAGTTATTGATGAACTATACCAAACGATGGCAGTTCAAGATATCGCGTTCACCGTCCATCGAGTAGTTTCGGTAATTTCTCACTAAGAAAAGGTTCAAGACCTTATGGACACCTATTTCCTAAGTGGTATTTCTCGCTTTCTGATTTCTGATTTTCATCGGGTTTTCATTCATGTGGGGGATTGTTGGAGAAAATGAACTATTATTTTTACTTTGTTTTTGGTCTTGGTAGGAATGGATCTTAGGACCAAGGGGTCACTAAGGAACTAAGCTAACTAGCAACATTTTCACTTTTGTGAATGAACCTTTAGTCCCACATTGGAGAAACTAAAGATGATTCCTCTCCTTATTACCTAGAAAGTTGCTTCTAAGGGAGGGCCCTTAGGGTTTAAAAGATTTTGTGGTTGGGGGAGGACTAAGGATATGGGCTAGTTGGTGCAACCATGCTTTTCACACACGCGCGGTGCTTTGCACCGAAGCACGCACGGGCTCGGGCTCGGGTGCGCGTGCGCTTGCGTCTTGTGTTTTGCGGTTTGCTTTTTGCGGCTTGCGGACTTGCGGACTTGTGGACTTGCGGCTGCGGCTGTGGTTGTGGTTGCGGTTGCGGTTGTGGGTGTGGATGTGATTGTGGCTACTGCTGCGGGAATGAGTATGGTTGCGGGTACGGGCGTAGCTAAGGATGCGGGCCAACCAAGACTTACGTTTTTTGAACATAATATATTTTCTTAAAAGAATTTAAGACTAAATCAAATTTTTTTTAAATGTGGGGGCGTATGACCCGACGAGATTTTAGGAGAGAATTATTCTTAACCATTTTAAATCCGTTTTAACCATTAACTCCGTGCTTCATGCGTGGAATTGAATTTCAACCATAATGTCCGTGATTTATGCACGGAATTGATTACCATACTTTCATCTTCTACCTATAAAAGAAAACAAATTTCTTCATTAGAACTCACTCCAGAAGAAGCTACTATCCTGTCTTCTTTTCCCCTCTTCTTGCTTTGTTTTGTGCATTTTGCTCGTTTATTCCCCTTCCATCTAAATTGATGTTAAGTTCTAGAGGGTGACTAGTATTGTGTTTATACTAGTCATAACGGGCAGTTCTATCCTGGACACATCTCCACTGTTGGGGTATAGCATCTCTCATTATTAAGGAGTACCGATGACTATTGTGTTAAGGACAATTTGCTAAGCATGTGGCTCTGTCCATTGTGTGTATCAATCAAAGATTTCTGAACCTTAACAATTTCTTTTGTTTAATGTGTTTCCATTGCTGCAGATCCAACATCATACACGCAGTTTGATCCAGTTGTTTCGCTTTTGGCAATGCCTTTTATCATGGGAAAGATTGAAGAAGGTGACTGGATATTTCTGGACCCTTTTGATTCTTGATATGCCCTTGGTTTTCTAAGTGCCAAGGAGGATACATGGTGTCCTGCTGTAGAGGCAGGGAAGTTCTGCTGCTGTTGCAAATCTGTTAACTGGAGAATGCTTAATCATGTTCTCCTGGAATTCATAGGACGTGTGATCTATGTGGTGGTGGTGAATATCATTTAGGATAGGCAAAGAGGACATTTTCTTTTATAGACAACAAAGAGGAGATTGATGTGCTTTGTGTTGTACGAACTTTATACATTGTTAATCAAACTCTCTTTTTCTCTTTCTGAGTCATCTCTTATCTTTTGCTTATAAAAACAAACTAAATTGTTCTCAAGGAATGACTGTGGAGATGGCAAGATCGAGTTTGTTTAACCCTGTGCAGATTAAAAAATAAGTTGTAACGAGAGATCGAACGAGAACAATAATAGAGATCGAGACACAGAGATTTACGTGGTTCACTAACTGTTACGTTAGCTACATCCACAACAGAGAAAGCATAGTTTTATTATATAGCAGAATACTGAGATACCCATATTCTAGGTACAACGTATGTATATATAGGGCAAAGAAATAAACCCTAATTCGACTAGAAAACGGAAAACGAATCCAGGGATAATACATTACGTATACCGTTTAGGCGGGAGGCTCTGCCCCTCGAACTCCCCGTAGTTTCGGTCAACGACTGATTCAAGGCATATCAACAAACATGAAAGACTCTGTGTGCCGTATGACAGTGTCTGGTTTTAAATTTCCTACCCTAGGTTGACTCATTCTAGTCGCATGATTTATTTTTGGAAGGATTCTCTGTCTAAATCAAAGTAATCCATATAAACTGTGGAGTTCTCATTTCTGTTTGGCTCTAGTGCATGCCTAGGGTGAACTGATTCCTCTGTTTCCTTGGGACTGTGCTGATTATTAAAGTGAACGTGCATACTTAAGAACCTTTAGCTGTACTTGGGAATGTAAATACCTGAAACTTTAGTGTATATAGGTACTCAAGCTTTTGAGTTGTTTCTTGGTGGCTTGGTGCTAATCTTTTCAGGTTTCTAGTCTAGTTTGTTCATGAGTTTTTTTTTTCTTCTGTTAGTTCTTTTGAAGCCGGAGTGGAGTAGATCAAGTTTCTATCTAAATGTTACTTTTTCTTAATGGAAGTTATATTTTTTGTGAAGGAGGTTTTAGAATCCAGCTCCCAATAACTTGGGTTTGCTACTTTATGGATATATGTTGCATAAACCGTCTCATGTGTAAGCGTTATTGATCTGGGCATGTGTTCCAGTTGATAGATTCCCACTATAGCGGTCGATGTTCTTGGGGATGGCGCCTATACTGATTTTTATTGATTCCCAGTATAGCGGTCGATGTTCTTGGGGATGGCTCCTATACTAATTTTGCACAAGTGGCTGATGATGAGAGCCGTCAGTATAGATGGCGTTCACTAGTCACAGAGATTAGCCAAAATTGGTTAGAATGTTAATCGTATCCAAAATTGTCATCTAGACTTGCTAAAATAATGCAATGTGGAGGTGAAGGGCCTACTCTGAGATTTTGTTTTCCACATTCTGAAGGAGCTCTCTCCCTGGATATCATTTCCAGTGGACCTTGTAAAACTGTTGTTACAGGTTCATGCTTGCTTGCATCACATCTATGGAGAGAGAATTCGAGTATGAGTGGTTAACCGTGTTGAATTCATTCCTGGTGTCTGTGCCTCCTGCAATGAGGTAATCTGCAAAATCTTTCTCATCTCATCATTCATGTTTTGACTACGGTATGGGGAAATTATGTCTAGAGTTGAGTTAGGTTTCACGTTTTGCTATAAGAGCAACTATGGAAACCTCAGAATCCAAGCTGTTCAGTACGGTTTGCCTAACTTGAGAGAAAAAACTACCCTCATTATTAGGTACCCATAGTTGTGATAGTTATAGATGTTGGATCCTTGATTATTAAACTACTGCATGATTTGGTCCGCTGCCCCTAAAGAAACATAAAATACTGGAAAGTAGCTAAAATTTTAACAGTTGGTGCAAGAAGTGAAGAAAAAGTAGACTTCCAAGTGTACTTCGACCATCGTGATGAGTGGAAAGCTCCAAATGGAGGATGATGATAGATCGAGGTTAAAAGTGATAAAGTTGACTCTTGTTGTTCTTTGTACCAGTATTGATAAGATCTGAATTTATCACGGTTGATTCGCATTGCTAAAAAAAAAATTGATCCGCGTGCATTGCTAAATATCTATTGCAGCTAACGGAACCTCCCCATCTGGGTTTAATAGTTTTAATCAAATCTTAACAGTGACCACCACTGACTTGAAACACCTGATAAAAGTAAGAAATATGACTACTACGGGACTAATAGTTCGTGATTGGTCTGCAAACTACAGGGAGTCCAAGATCATCACAAGGATATCAAGGAAGCCAGCTAGACAGGAAGCCTTGCACTGGAGGAAGCTCTGATTTGGGTTGAGGATGTAGGCCTACACAAGGTTGAGCTGGAAGGAGATCACAAAGAGAAAATCACTTTCATCAGGGAAAGAAGACGAGCGTTTACTGGCACTCTTGCAGTGGGGCTAACCATCTTGGAAGAGGTTATATTTTCTTGTCAAAACTATTTGGTTTCCAGTTGAGTCACTTTCAATTTGATAAAATGTGAGGCAAACTAGGTTGCTCGTACAATTTAGTTCTTTATTTATTTAAAATATAGAAAGTACACAAATAATCTTCCTGATTTATAATTTAGTCAAAATATTTACAGTTTAATCTAAAATTACTCATGATGAATAATATAAAAATAATTAAAAAATAAATTATCTTTTAAACCGTTCATCCAAAGTTCGTAAATTTTTTATATTCGGAAAGTTCTTTCTAAGATCTACAAAAAGAGTATCCATATGACTATATAATTTTCATTTTTAAATTTTTTTATTTTCTCTTCATGGTTATCTTATGTGTACAAAAAAATACACATGCATAAAATTTTCATAAGCTTATGCAGTTATTTTTTTCACATGTGCACCACTTTGTACACCCTACAAAACATGCATGAAACCAATTATTCATAACCACACACTCTGACCTAATTTTTCATGGGAATTACACTGGTGCACCAATATGTACACACCTACAAAATATGCATAAAAACCGATTATTCATAACCACACAAATCCACTTTTTCATAGGAATTACACTGGTGCACCAATATGTGCACCCCTGCAAAACATGCATAAAACGGATCATTTATACTCATACATAGACCTATTTTTCATGGAAAATACACTGGTGCACCAATATGTACACCCCTGCAAAACATGCATAAAACCGATCATTCATAACCACACACAAACATATTTTTTCATGGGAATTATACTAGTGCAATATATACACCCCTGTAAAACATACATAAAACCGATAATTCATAACTACATACAAATATATTTTTTCATGGGAATTACCCAGGTGCATCGATATGTGCACACCTAAAAAAATGCATTAAATCGATCATTCATACCCACACACAAACCTATTTTTCATGGAAAATACACTGGTGCACCAATATGTACACCCCTATAAAACTTGGAACAAATCAATTATATTCACCTACAAACAAATCTATGTCATGAAAATTACACCGGTGCACCAGTATGTACACATCTACCCATATTGAATAAACATAACATGGAAACTCAGATACATTTGAACCATCAACCTCCGCAAACCTTGTGATAGGCTTGGGCGCTATACCATTTTGAGTTTACGAGTCCCTAAATTTGATGGTAACAATGAATCACTAAATTTGCAACAAAAATAATCATGTCAATGCTACTTACATAAACGATCTAATTCCATAACAATCAACATCCACATCAAAAGTGTTAACATATGATAAAGGCAAAGTACAAACTAAAAAGCAAGGCCCTAACATTCATAAGTGAACATATTTCTCATAATAACATCAGAAACATAACTACATGCAGTACTGAAAACTATTAGGTAAATCAAGCAAAATTGTGAAATAATAAGCTAAAACAAATTCATACCAGTAATACAAACCATATTTTCCCTTCCTGACAAATCAGTCACATGCTGCAAACCAAATTGGAACAAACAAGAGTTCAATAGGTGTACAACTATGTGCACATTGAAAATCAACATGTGTACAATTATGTGCACAATAACGATCAAGGTGTACAACTATGTGCACATTAACGGTCAACAGGTGTATAACCATGTACACATTAAAAGTCAACATGTGTAAAATTATATACATATTAAGAATCAACATGTGTACAACTATGTACACATTAACATAATAGGCAGAGATGGTTCTCAGTTGATATATGTTGATTTTCCTTTTGTTTAAAGTCAAAAATAACATGAAGAAATTCATTTTCCTGTCTCAATGTACACAAAAATTCACAAATAGCACTAAATGGGAAAGCTTGACTACGTATATATCAAAGTAATTGGCAAAAACCCTCACCTGCATATGCTTCACAAATCCTGGTTCTAAAAAGAGCATCACAAAGTTCACCTGCATAGACAGATATCAAATGACACTTATAACATATTGACATTGAAATGAAACAAAGTTAGGTCCACATATTAGAAGAAGAAAGATTAACCGATGCACAACAAGGTTATCTTCATAAATGATCAATCCCATCATTCTAAGTGAAACTAGTTTAAAACATTATATGGCAAAAATTCTTATTAATACGCAGAAGTATTTTCTTAAACCAGTTGCGAGTCATACATCTTTCATTTTTCCAGAAGCCATATTCTAAATGACAAAATGTAAGTCACGGATGAACAAATTATCTATCCCAAAAATATTTTGCCTATAATCACATAAATATGGTATTCTAAATGCAAAAATATGAGTCACCCAAACATGCTTTGGGTGGTTGTGGCTTCCAGATCCACTAAACATTCGACAAATCAAGAGACTCTGGAAATTTCATCCATCCTGCACAGTTGGTTGTGGCCTCTAGAACTACCACCACCATCATCGTCATCATTTGAGATTAAGGGAAACCTGAGAAGAATGTTACGGCATAAATGATTTACAGAAATTCAACCTATTAAAAAGTCATAGCAAGGCATTGCAATAACATCATCACCTATAAAAGAGCAGATAATCAAGAATATAAAGGTGCGCATTATCGCTCCTCAATCTTAAAGACGTCCATTCTCCTAGATAGCATGCTTGAAATTGAGACAAGAAACTACAATCATTGTTCGAAAATACCGTCACCATTCAACATGCATCGTTCATATAGGCATAGTCTATAGATATCTAATATTTCAATTAAAACTAAAAAATCTTGGACAAATAACTAAATTTTGTTATGAGCTAAAGATAATCCAACATAAATGATTTTTTCAATCATGGAAGTCAGTGTCTCCTTCATTACGTAACAACAATGTGTAAAGTATATAAAAAATTGATAATCATGTTCGTTATTAATTATGAGAATTGTGTTGACTAACTGATGAAATAGATTATGACATAGCAAAATATAATATACTATGGAAGATTAGACAATAATATTTCATAACAATGGAGTACCTGGATAGAAGTTTCTAAGCGCTCTAATGGAGCAACAACACTATAAAATCTACACCTGACGAAAATCCACATAAACAACACACAAAAATTTAAATTTCAAAAAGTACAAATTACGGGATTAAGAAAAATCTCAACCGAAATTATCAAAAAGCAAGTATTATCCAATTAAGAAAAATTTCAACAGGGATTTTTCCCATGAAACCGTCTTCTTCGATGATATTCTTCTATCATGTTGATTTCCATTATCATTTGCAACTTGATTTTATAGCAGGTCGTTGATTCCTTGCATCAACGACTTCACGAGTAGATGCTTTAAAGCTTTTTAATATCCAAATCCATCAGTGGATCAGACAGACAGATCATTAAATCAAAGACCTTAAAATTAGAAAACAAACAAAAATCCATAAACTAAATTAAAAATCTCCTGAATCTCCTATCTTTTTCTCTGTTTAATCTCAGATTTGAAAGTGTTTTAAAAATAACCGGTTTTTTATGTGGGATTTTTCAAAAGGACATTTAGGGTAATATGAAAATAATATTTTTTGGATCGGTAAAAAAGGATCAACTCGTCCAAAAAGGTACTAAATTTTAACACTTTTTAGAATTCGGACCATAAAGTACCATGCTTGAAAGGGAAGGACTAGAGAGTCTAAAGCCCAATAAAAATGGGACTAAACAATAATCCATACTATTTAGAATTTGTTTAATCAAGTGCACTAATGCATCTGAGTAGCCTGATTTTATAAAATTCTAAAAAATTTATGTTATATATACGAGTTAAGATAGACTAATTGGGTGATTATGCTCGATTACTTACGTGTTGCAATTAAGGCTGCATATTAGGTAGGGTGGGTAGAATATAGTCTATTTCGTCATTCTATCCTTAAAATGGTGAATAATAAAATTTTACTCGCCATTCTATCCGCCGTTACAGCGGATAGAATCCTACACGACCTGTTAAATGACGGATCGGGTAGGATGGACGACGGATATAACCGTGTTTGTTCTCAGTAAGAAAATTAAATGAAAAAAAACAAAAACTGATAATGACGCACCTTCTTCTCTAACAATCACCGAACACCATTATAACTACCCCTATAATAGCCGCGACGGCCGCCGTCATAGCCATCACCGCCACCTTCAATAGAAGGTCATTAAGTTCTTAATCTTACTAATATAAATTACGATTTTAGTTTTAGAGTTAAAATGAGGTCTTCAATTTATGTATTTTAGATCGATTGGTATTTTCGGTTAACTTTCTTTATAAAATATTAACGGCTGAGATGATGGATAAGGCAGTATCAACAGTTATAATAAATCATTATATAATTAGGCGTAGGGGTTCATAAAGGTCGGTTCGGTTCTTGGTAGAACCTGCACCAGTACCTCCTTATAGTCGGTTCTTTACCTGTGTATCTGTATCCTGTACCCTATACTCTCGGTTCGGTTCTGTACCCTGTATCCTTTTTTTTCGGTTCGGTTTCGGTCGGTTTTGGTCTTGTACCCCTTTTTTCAGCACAAATATGACCCAAAACTGAATCAGATAAACACCCTGTCATGTTTGCCATAACTGACTTGATTCCCTCCAAACAGCCGCATCCTTAAGATTCATAGCTAGGCATCAAAGAAATGGTGCAAGCGAGTATCTGCAACTGATCACGTCTTCTTGATTAACTTTCAAAAATCACCTTTTAAATCTCCAACACAAACCACAAAATTCAACAGCTTCAGGTCCCCTTCTTTCCCTATCTACTCTTGCTGATTTCCCTAGCCAAAACTTAACCAAACCCATCTAATTTTCGGCAGGAACAACATCAAATAATGTGGTTGTTCGGACAAAGAAAAACAAAGATTTTTTTTTTACTCTCTCAATTTCAACCCAAACTTCTATAAATCAAACAACCCAAACTCTCTGTACATCTCGATCTCCCATTTCTTCTATCATAACCAGAAAACCCCATTTGTAACACAGTCACAGATTTCCATTCTTCAATTGATTTTCACCTCTAACTTTGCCCCAAATCAACGACCATTTCATGACTAGTCTTCTACTAATTCTGTTGTATTCCTCCTGAATCCAACAACATCTCTTGAAGTAAATTCATGAGCCACTGAAAACCTTTTTCTACCGGCAAGAAACTTATACAACAACTAGGGATGCACAGGAACCGACGGATGAGATTGAATCACCCACTATCTGATTAACGGTTAACATTATTCGGTTCCTTCGGTCCGGTACAGGTCGGTTCCTAGGTAGAACCTGTACCTGGTACCCGAGTGTACTCGGTTCTCTTTTTTTGTACCTATACCCTGTACCCTCGGTTCGGTTCGGTTCGTTTCAGGTACGGTTCTGTCGGTTCCGGTCGGTTCCTGTGCAGCCCTAATTAGGCGGATAGGCGGGTGGGGTAAGGTAATTTTGAACTTCACCTGTCACCCTATTTATTTGATGGTGGATAATAAAACTTTAACCATTACCCTACCCTTCAAACGGTAGGTAAGATACGGATAGGATAAAATCATAGCGGGTATAGTAGAGATGACTGATAGGGTTGGATATGTGTACCCCTAGTTGCAATCAATGTTTTTGGAGATAGGGTAAGCAAGAGGAAAACCACACTTGGTAGGGAGTCCGCTGGTTGCATCTTCTTTTATGTTTTGGTATTTGTTAGCCGCGTCTTTAACACAGCCGCAAGCTTGGCGTTCGTCTTCGATGGTAATTGTCATCCCTTTGATTTGCTTAACTCCATCACAACATGCTGAAGCAGGCACAACCTGAGTTCCGACCAAGTGTGGCACGCATTGCACAAGGCACCAGTCAACGTTGGTACAAGTAAAGGTAGCTTGGCTTGGTTCAACCATCATATAAGCCATGGCTAGAACAACAAAAACATAGAATAACACCTTCATCATCTTTCTTATATGAGAACTTACTTAACTAGTGTATATGTGTTTGTGTCTACATTGTTTACTAGTCGATTTTGATGTGCTTAATGGAGAAGAGCTATGGGGTTTATATAGTAGTCACAACGATGAACATGCAAAATTTTTCTTTAACCAATTTAGTAGCTTTGAGATGATCAGTTACAGTCTTTTGGCTTGTAATGTAGCTTAAATTGTCATTTAGTTTCTTGATATAGCAAATATGATAGAGTTTGTTATTCTCATCAGGTATCTCCGAGCTTTTTAGTTTGTTGCAGATATCTGAAATCTGTATTTGCCTTTACTGATTGTATGTAAGGTCTGCTTTTAGCATCAGAGGTTCAGTGAGGTTCACTATACCAGGCATTATTCCGCCTGAGGAAGTTCTTAACCATTGATTTTGGGGTTTTTCTCCTTATTAATTTGAAAGTGGACCTTGAAATCGAGGATTATCTGAGATGGAACAAATTTCTGTAAACTATGAATACATTTGAGTGAAATCCTCTTTAGATGAGTGCATTTTACTTTCTAGTGTTGTTATATGCTACTATTTGTTTTTCAAGAATCAAAATATAAACACGAGCTTTGTCTAATGGCCCATAACTATCTTCACATGGTATATCATATGAAGATCAGTATGTCTACTTTTTCAGTTTTTCCAACAACTTTAGTGTCAGATGTTTATGTCAAAATTCTCATGGGAAAAAACAACCAAAAAATATAGTCTAAGATCAACAAAATTGACATTGAACACAGTGATTTAACGTGGTTCGGCTATGAATAGCCTATATCCACGGGTAATGGAAGTTGGAGTTTCTATTCATCTCTGGGTTACAGTTGAAAATGAAGAAAAAGAGACCATGAATCGGCCAAAAGTCCCCCTCTCCTCACACATTAATTTTGTATTTATAGGGTACATACATGATGATAATTACTAAAATGTCCTTCGCCACATGTCATCGAAATCTGCCACATGTCGATGGAGATTCTTCTAAGCTCGCCATGTGTTGAAAAAGATTCACCATATTTCGCCATGTGTCAACGGGATCCGCCACGCGTCCCTATTGATCTTATCTTCAAAATGACCTCTATATAATTTTGGTGCGGGCAAAAGTTGGTGCGGACATGAGATGGAGCGGGCAAAGGCTTCGGGACAAGCTACGGGCATGAGCTTCGGGCAAAGTATAACGGTCAAGGATGATCGGGCACGGATGATCGGGCATGGATAATCGGGCAGGAATGATCGGGCATGGATGATCGGACACGGATGATCGGGAACGGATGATCGGGCATGGATGATCGGGATATGATAGATCGGACCAAGCTAGAACGGTCGGGATGATGACGTCGCTTCGGGACGTGATAACGTCACTTCAGTTCAAGAATTTTTGGGTGGGAAACATCATTTTGGTACTAACAACTTGCCCCCTTTTCTTGGGAGTTGTTTGAAGAAAAACTCTTAAGAAAACGACTTCTTGTTTCATCCGAATCATAATGTGGTGGTTGATGTTGCTTGTGCATTTTCATTTTATGTTGTATTTTTGTCCCTGCAAAACAAAATTTTGTATATATATTCTGATCGTTAGTTTTCAACCGCAAGTTTCCTTTGTACCCTGGGTTAATATTATGGAATTTTGTGCCAGAGAGCACACCTCCTTTCACGGAGTTATGACATAAGGCAACACACGTACGAGTCATACCAGGGCCAGGAGTAAGCTACAAGTTGTCCCAAATGTGTGTATAACTTTGGAGTTTTGTATCAAGATTCTTTCATGGGTTCCCCATTTGTGGATGAACCCAATAGTGTATTTTTATCTTTCCTCCAGCCATGGAGGACTTAGGCAACACAAGCCTAATTTATCTCTGACATGGAGAAAATTAGTGTGTGGTCCATAAATTTATTGTTTTTCAAAAATAACGCCTCCCGAATGAAGAAGTAACGTTAAGAAATATACCTGAAATGTATATGAGAAGTATACTTGAGAATCATCCAGATATTTCATTTCTCATTTCTTATTTAAGATACATTTCATATTCTTCTATATACATGAGAAGCATATATAGAAAAAATATGAGATGTATTTTAAATAAGACATGAGAAATATCCAGAAGAAATAAGAAATATCGTCCTTCGAAGAAATATAAGAAGTTCGGAATAAATTGAAATATTTATTGAATATTCTTCGTGAAGTATAAGCCATTTGAAGTATCATTTCTCGAAGACTCATTTTGAGTCAAGTTTTCCATGAACGTTTCCATGATACGCTTGAAGTAGTGAAAGCACTAGTAATTCATGGCTTACATGAAGTATCTATCAATTATTGCCTTATGTTAAGAAGTACAAGGCATATAACACAAAGTGGCGAAAAATATTATATCTATTTAGCGTTAATAAATTATTAAAATGAAATACCTAATTGGCGCGCAGTATTTAGCTCATTTCACAGCTAAAAATTTGATTTCTTTATAGCATGCCCCCCAGTGTTTCATCATTGCATGACTGCCGCATCTCTGAAATGCCTTGCATAGGTATCTTCACATTTCATAAAAATGTTTTAAGCATTTCATAATATTCAAGTACTTAACCCTCATGCTTTTAACTGCATACTACAGTTAAACATAATCAAGCAAATTGGAATTTGTACAGGCAAAACATATATCACATTAGTTCAATATGTTTCTTACATAGATGATTATTGAATTTATCATGATGTATGATATCATATGTGATTCATATGCTATTGGAAACAATTGATCAATTCATAATGTATGACAAATGAGAAAATGGCGTGCAATATTGAAGCAAAATATGAACAGTGGATACTAGTTAAGAAATTTTTATCATCTAATTCATTATACAAATGTTCTATTCTCAAATAAGCTCATGCTTTTTAAGCAATTAAGATAGATCATGATTCAATCGTTTAAAGATGGCAATTAAGAATCTTTCTTAAGTTTAATTTGCTACTCAAAATATGCAATTGACATAATAATCAAAAATTTAAAAAGATAGTGTATATTTATCTTTTAGAAATGCTTGTGGATCAGAAGATGTCCTTTCTCATCTGTTGAAGCTGTGATATTTGTTGCCCCTGAATGCATTCATGTTGTGTAACATTGCCACCTCGTAATGTACGCTGATAGTCACATATTGCATTAACAGCTGCACCACCAGCTAGAATTGACTCCTCAAATTCTACAACAGTTTGGCTAAGCTTCTCAACCTCACGTTCCAAGGCACTTTCTAGAATTTTTTCTGATTTTAATGTCAGCTTCGAGGGATGCAATGAGAGCCTCAACTGGATCGAATCCTGATCTTTTAGATTTGCATGAACCCTTCTAAGGTTTCCTTCTGCGCCAAATTGTGTAGCCAACAATTTCTTTCTTTTCAATTGTCAATTTCTTGATTTCAAGATTCTTTTATTCGATAAGGTTTTCGTATCCACTAAGCTTCTCATTAAGTCTTTTCAGTTCATTGCTGAGTTCTTCCACTGCCTTATCTCTCTGAACTTCGGTCAATCTCAGAGCTTTAATTTCAGCACGGGAAACTCCAAGCTCGCGATCCTTCTCTTTGAGCTGGTTATCTAAGCGATTGAGTTCAATAAGGACAGGGTCTGAAGGATGAAGAAAAGGGGCTTCTCTGTTTGATTCAACAAAACATAACATTTTCCTGTGCATAATCAAATTTTTGCACTTCATCAATTAGAAAAGGAGAGCTGAGAGACAACTTTCTCTCAGCAGAACTTGTACTGGTTTTCTCCACAATCTAGTCTTCTATACCATATGAAAATGGCTCAATATGAATAAGTTTCTTTAAGTCCCTACAACTAGCATTAGAAGATCAGTAGCCACAATTTCCATAATCACCCACGCGAGGTCTCTCACACTCTCACACAACCAAACCCAGCAATCCCATGTCCACTGAACCGAAAAATAAATGAAACAGCATGTGGATAGTTGTCGCTTGATAAATCTTTGGGAGCATTGCAAGACTACCGCAAAAGTGGGATTGTTCAGCGGAAAAAGGATCATAATTGTTGTAGTCCCCTCTAACTCCAACAGTTACCACTGTAGAGCCCTTCAAAACTTTAACACAAATCCTAACCATTAACTCATCATTTCCCTGCTGCAAGATGAAATGATCATATAAAGTCGCAGGTCCTCCCTCAAAATCTACAAAGTGAATTCTCTAAGGAATACATTATCATCACAACTCGAGGGTTGGTAAGCACTAACAAAAACATCACTTGAAGCATTAATCATGGTTGTTGAGGTAGGATCATGAACCTCTATGTCTTCATCTGAAACCCCATAGTTGACTTAAAAGGATTCCGCCTTTTTAGCCAGTCACATGGAAGATTGTAATCTTCAGTTTCACATGGCAGAATGATCCCATAATTACAGCGTGAGCCAAAGCACAAAATTGATGCATACCACATCTGAATGGCATTGACATTTCACTCATTCCATAAATCAGTTGGGAACAATTTGAATTTGCATTTCAAGTAGTTCACCCACATCCACTCTCCTTCACGTCTTCTAGAGGAGCACAAATTGTGGTGACCATGGTCTAACTGATGGCAAAAGTAATTCAGCTGAGGTTGGAAAGAAATGTGTGGTTCGGGTATTTCTTCAAACACGCAGTGCGCATTCTGCAAAAGAGCCTCAAATGGTCATGTTGGTGATTTCAATCATCCACTCTCCTTCTTTGCAATCAGTTTAAACAATCCAATGTTCTATCCATACATATATCATAAAAATCGTAGCAATTGATTTATAAAAAAAAACTAAATCAAACCGATGAGAAAAATTCTCAAATCAATTTGAAATTTTAATTAAATGAGATAAAACATGATTCGAATGTTGCAAATCTGTAAGGAAACCTTATTTTGAGATGAGATTTCAGAAGAAAATTTCTTGACATGTTTTAAAATTGGATGTTGCAAATTTTTGACATTGAATGTATACAGGGCAAAAAATCCCCATATCAACCAAATTTTTGACATCGAATATTTTTTAAAATTCGTTAAATGGGTTTGTAGAGCAAGATTGGGTTATTATAAATCTGTAACCAAAAGTTATTTTTGAACCAAAGTTTTAGAGAAAATAATGGATCTTTGTTGAAGAACAAGCCGTGGTATTTATAAAACTTCTTCATGACCTTTTGTTTTAAAACTCCAGATTGAAATATTTGAAAATGAAATCCCATGGATCAAAAGGGAACTCATCATTTTTGAACTGATTGATGATGTAGACTCCTTTGATTCTCTCTTCGCTGCCATTCTTCAACAAAGTTTCTATGTTCAGCTACTGTGTCCAAGCTGGATACTTTCTTTGAACACCATCAAGCTTTCGTTCATCTCAGGTAGGATAAATCATTTCCTCAATCCCTGTTTCTAGTGCCAAATTGTTTATGCCAAAATTCTCATGGCCAAAAACAACCAAAAATTATAGTCTAAGATCAACAAAATTGACATTGAACACAGTGATTTAACGTGGTTCGGCTATGAATAGCCTACATCCACGGGTAATGAAAGTTGGAGTTTCTATTCATCTCTGGGTTACAGTTGAAAATGAAGAAGAAGAGGCCATGAATCGGCCAAAAGTCCCCCTCTCCTCACACATTAATTTTGTATTTATAGGGTACATACATGATGATAATTACTAAAATATCCTTCGCCACATGTCATCAAAATCTGCCACATGTCGATAGAGATTCTTCTGAGCTCGCCATGTGTTGAAGAAGATTCACCACATTTCGCCATGTGTCAACGGGATCCGTCACGCGTCCCTATTGATCTTATCTTCAAAATGACCTCTATATAATTTTGGTGCGGGCAAAAGTTGGTGCGGACATGAGTTGGAGCGAGAAAAGGCTTCGGGACAAGCTACGGGCATGAGCTTCGGGCAAAGTATAACGGTCAAGGATGATCGGGCACGGATGATCAGACACGGATGATCGGGCACGAATGATCGGGCATGGATGATCGGGCATGGATGATCGGACACGAATGATCGGGCACGAATGATCGGGCACGAATGATCGGGCATGGATGATCGGGCATGGATGATCAGGATATGATAGATCAGACCAAGCTAGAACGGTCGGGATGATGACGTCGCTTCGGGACATGATGACGTCACTTCGGTCCAAGAATTCTTGGATGGGAAACATCATTTTGGTACTAACATCAGATTCTAGTAAGTACTTGGGCGTATTATTGTTTAACCATTCTTGATTTGGCATAAAAAAACAAAAAATTGGCGTACTTCTCAATTTGCGGTGGCTTCATACGGCAAACAACCTTTTATATATAGGAGTAGGTGCTGGAATATCCTTGGGAGTTCCGGACCAAAAACCTGAAAACATGACTAGTTTGGAAAAATATTGTAAGAGCTCCCAAGATTTTCTCATAAAAATGAAGCCGTATTTATTCCGAGTCCGATTTTGCGCACATTTTCTAACGAATATGCATATAGTCCGATTTTGTGAACATTTTCCAATGAGTATGTAAATGATATTTTAATTTTATTTTTTAATTTTATTTTAGAATTACGTAATTAGAGATGAAATTTTTAGCACGTACGACCTTTTATTAACTATTTAACCAATTAAATTGACAATTTTTAAAAAAGTGTACACAAAAATAGATTCATATATAAAAGCAAGTCCTATAGAGTTGGCTAATTGACAAATCTACCATTAGAGGCCACTATGGGCTTGCCAAATTGGCAAACCCACTCAGTATATTGAATGTGTGTGTGCGCATATATATTTATTAGATTCAAATAGAGTTGTTGGATGATATAGCCATTAGCGGCAATATCATTATCGAGAGAAAAAAATAGCCGACAAGCGGTAAACACTATGTCGCTCGATAAAGAGTCTACCAAGTGACATACTCTCTACTGCTCGGTAGAATTTTTGCCGTGATTCAAAAATCTTCAAATTTGCCGGTTTGCAAACCACACCTTCTCTGCACTTTAAGTCTCACACAAATTTCTTCTAATTTCACACCAATTTCCTATAATATGACATCTGCTTCCAAACCTTCTCAAAGTGACAACAAAATTTGTGGTTCAAAGTTTCTTATAGAAGAAGTTGAATCAATTTGCTTAAATTACGTACATTTTATACTAGATTGTATCAATGGTGCACAACAATAAGGATTCGAATTTTGGGATAAAATTCATGTAAAATTATGTGAAGATACATTAACCTTTAGAAGACGTGATCCCACAAGGTTGTTAGATTGTTTCCATACAACTAGTAAAGAAGTGACTGATATGTTGTTGTGATCATGCAGGCCAATCGAAGAAGAAAGAGCGGTGAAACTGATCTTGATACGTGGTGATAACATTTACACATTTTGTCAAGTTTTTAAATTTTTTGATTTCTAAATTGATGTGATCTTTAATAAAATTATTTTTGCAAATGGAATGAGCGAAAGTGTCGTGAGGATTGGCACTGAAAACACGACAAAATTTTCGGATAAAAAAATTGCTACGACATCCTAAATTCATTGAGCAAGTATAATCCAGTTCTGTTGGATTATCTGCAACAAGTGCCAGCTAGATTCCCATACTCTCCTGTTATACCAAATTCTCAAGGATTTTAATCCGGTTTACCGTATTCTTCACCAAAATCAAACTCAACTCAAAAGGTGCATACTGGCATACCTATTATTAATCCCTCTCCAAACTAAAATTCAAATCTAAATGCTGGTACGTAAAATCGTAAAATTTAAATATATATGTCAGAAATGAGCAAAATAACATAGAAACAAAGCCCCAAAAAAAGATCTTCAATTGATTTTTAACATGGTAGAGTTCATGGAGAACAACCAACGTGCAACCAGAAAACAAAAAGAGTTCATTGTACTTCTGTGGGAAAGCATCTATAAAAAGTCGTATTTCGCAAAAGAGACATTATTGTAATCGGGACAAGAACAAGATTCTTTCGGCTGATACTTTAAAAATAAATGAGCAACAATATGGTATATGGCAAAGAGATTTAAACAAATTACAGAAAGCTATGGACATAGGAGAAAACCAACAATTGTCGGCTTTAATGAAGTTGATGAACTTGATGAAGTTCAAGATCTAGGTGATTAGTAAATGTAATAGTTAGTTTCAGTTATTACAAAAGTTAATGTAAGTTATATATAATAGTTTTAGTTACTTTGAAATTAGATTTAGTAGATAATTTACCTCGCGTTTTTGAGGGCGACCCAAAAAGAATTTGGGACGACTAATAAAACAAAATAAGGACACTAAAAAGTAATATCAGCACACCCCTTATCCATATATTTTCTTTAATGGCTAATCTGTCCTTATTTAATTAGTGTTAATGTTGATTAATTAGTTAATTAATTTTGGTTATAGTTAGTGTTAGAAAATTATTTGAGTTATAGTTTTAGAAAAGAAATAGAAAGTGTGTTAGAGATGAAGAAGAAGTTTGGGAAAACTAGTTTTTACCTAAAAACTATTACGATTATTGGGGTTACCGGTGTCAACGCAAAAATGTTCATGAAGGCTCTCCAAATAACTCATACTCATTACACCATTTTGCCTACTTTCTTCTCCTTGCCTCGGATAGAATTGCACATAGCGGCTACATAGCGATAAATCTTCTTCTACCGTGAATGGTTGAGCCATTAATCTTGAAGATGATTACTTCGATGTTGGAGAGTTAAAATATATTGGAGTTGCATAAATGAGAAGAGGTCACCCTCCTTATATAGATTAGAGTCCCAACGACTCTTTTTTTCAAAAAAAAAAAAAGAGTTGTTGAGGCCTGGTGTAACAAGAGTGTACAGAAAATATGTACACTAAGTTCATACGAATATAAACAATCGGAAGTATCAGGATCACCATTACCTTCCGATTTATACAATCGGTAGTCTATGAAACTTTATTTACTACCGATTATAGATGTTGCCCCAAATTCGAAATTGAAATTTTTTCTTAATCCATAATCGACAGTCTAAGAAAATGTATGACTACCGATTGTAATGTAAAATGTGTCCAGAAACCATTCAGTTCCATCATCTTAATCGGTACATAATTAACACCCGATTATACTCAACAGGTATAATCGGTAGTCTAAGAAAATTATTTTATTACCAATTGTATATGTTGCCCCAAATTCAAATTTGAAAATTTATCAAATTTCCAACATTTGCATACTCCATAACCGGTAGTCTATGAAACTTTATTTACTACCGATTGTATATGTTGCCCCAAATTCAAATTTAAAAAATTTATCAAATTTTCCAACATTTGCATACTCCATAATCGGTAGTCTATGAAACTTTATTTACTACCGATTATAGATGTTGCACCAAATTCAAATTTGAAAACAATTATCAAATTTCGAAAATATTCATACTCCATAATCGGTAGTCTAAGAATTTTTTTTTACTACCGATTGTATATGTTGCCCCAAATTCAAAATTGGAAAAATTATCAAATTTTGAAAATATTCATACTCCATCGGTAGTCTAAGAATTTTTTTTTACTACCGATTGTATATGTTGCCCCAAATTCAAAATTGAAAAAATTATCAAATTTTGAAAATATTCATACTCCATAATCGGCAGTCTAAGAAATTTTATTTACTACCGATTATATATGTTGCCCCAAATTCAAAATTGAAAAAATTATCAAATTTCGAATATATTCATACTCCATAATCGGTAGTTTAAGAATATTTTTTTTTACTACCGATTGTATATGTTGCCCCAAATTCAAAATTGAAAAAATTATCAAATTT
>JAJJMC010030977.1:6655296-6697197 GCA_023531435.1 Papaver californicum | reverse complement strand
ATTGTATATGTTGCCCCAAATTCAAAATTGAAAAAATTATCAAATTTCGAAAATATTCATACTCCATAATCGGTAGTCTAATAAAAATATTTACTACCGATTGTATATGTTGTCCCAAATTCAAAATTGAAAAAATTATCAAATTTCCAACATTTTCATACTCTATTATCGGTAGTCTAAGAAATTTTTTTACTACCGGTTATAATGTAAAATGTGTCCAGAAACCAAGTAGTTCCATCAGTAGGTGTAATCAATAGATAATTATCAACCGATTTTAAATCAGTGGGTGTAATCGGTAGATAGGTATCTATCGATTGTGGATCAACATGCTTAATCGGTAGGTGATGCAAACCACTTATCTACCGATTGTAATGTAAAATTTCAACAAAGTTACTTATTAAAAATGAGTCTCTTGCAAATCAATCGATAATTCACAAAAAGAACATAAAATCCATTCATCATCCATAAAGTAATCCATTCATCATACATAAAGTAAACATAATGTTAGAACATTAAACAAGTTTCTTGTTCTCTAACAAGAAAACCACAATTTAATTTCTAGATTTCTTGGTTTTAGTACGAGCACGACGAGCACTAGGGACGTATCTTTCAGCATCAGGGACATTGGCTTCACCATCAACACCCGATAAACCACGAAATCTTTTACTGGGCTTTGCTGCTGGCCTCTTAGGCTTATTCGAAGCTTTCTCCCTAAACTTACTTGCATAAGCTTCATTATCAATGTTATCTATTAGGTCTTTATGCTCTTTCATATTCTCAATTGATAAAGGCACCCCCGCCTTTATACACCCAACAGTTTTCTTAGAGAAAAACGTAAAACTATTTTTCTGTTTTTATGCTATAAAAATCAAACGATTATTATCTAAAATATTAACCAAAATGAAATAAAATTATATACCAGCCTTTCATAACCAGAAGGTTTGTCTTTGATGATACAAGTATAATCGGAAACCTTGGTAGTCTTTCCTTTATCTTCACAGATCACATGAAGATGAGAATATTCCCGGTACCATTCCATATAGCCTGGAACTACTTCATCACCTCGTTTGACAGGTCTCCCATCGTTGATCAAATATTGCATCATGTTATTCCAATTTTCAACGAATGGGTTACCATAGTAAACTATTGTGATAGAGTCCTTACCACATACAAAATTCTCCATGTCCAATTTAAACTTGCCACACATGTGAATGCAAGGTTCTTCTTGTACATAACCGAGTTGACGCATCACCCTAGAGGAATTGTACATAACATATCCCGTGGGGTGCCACAAGGGTCCATAATAAAACGACAACTTAGACCTTCCCACTATATGTCCACTAGCTCGGTCTTCCTTGTATGGATCAAAGCATACATCTTTGGACGTCATCAAGTCTAATTTCCTCCTCAAAGAAATCAATTGTTGCTCCTTAGACCCTGAATGGTTGTTGTCGAAGATGTATTTTGTTCCTTTAGGTGTTCCTTTCTCCCATATCGTATTCTCTTTGGCCAAATCGAGGAATGGGAAGTGGTCATATATCCATGTCTAGTGTACATATCAAACCAAGTATGAGAAAATTGATTTGTAAAAGAGAAAAAAAAATAACAATCAAAGCATCAATAGAGTTACTAAAATACCTGTAGTAGGCTCGCATTCCCGATAATTTGGCTAGTTGATTCCCTCGATGCATTTCTTAACTCTTCCATCAAGAACGCATGGCATGCGGTGCCCCACGAGTAATCACGAACTTTATTGAGAGGATGCAATAGTTGTAGAAGGTTGGCGTCGACCCGGTTGCCACTATAATTGGGGAAAATGACACATCCCAAAACACAGAGGAGATATACAGTGGATGCAACATTCACTTCGTCGTCGCTAAACTCTGGATTCATTTCTTCTTTATCCTTGGTGCCTTTGAACATATTCATCAAGTGGACCATGGTGAACTGTCTAGTTTTCTAACGAAAGCGACGGTTGAACTCAATATCGGATGTCGCTCGATCCCAACTAAGGCACTTCTGAGTGTAAAAATAAAGTTGTTCCCAGCTTAACTGCTTTACGTAATCCAACTTTATGGTTGTACCATGGTCAGCGAGACTAAGAATCTGCACCACATCATCTGGGGTGATCGACATCTCTCCAAACAGCATGTGGAAGGTATCATTCTCAGGATACATTTTCTCCAAGAAGGCTGATATCGACACCCGGTCATGCTCCAACATTGAATTCTCGGCAGCAGTAGATAACCCTGAGTGATAAATAATTTGCTTGAACCTTTCACACTCACCATCTAACGGATAGTCTTTCATTTTTCTTGGTGTAACTTTAGGCTTGAGTAGACAAACCGCATGAGAATGGTCCTAATATACACGATGAATTATAAAATAATTAGAATAACGGTTAACACGAATAAAAATACAATAGCTTAAGAATTGTGTCTTATAATTGTTACCTCAGTTGAATAAATTTCTTTGTCCCAAGAGTCTTTGTATCCAAATAACAGATCTCCTCCATCTTTTGGTAACCCAGGGATTTGGCCATCTTCAATACCCTTTATATTCAAAGAGGCGGGGACTTGGTGTCCTCCTTTCTTCTTAATTACCTTCTTTATACCTTGTCATTCTCCTTGTGTAGCACTTGGTTTTTCCTTCTTCTTGGTTTCTAACGTGTGCAACACTTGATTCTCTTTCTTCTTGGTTTCTAACTCTTGGAACACTTGGTTATAAACTTGGTTGAGTTCCTTCAGTGATAGAGATTCCGCTAGCGCTCTTTTCTCTTCTTGCACTAGATGTTACTTTCTTACCCCCTTCACGACGAGGCCCCGAAACAATTGTATCTTGGGCTTGCTTAGCTCTCCTTTCCCTAGAAAAACAAAATAAAGAACAATTAGCTCATAAGACATCGTTTAATTACTACATAATCGGTAGAAAAAGTATATAAAAATCAACTGTTTGTTCATAATCGGTAGATCGGGTCCTAGATTATCTCCTGATTATGCAACAATTTTGGGTCATAAAACTCTAAGCTATGGACACCCATATAATCGGTAGTCAAATAAATAAAATAACAACCGATTGTTCATAATCGGTAGCTCGGGACCTAGATTATCTACCGATTATGCATAAAAATCGGAACAGAAAACTCTAAGCTATGGACACACATATAATCGATAGTCAAATAAACATAATAACAAACGATTGTTCATAAGGTAGCTCGAGACCTAGATTACCTGCCGATTATGCATAAAAATTGGAGTAGAAAACTCTAAGCTATGGACACACATATAATCGGTAGTCAAATAAACACAATAACAATCGATTACAAAACTATCGGAAGTCAAATACAAAACCTATCTACCGATTGAAACCATCTAATATAATCGTAAGTTAACAACTACTACATATCTACTGATTGAAACCATGTAATATAATCGGTAGTTAGATAAAAAAATTAACTACCGATTAAGCCTCAATTTTGGTACAGCAAGACAATCGATAGATAATGAATAATTCTAACTACCGGTTATAGTTGATGTGCTTGAGAAATACCAAACTTTCATAATCGGGAGTTTAAACCTATATGAAACTACCGATTGATTCAAATTTATATTTCTCTCTATTTAACCATCTAATATGATCGGTAGTTAGATAAACAAAAAAAACTACCGGTTAAGCCTAAATTTTGGTACAGAAAGACAATCGGTAGTTAATGACTAAATCTAACTACCAATTATAGTCGATGTGCTTGAGGAATGAAGAACACGACCATAATCGGTAGATAAAACACATCACTAAACCTCTGATTATGTCAATTCAACGGAAACCCTAGAAATTCTATTGGCGATTTCATTCAATAGAAGCAAAATAAACACAAATAATGGTAAACCCTTACCTTATTGGAGCCATTAGATAGTTCTAGAGAGGCTGATTTTCAGAATCAGTCTCCGTATCTAGATCATTATCTTCGTGTTCTTCGTGTTCTTCACTATGTTCTTCAACAATCTCTCTGTTTCTTATTCTCCCGGTAAAATTTGTCCAATTACTATGATTTGGTACGACGATTAACGACGATACGATGAATTGGTTTTGAAATTTCACGAGAATTTTTTTTCGCACAATCGGTAGATAAAACAAAAAGAAGAAGAAGAGAAAGTTTTTCTCACAATCGATAGTTAGAAATAAAATGAAATTAGTTTAGGTTTTCTACTTTTATTAGTGAAAGGGTGTATAAGTATTTTTACCTACCATTAAGCCATCCCATAGTCACATCTATCGGATGAGTATAAATAAGTCGTCCCAAATTCTTTTTGAGTCGTCCTAAAAAATACGTGCTTAATTTAACTTAAATACAAAATTTTTATTTTATAACTAAATTTAATAGTTAATTTAAGTTGAACGTAATAGTTTTAGTTATTTTAAAATTATATTTAGTATTTAATTTAAGTTGAATGTAATAGTTTTTGTTATTTTAAACTTATATTTAGTAGTTAATTTAGTTTAAATATAATAATTTTATTTATTTTGAAATTAGATTTAGTAGTCAAATTAACTTAAATATAGTTGTTTAGTTCAAATTAAGCCAAAGTTTACTCATTAATTGAAATTCATATTATATGAACTAAATTAGCTAGTTAAAAAAAACAATAATTATCTATATGTTAAAAATCAAACTAAACTTCACATCTTCCCTCCCTTGGCGTCATAAACAGCTCAAAGATGAACATTTAGATCAATTATAAACTGTTTGTACAGATTTCGATCTTGAATTATGTTATTGACAGTTATACAATCCTTTATTGGTTTTTCACGCTCTGGTTAGACATCACGCCTCAAATATTTATTCGGATAACTAGTCCAAGAGGTATCATGTCAGGTTTCCTCAATGACCATGTTATGTAAAATTATGCGCGTGAGCATAACCCTATGCATTTCAACTGGATCAAAACAAAGATAAGGCCCACAAACGATAACGAAATTCCTTTTTATAATTCCAAATGACCGTTCAACATCTTTCTGAAAAGTCATTTTTTGCCTATTAAAATACTTCAGATCACGAGCCTCGTCGGGATGACTGTAGGCTCAAACTACGACTGACCATTCTGGATAGATTTCATCCGCTAAATAATACATGTGTGTTTATCTATGGTGATTGGTTATGAAATTTACTTAGGTGTGATTAGTTCATAATTTACATATTTTAATGTCGAATCCATGCTAGTATTTGCTAGATTTCTTGTAATTGTATTGTATTATTCTTGTTTTCTATTTTGTTTCTCATGTTAGGTGAATCATCCAAAAACAATGTAAATGGATTTATAAGGGTTAAGGAAGAGAAGTACTGAAAGTGAAGTAGGATCAAATACCAAATGAAACTTGTTCAAATACATGAGTTCTTCCCATCATCTTGTAGAGAATGAGAAGGCGATTCCAACTGAGAATGAATGAGGTCATTCGAATGCAAAATGAAGAAGTTATGAGTAAAACAACAAAAACTACACACAAAAAAACATATATGAGGAAATTTGGCTATGTAATAAGTCAAAAATTTAGCCGACTTTCAGACTATTTCGTATAGGTCTTACTACTCAAAAAATCGGATAAAAAAGTTAGCCAATTAATTAATGACCTAGTTATACTGTTGAGGACGTAAAATTGAAGTCTATCTTGAAGAAACACGGTCCCGGAAGGACTTTAAAGCTTGACTTTGAGAGCAGTATATAAGAAGACTTCCTATAATAATCTTTGAAATCTTTGAACCATTTTTGAACATAATGAGGCAAGAGGATATGCTAGCACAAGAGACTAGGGTTTTTCCCTCAAAGGAGGTAAACCATGGTAACTTATTTTTTTATTTTTTTATTTTTCTTTGTACATTTTTCCATGACTTTTGAGAAATCAATGAATAGATAGATAGCTTTTTGTTGATTAAGGATGAGTTCAATATTCTGAACTTAATTAGTTATATAAGTATTTGGAGTTTCGATCATCTTGTCACTTGTCTTTATATATCTAATGCTTATGATTGATTACTAGTTTGTTTAATTGTTTTAAATTTATTGTGCATATGACAACCATCATGGGAAGGTTCTGTACTTTATGTCTTCAAATAAATGTGATTTGTGTAAAAAATTATGTCATTTCGTGAACCCAGAAGTCCAAAAAAAAAAGAATGTCAGTTTCGACAATTATAAATAGCAGTAACTTCTAAAATAACAATTGGTTTTTGATAATGACCCTTAAACTGACCGACCCAAGCGGTAGGGAATCTCTGCCACATCCAATGCATGCAATCAAAACTACCTAATATTCTCGGAAAGCCCCATTCTGTTTTTTATCAGCGGAGGTACTTTTTCCACGCTTTCTGCAACTTATACTTCTGTCGCTCTTTCTAAGAGTTTAGCCACGCTTTCTGCTACTGTTTTCACCACGCTTTCTGTTTTTAATTCGCGATGCTTTCTGCTACTATTTTTGCAACGCTTTTTTCAAACCCTAACTATTATATTTTTCTTATTTGGCAACATAATTTCTATGTTTATTTTTCTGCAATTTACATGGAATCTCGTGCATGGTTTATGAATGTTTCCCCATAGTTTTCTCAATGGGAAAACATGATTATTTTACATGAATCCCCTTAGTTGGCGCTAAAATATTGGTGCAAAATTAATTACCCCCACACTCTTCTAGATGTGTGTATATGGATTAAATCACATCTGATGATTTAATTCCACCAAAAACTATAGATGATTGATCTCCAACCGTTGATTTGATTCCACCAGAAACTGTAGATGGTCGATCTTCATCCGTTGATTTGATTCAACCAGAAACTATAAATGGGACTTCTGTTGAAACTCGATTGATGTTGAAAGGTGGGGGGTACCTGCAAAGATACTCCGATGCTAAAGTCAGATAAAGCTCTGAGCAGGAGTACTATGGAGAAAAGGAATATAATGTGTGTACCTTTTGATTGGATTTCAACCCATATTTATAGGCAGAAACCAAATCTAGTTGTAGTTATCTCAAATAACCGTCTAGATTTGTAGTTATCCTAAATAACCACCTGGATTTGTACTTATCCTTTAATATTTGTATTTATCCCAGAAGATCTATGTTAATTTTCCCCATATTTGTACTTATCTTAAAAGATCTTAGTGTATCTTCTCAAGATCTATGTCTATCCTGGAGGATCCTTGTATATGATTTGTGTCTATCGTGAAAGATCCTTGTATATCTTCTCAGGATTTATGTTTATCATGGAAGATCCTTGTATATCTTCTCAGGATTTGAGCCTATCCCAGAAGATCCATGTATATCTTCTTAGGATTTGTGTCTATCTCAAAAGGACTTCCAAAATAAGCAGTTCAATAACCGAACGAACCTCTATAATAGGTCGTCTGGGCTTCCAAAATAATCCCAATACATTTCTATGATAAACCAATCGCTTCCATATTAAGCCAACTGGGCTTCCAAAGAAGCTCATAATATTTCTATAATAAAAAAAGGCTTATACAATAAGCCAATTGGGCTTCCAGACTAAGCCCAGTTTGTTTCTATAATAAACAAAAGGTGGCTTCTACAATAAGCCAAGTGGGCTTCCAAACTTAGCCCAGTACATTTTGTTAATAAACAAAGGGCTTCCAAAAAAAGCTTCCTTATTAGCAAAACTATAACCATAAGACGACCTGTGTGATTCACAAGTGTATCACTTGATAATGGTACAAACACCTGGAGTTGCAGTCACTTTTTGTTTATGACTATATCCTTGAATGTTTCGTGCATCCATAATAGTCATTTTTTGTTTGCAGGCAATTGATTAATATCATGTGATGCCAATATTACAACCTTTAATAATCTAGTTAAAACTTTTACTGGTTTTGGAGATGCCTCTGGGCAACTTATTAATCTGACAAAATCTGGGGTATATTTTATCCCTAAAACTAAACTGAATATAAAAAATGCAGTGAAATAAGTTTGTTTTTGTAATGATAAATACTTAGGATCACCCTTGTTTATAAATAAGTTTTAAATAAAATGGTTTGAGCCTTAGTGGAGAAAATGAACAACGTACTGCTAGGCTGGAAAAGTAAGATTTGTCACGATAAAACCAGTAATAGCTTCACTTTATGTATATCAAATGAACTGCTTTAGAATACCTAAAAAAATCTGTAAATCCTTGACTAAACTTCAAAGAAGTTACTGGTGGGAAAAAATGAACATAGGAAAAATAAAAAATAAAAAAATGGTATATGTCTTAAAGCATGGAATACAATATGTAAGCCACTCTCTGAAGGTGGTCTTGGTTTTCAAAATATCGAAAAATTTAACCTTTTTTTGTTAGCCAAGATAGAAAGGAGATTAAAATACTACCCTAACAAGGATATTCTGCACATAGATACGAAACCAAAAATGAGGGGTAAATGGATCTGAAAAGGATTGTTAACTAGAATTGAAAAAATAACAATGAACTTTCTATGGATATTAGGAAATGGAACTAGTATAAATATATGGGACGATTACCGGATCCCAAAAGTGAAACCTCAAATAAATGAGCCTGCAATGGGAGCACAAATTTAACTAAGGTAAGTCATCTAATCTCTGATAGTAAATCTTGGAACATAAATAAACTAGAAGAGTGTTTCGAGCAATCTACCATAAATCACATTCTGAAAGATAAAGCTCAATGGGCCCTGAATACTAAAGGTAATTTTACAGTTAAATCTTTCTATAACGAAATTAACCCAACTGGTGGCAATAATAAAGATTGGAACCAAATCTGGAGATGAAAATTCCCCATTTTATGAAGAATTTTGTATGGAAAACAACACATTCCATTCTGCCTAACAACATGAGAATAGCTGCAGTCATCCCTGATATTAATACGACTTGTACTCTAAGTAACATGGGAGGAATCTCTTACCCATTTATTTATGCAATGCATTTTCTCAAAACGGGTATGGATGTTATAAAAGATAAGAAGAATTTCCATGAATGGTTAAATGCATGGTTCAAAGACACTGAAAGGGGAGGATATGATATGGAATGGATTGAATTCTGTAGCATCATAATATGGCACATTTGGAAGGCCAGGTGCAATTTGATCTTTCGACAAGAGAAGCATCACAGTGCTATAACAACAAACAACATTGTGAAGTATATAAATAACATAAGAAATATCAATAAACCAAGCTATTCCATGATAGAAACCCTTTTCTATAATCCTATGCATGGTGAGTGTTTCGAGATAATAAGAATGGGTGACACCAACAGGACAACAAAAAACACTATAAGCTATAAAATCAATATAACTTTGACTATGCTGAATTCTGCCACTACTGCTGGAATTTGTGTAATTTGTGTTGATTTTGCAGGATATACCATTGAAGCTAGGGGAGCTGCTGGAAACCGCGACACAAGATGAGAACTAGAATTGAAAGGAGCGGAATCGGCAGTGGGCAAAAGAGTGGAGTGGCCATGATACCACCTTCCAAAGCGACTCAAAACCTACTTTGATGTTGCTCAAAAGAATGTATGTTAAGGCTAGAGAACACATATATGCTATTAGTAATGATTTTGAAAACATCAATCAAAATTTTATAAACTTTAAAGTGTCTGCCCTTATTTTAAAAAACATAACTGATATTATATGTGCTGCAAACACTTGATATTTGAAACAAGTGGAAAGGTGAAGACTTAGGAAACATATTAAACTTCTTTAATTCTGAATATTTTGACATTGATTTATCTTGGTTTATACCACAACAAATTGTGGTGAGAAACCTTCTTATATAATGTTAGAGGGTATCTTTCACTCTATTTATGAAAAAATTAAAATAAAAATCCCGCACTTGAAACGCCCATCTTTTTGAGAATACGTGTTTTAGTTATGAATAAGTAGTTATGAGCCCTTCAAAACAAAAAACAAAAACAGACTTACGTAAAGATCTTTCGCATTGATATAACAAAGAAGAAGGGTGAAGATGAGTTAAAGAGTTAGATAGAGAGATATACCTATCCACAACAGCAATCTCGATGGAGTCAAAAAGCTTGGTAAAAAAATTGTTTGGTCTGGTTTCTCTGGGTTAAATGCTACAAACCTCCAAAATTACAAGAATTTCATCAAATCAACAGCGGATCAACTTCAAGGAATGGGTTTCTGCTCAGCATTTAAGGAAGATTAAATACAGTCTATCAGTGGGTGAAAGTCAAAATCTGGAGTCATTAAACTCCAATTTCTCCCCAATTTCTCTGTTTCCTAAATCTCCCTGTTTTCCAATCAACTATGTTTTCTCTCTATTTTTTCTTTCACAATTTAAATTATGAACTAATTTAATCCTATCTGCATTGTTTGTTTGCATAATGAATCAAGACGGAAGCAAATGCTCCATGAATTTGTCAAAACGTATGAATTTCTCTTCTTTTGAAGATTTTACCCAACAATCCCTTCAAGCATCCATTCTCTTCAACCCAAAAACTGCATCAAATGGTACGAACACCTTACTCTCTGGCATCGGATGCAGTTACCAACAAGTTGACCTTGCGCATCTGGTAAGAACAACCACTACCTACTATGTCATCTATTCGAGAATAAAGATTAATCTAGGGTCAGTGATCACTTCAACAGCCCACAAAAACAGTCATACCCATATCACTCAACCTCTAACATCTAATCATCTTGAAATCCCCCGTACAATAAACCAAAATTTCAAAAACCCACCATCTCAATCTCTTACCATCTTAATTCAAAGAAAATTTCAGCAAATATTGCTCTACCTGTATCACAAAAACAGGACTAGAAGGAAAACTGTCCTACACAACTCAAACAATCTTAACAACTCAAAGGAAAAAAATATGGGACTAGAAGGAATGGAAAACAATGGAATCGTTATTAAGAAAATCAGGAGATGGGAGGGGTTTTCAGAGTACAAAAAACATCCACAAATGAATAAAAAAAAGGGTATTTCTGAGCACCCAGAAAATGGCAAAAACAAGGAAGCTTATCCGGATGTTGAGATTAAATGTGCCATAATAAATCAAGAACGTCAGAGTAATGAAGTTGAAGGAGATTATGAAAATATTAATTGGAACTTCTCGAGCATTGGGGAAGTTTTCACAGGGGAAGTTTAGAGACAAGATGAGACTATAGTTTGGAATCTGTTTCCCATATCCAGACAACACAAGGCTAAAAAATCCAGCAACCTCAACCAGCTCCAACAACCATGACCCAAAGCTTCTAGAGACCAATGGTAAAGAGAAATTCATGCTGACAAATCCTGGAGCTGCTTCTTTCTTGATTCAGCAAAGCAACAATGCAATGCAGGTAACTCTTTTCAATCCCAAAAGCATTATATCCTTTCAGTTATCAGTATTTCCAGTATCAGTAGTGAACCAATCTCTATTAGTACATCGGCCATAAACCATTCTAGACAAAGGAATAAAATATACATTAAGCCCCTAAGATTTTTCAGCACTGCTAAAAGTTCAAATCTCGGCTGTACTATCCAGAATCTCAGAATCTTCTCAGAAAATCCCTGTTACCTATTAGAAAACTTTCCTAATAGTAATTCCGTCAAAACTAATCCCATATCTAGCATTCATCACAATCCCAGAAATCTCGGCATTCAACTCAGCCCATATTTAACTGGCAGGAACCACAATTGTCGGCCTTTTCTTTTGGTTTTTATCGGAAGTAAATCTCGCATACTTCACAAAAATCCCAAGATATCTGCTATTCATCACTACTTGGAAGATATCATATTTGATAACTTTGGGCCCCACCGGCTTCATCATAGGAATTTCTGCACCAAATTACACACCTAGAGAAATCCCAGGCACGAATTTCTCAATCAACGAGCTCCTAGTCAGGAAACTCAGGCGTTTCTGAAGTTCAGTTTCAACCGCAACTCTAACAGAACAAGCAGCTCAGTTTCTGGGCTCCCAAGATCAATCTCGCGGCCTTATTAACCCAGGAATTAAACAAGGCCCAAAAGAAAGAGGAGTCATCTAAGCAAGCTCGGACGGAGCCCAACATCCAAAGGTCCAAAACCATATTTGCGGCTCCCATAAAAGCCAAGTTACTTGGCATCATCCAACAGTTTCGCCTAAATCCACCCAGGCCCAAACCAAAAAAAACGATACTAGCCTGCTCATCTTAGCCAAGCTACAAAGTCAGCCCACCCCAACCTGGACCTGCACCCAAATAGCCAATTTCACTACCCAACACCCCCCAAAAGTAAGCAGCTTCATAGACATTTCCCCACTCGAGAGTATAGGCCTAGGGTCATACTTGTGCATTCGAAACCTTTTTTCAAAAATGAGCATGTGCATACACGTTTAAATTCCCATAATAAATTGCATAAATCTTACCTTCAAAAAAACAATAAAAATATTCTTAGGCATAAATTAATTGTTAACCACTGGGCCTTAACAATTAACAACCAAAATAAACATTTTAGGACTAATCACTTTAACTTTGATAGTCAACTTCAAGACAGCCAAAGGATCCCCAAAAAATTAAAAATAAATCATCTCTCTATTCTAAACAAATCTCAAATGAAAATTCTCTCTTGGAACTGTCAAGGCCTAGGAGGAATTAAAACTAAACAACATCTAAAAAACACAATCAGGCAGTTTAACCCGGATATCATCTTCTTATCTGAAACAAAGACAAATGAGGAGAAAATTCTAAATCATCTAAGACCCTACAGTTATCCTAATATGTGGGTCCAATCCTCTCGTGGCCTCTCGGGCGGTATGGCCCTAATGTGGAAAGATAAACTCGATATCACGATAACTTATGAGGTCAGAAATTTGGTGAATCTTAAAGTAAAAACTTATCCTAATGAAGAAGAAACCTACATAACTTGCATGTACGGTGAATTCCTCTATGGCCCCAAAAAAGCTCAATGGGAGCATATTTTGGAAATGTGCAGAGACATTGAGTTCTCCTGGATCATACTGGGAGATCTCAACATAACCCTCTCCTCGGAAGATGCAATTAATCACTCAGAAGACTTGGATTGCCCTTATGATCTCATCCCGGCCTTCATCCAAGCTGCTGGGCTCATTGATTTAAAACATTCTGGCCCAAATTATACCTGGTCAAACAACAGGGAAAAAGAGAATTTGATTCTCAAAAGATTAGACAGAGGCCTTGTCAACCAGGAATGGGAATCTCAATTCCCTACCTCCATCATTCAAAGCCTCTCTTGCATCGGATCAGACCATAATCTGATTTTGCTCGAAACTGAGGTAACTCAAAAGAAATTAAAATCTTATTTTAAGTTCTATGAGTGCTGGCAAAAAGAAGCTTCTTGTAAGGCCAAAATAGCCGAGATCTGGCTTTCTAATGCTCAAGGCTCAGATCCTTATATCTTAACCCAAAAGCTTAAAAATACCAGAAATGCCTTCCAGAAATGGAAAAAAAACTCTTTCGGCACTTTATAAGAGAAAATAGAAAATCTAGGGAAAAAACTTTTGCCTCTAAGGGACAACACTAAAGATAGTGAAAGAGAAATCCAAAAAAGTCTGGAAAGGATCTTGAACACTGGTATGATATCCAAGAAAGCTTCTGGATCCAAAAATCGAGAGAATACTTCATAAAAGATGCAGATAGGAACACCAAGCTCTTTCATGCTATTACAAACCACAGGAAAAAGGAAAACAACATAGTCAGTCTAAAGGATAAGAATGATCAGTGGATTAAAAACAGGGAAGCTCTTGAATCTCTCCTAAGTTCGCACTTTGAACAAATTAGCTCCACCAGTAAAAACATAATAGATCCAAATATTCTGCAACTCTTCAATCCTACTATCACCCATCATGAAAATGAAAAGCTTGTGGAGGTCCCTACATCTGAAGAAATCCAAAGTGTCATTAGCAGTATGAAACCTTGGAAAGCCCTTGGACCAGATGGTTTCCAAGCGGGGTTTTATCAACACAACTGGGAAATTGTAGGGAGGATGTCAGTAAAGCTATCAAAGCCTTTTTCACCACTGGATTCATTTTAAAAGAGCTTAACAACACCTATATCGCCCTTATTCCCAAGACCAAAATTCCCCAAACCCCAGCTGACTTCAGACCCATTAGTCTTTGCAACACCATCTATAAAATCATCTCTAAGATTCTAGCAAACAGATTAAAACCTATCCTTAACAAAATCATATCCCCGACCCAATCAGCCTTTATCCCTACCAGAAATATCCATGACAATGTTATCATCGCCTAAGAAGTGGTGGAGGCAATGAAAAGGAAAAAAGGAATTTCCGGCAGACTAGGGATAAAAATGGACATGAGTAAAGCTTTCGATAGGATAGAATGGTCCTTTATCTTAGCGGTTATGAAGAAAATGGGATTTTCCGATAGATGGTGTAGCCTCGTAAATCAATGCATCTCTACTTCCACATACTCCATTATTCTTAATGGAGAGCCTTGCAAAATTTACAAGCCTACCAGAGGAATTAGACAAGGGGATCCCCTCTCCTCATACCTTTTCATAATTTGCATGGAGGCCCTGTCTAAAATGATAGACAATGCCAATGACATGTGTTTTCTAAGTGGAACTAAAATTTCTATATCGCCCCCTCGGTTTCTCATCTTATTTTTGCCGACGATTGTCTTATCTTCATCGAGGCAAACCAGATGGAAGTTAATAACCTTCTTTCCATTTTAGAGGAATTTAGCCAGTCTAGCGGCCAGTACATCAACTTCAATAAATCAGGAATTTTTTGTAGTAAGAATATCGAAGAAGGTCTTCAAGAAACAATAGGGACTTGGCTTGATATGCCTAGAATGACGGAAGATGAGAAATACCTAGGTTTCCTCCTTTTCCGGAAAAAAGCTAGAACTCTAACCTTCAACTCTATCCTGAAGAGTATGTCCATAAAACTCCAAGGTTGGCAATCCAAAATGCTATCCCAAGACGGAAGAGCTACCATGATCCAATCGGTCATAAATACCCTTCCCAATTATCAGATGGAATGCCTCGAAATGCCAAAAAAATCTATAAATTCCATGGAAAAAATCCAAAGGAATTTCTGGAACACGGGAAAAAGCAATGTTAGAGGCCACTCTCTGGAGGCCTGGGATTCCCTTTGCCAGCCGAAGAGTGTTGGGGGGATTGGCTTCAAAAATCTGAACATGTTTAATGAAGCCATGCTTACTAAACTTACTTTGGAGATTATTTCACAATGAGACCGAGCTCTGGGCAAGGGTGTTGAAAGCCCGTTACTTCCCCAACTCCAGCCTCCTGACTGTTCAAAAAAACTCTAGGGATACCTGGATTTGGAGAGGGATCCTAAAGGGCATAAGCATTATCCGGGACCATCACTTCTAGTCCATCGGAGATGGTACTCAAGTCAAGATTTGGGATTATAACTGGCTAAAAAGTATGAAATTAGAAGAAGTTAATGAAAACCAAAGAAATTCTGGGTTTACCTGGGTTAGTGACATGAAACCCATTCCTGGAATTCTTCCATCATTAGGAATCTCTTTTCCAGAATCCAAATCGATGAAATATCGACTATTCCTATCCTCCAGGGAGGACGGGATGAAATGGGTTGGAATCTCACCATAAATGGGTCCTTTTCAGTAGCCTCTACCTACAAAAAATTAGTCCAAAAGAATATTCCTCCTACCAGAACCAGTCAAGTGGAACCTGGGATATGGAAAAACATTTGGCTAATCAAAACCCCATACAGAATAAATCTCCTCATATGGAAAATGGTAAAACAAACCTTGAAAGTCAGAAGTAAAATTTTCAAACATATGGATGTTAAGGACCAACTTTGCCCAATTTGTAACAAGCATGTGGAAACCAGTACACATCTCTTTATGCACTGTGACCTTGCAAAGAAAATATGGCAGACACTTTGGCCCAATTTGTACACCAACATGTTATCTTACAATTGCATTATAGAATGGATAAAATCCTGGCATAAGCATAACATCATGATTTCTTTCAAAGATAAAACTTCGACTGCTTATATAACCCATATTCTATGGCGGATCTAGAAGCACAGGTGTGACATTATTTTCGATGAGGTAAAACCCAATCACATCATAGTTCTCCATATCATAGCCAAAACCATGGCCTCACCCCATACCCAATCCATCAATATCAATCACACACCTCCCATTAACCCAATCCTTCATCACATTCCCATTGACATCCAAACCCATCCCACCCCTCAGCCTCAAGGCCCCCCAGTCACCTCTCGTCAGGTATTGGCAATCGCCAAATCCCCTTAGCCCATTACCAAAACCCAGTCGACCCATGTACTCATGAGTCAATTGCAGCAATTACCATTCCCACCAGGAATTCTACCCCAACTTGTCAGCCATCACTCCATAACCCAACCAACTCTAGTAGGCCATCTCACCCCAGTTCCATTACCAATCAGGCCCCACCCACAACCATTTCTGATCCTCACTCCCAATCTCAGTCGAAACACCCGCAGTACCTCCAGAAGGCCATTATTTCTAAAAATGGCCTTGTATCTTCCTGGGTCTCTACAGATGTTGATTACGTTATTATAAACTTTGATGGCTCTTATTCTATAACTGACTATGCAACAGGTTTTGGGGCAGTATCCCGCACTCAAAAGGGCTCTTTCATAGCAAGTTTTTCGGAGTGGCTAGGGTCGGATCTAGTCATCAAGCAGAAGCTATGACTCTGAGAGAAACCATCTGTTGGGCTAAAGAGAAAGGCTGGAGCCATATTTTGTTTAGAGGAGATGTAAAGATGATCATCGATGACGTCAATGGCATCACGACTTCGAGCCCTTGGTCCTGTCATGCTTTATTAGTGGATTGTAAAAGAAACTTAAAGATATTCCGTTTCTATAATTTAGCTTTCATTGGTAGAAAGGAAAACAAAATAACAAACTCTATAGCAAATTATGCTCGTTTGGATGGTTTGGGGAAGAAATGGAGCGACCCTGCTCCTTTCCTTAACCAATTAAACGTAGACCTATGTAGCCCTCTTTTCATCTAATGAAATTCGGTTTTTTAGTAAAAAAAAAAGAGTAGTTGTGAGCCCTGTGTTGTAATTGCAGCATAATGTTTTTTTTTTATCTATCATCATCCAATTTATTATAATATATGTAAATACTTTAATTATACTTCATCAATCAATACTCATTGCCATCTCCTCATGGAAGAATTAAAATTAAGATCTATTGATCATAAATTAAATTTAGATAATTGAGAAATTTAATTTAGAAAGAAATAAAAACTTGTGAAAATTGATTTATATAAGAGAAGTACGATGAAATAAATTACACAAAAGTCAGAGATAATAGCCATTAAACAACGGCAAACCATTAACAATAGTATTTACCTCTCCGCAAACCCTATGCCTCTGGGTGCATTTTTCCATAAGGGAAAAGCCGATTTGCCCATTCACGTGGCATCTAATATTGAGTTTTCTTTTGACAAGTCCGGACTTGCCCTTGCTGAGTGAACGAAGGAAAAATAAAAATAAAAACAAATCAAAGATGAGGTTGAAACAGGTAAATAAAATAAAAGCCTAGGCTCAAAATCTCTACACAGTCACCCTCCTCGTATATAAAACCTCTCTTTCTTTCCCTGCCGCGTCTGCATCGTTCTCTTCCTCAGTCGGATCTCGTTCAACACAGAGAGGTAATCTCCGAAACTCTTAACCGTAATTTCACTTTTCTTTATACGCATGTTTGTATGATTTGCTGGATAAGCGGCATCAAGATACATGTATAGTGATGATTGCCTGAGACCAGCAATATCAATCTAATGTTATTTACTAGTATCAATCATTTACCAGGGCGTATTCTCTTTATTTCATGTACCACGAATCCGCTCTTGTCTCGATATGATACATTTTATAGGGTTTTGTAAATGTAAATTTTAAAGTTTTCTGATAGATGATGCTGGTGATGTAGTGTAAAGAATAAGGGTTTAATTAGTTTCTTTATATCTCCCATAACCAGCTACAGTTAAAATGGTTTACCCAGTCTTAACCCCCCTATTCGGATAATACTATGTAACAGTATTCCCCTGTTATGGCTGGGAAACTATTCTTCCTTTTATGCGTTTGATTTTCATGATTTAGCTAATTTAATGGTTTATATAATTTTTATAGACACAAATCAGACTTAGTCATGTGTTTTCTTCATTATTAATATAATAGTTTGCCCAGTTACAAGTCTGGGATATCACTTAGTGTTCGTCATTGCAGGTGTGTTTTGGCTTGTTAATGCTCACATGTTAATGCTCACATCTGCTCTATTGGGACCGCAAATTTCAACTTTGATGTTTTAGATCTAAACTAGGCTTAGTCACGTCCTTGTTCATTTGTGTCATTCAGTTCAGGTTAGTGTGTTTTGTGATTATGGTATGTTGTATTAATTATAAAAATTCTTTCCTGAACATGAATTTTATGTATCCCTGGCAGAGTATATTCAGCTGTTTAGAAGGTAGCGACAATTCCTTCCTGAACATGTATTTTATGTATCCGTGGCAGAGTAGATTCAGCAGAACATTAGGAGGTAGCGACAATGGTTAAGTTTTTGAAGCCAAACAAAGCTGTAGTAGTGCTACAGGGACGCTTTGCTGGGCGTAAGGCTGTTATCATTCGTGCTTTCGATGAGGGAACACGTGAGCGTCCATATGGTCATTGCTTAGTTGCAGGGATTAACAAGTACCCCAAGAAGGTAATTCGCAAGGATTCAGCCAAGAAGACTGCGAAGAAGTCCAGAGTGAAGGCTTTCATCAAGCTTGTCAACTATAACCACATGATGCCTACACGTTACACCCTTGATGTCGATCTTAAGGATGTTGTCACTCCAGATGTTCTCACTTCTTGTGACAAGAAGGTTACAGCTGCTAAAGAGACCAAGGCTCGTTTGGAGGAGAGGTTCAAGACCTGGAAAAACAGGTGGTTCTTCACCAAGCTCAGGTTCTGAGGCTCGGTGAAAGAGTTTAATTGTTATCTTTTTGAGTAGTTATCTACTGAGTTTCAGTTTCCTTTTTTCTACTGTAATTGCGTTAAAGATAATACATGGATTTAAGGTTTTGACTCTAAACTTCTAAAGGACTAGTTTATAGCATTGTCTGGTTTTAGATTCCAAAATGTATTTGGTTTGTTAGTTCCTCTTCATCTTTGATGATCGTCTTCCATTATTGTTGGATCTTATTTTATGTTTCTGTTAAAGAGACCCAGTTAACTTGTTACCGTTTATGATCCGTGCATTCCTCAAGTGAAATGAAATAGAGTACCAACATAGTATCAGTTGGAAAATCAAATCAATGATACAATTGAATTGAAGAATCTGAGGATACCCATCAAAGGTGGCAGTTGGAAAACCAAATCAATGATACAATGAATCTGAGGATAACCCATCAAAGGTGGCAGTATTGGCAACCAACTTTAGTGAGAAAGAAGCAATCTTGGTGAAATCTAGGAGTCCAGCAAGGGTGATGAAGAATTTGGAAGAAAAAAATCAAACATGAACTACATTTGTGTTCCTTAGAGCAGCGGAGGGGCTCTTGCCCCTTCGGAGGGGAAATAATCTACGACCTGCAGGGGAGGAGGGCCTCCCTTGCATCTAGGACTGCACAATGGGTGGGTCGGGTCGGGTTTGGCCTCACCCGCACCCGACCCGTCGGGTGCTCGAGTCGGGTCGGGTCGGACCCGCCCAGATGGCGGGTCGGGTCGAGCGGGTGCGGGTCACCCGCCCAAATAATCAAGTAAATTTTTTTCATGGGTTTGGCTGTTTTTTTGATCCTCACGCGCGCCACCTGATAAACCATTTTACCTAACAATCGATAATCTCAAAATCTAAGTCCCAACATTCAAAATTATACAATAAAATTAGAGTTTTAATATGCAATTCTTCTACGACATTTGCCACTAGCAAGTAGCAACAAAAACAAGTTCATCTTAGTACCAGCACCATCCAGATCACCGAATAGGAATCAATCGTCATCTATGATGATGGAAGCACCAAGGTTACCAAATAGCTCTGCAACAAAAGAAATGAACAATTAGAATGAAAAAGATAAAAATACCAATAGTAATAAAATATATGAAGTTAAGAACCATGATCCATGAAGTACAAATTATACCCGAGTCAAGAACTTCAACCTCCTCCTCCTCGACTCCAAGGCTAGAAGAATCTTTGTCAATTGGTGTACGTAACCAATTTTGCAATAAAATTAACGCCTCAAGTGTTCTAGGCTTCAAGGAACTTCGAAAAGGATCCAAAATTCGTTTTCCGGTACTAAAAGCTGATTCAGAAGCAACAGAAGAAACAGGTATAGCAAATATATCTTTGGCTATGAGTGGTAAAATGCCAAACCTCGCAGAGTTGATCTTCCACCAAAGTAATATATCAAAAGAAGAATCATCCTCATTGGCCGGAGAGTAGATAGGCTCGGCCAAGTATCTTTCCACCTCAGATCTTCTATGATCCTCCAAATTGCTCAATTGGTTTTTGCGTTTATTCCTTTCTTCCTTATACTTAGCCTTGCCAGAAATAGAAGAACCTTGAGCAAAAGTAGAACCAGAGTTACCTAGAGACTCGGATGAAGATATCACACTTTCAGTTGTATGTTCTAATTTATAAGCTGTGAACAGTTCATCAAAATCCTTTTTAACTTCATCAACCCAAGCTTGTACCCTTCTTTGTTTTATCACAGGGTCGTAATGCACAACTAAATATTCAACAGTCACATACAATCCTTGTTCTTTCTCTCGTGGATCCAGAAGTACAGCAATAAACATCAACGAATTTATTTTTTCAAAATCTCCCCAATACTTGTTGTACTTGAGCAACATTACGTCGCCCATGTGACTTAAGAAAGGATCCTCGTATCTATTTTTCTAATCTTCTAATTCTTGACGAACAGTACCGAGTTCCTCCAAGAATGAGTGTGAAGTAACATATGTAGAAGTTGAAAAAGCAATAGTTGAATCGTAGAATACCTTTAGAAACTGAATCAGAACTCTGGAATTGCACCAATCATAACTTTCAGGAGCATGAACTGGAGGCCTTTTCTTCTTCTTGGATTTTCTAAGAGCAACATCTACTTCTTCTTCTGGAATATCTACTTCTTCTTCTTCATCGTCAGAATCTAGATCAAAATCAGCATCAATATCAACATTGTCATCACCGTCACCCATATGAAAAGATGGTACTGGAATATCATAACAAATCTTCTCACGAAATGCCCTATCTGACTCATGTAGCCTTTCAAAAGCTTTTTCATACCTCTCTGCAGCAACTAACATCAAATAAGTAGAATTCCACCGAGTTTTCACATCCAAAATCAAACCTTTTTTACAATCTATCCTTGCCATCTCAGCAGCATCCATAAACTTCTTCAATCTTGCGGGAGATTTTGTGACATACTTTACCACTGCCCTGATTCTGAGAATTGATGTATGATACTTTTTTAAACCATCCTTAACGACAAGAGCAAGTACGTGGGCCACACATCTAACATGCAAAAATTTAGCTCCAACTAACGAAGAACCCCAACTAACAACTTGTTTTCTCAGATAATCAATAGCAGTTTTATTCGAAGATGCATTATCAAAAGTGACAGTGAATACTCTCTCAAGACCCCATTCCACCAAACATTTCTCTAAAGCCTTACCAATTTGTTTACCTTCGTGACTTTCAATCAAACAAAAACAGATGATTCTTTTATGCAGCTTCCATTCACGATCAATAAAATGAGCCGTTACAACCATGTAATTGTAGTTCTGCATCGATGTCCAAGTATCAGTAGTAAGACATACTCTTGTCTTATTTGTCTTGAAATAACTTATCAATGCGGCCTTCTCATTCAAAAACATCGTGCATATATCACGATACACTGTCATACGACCTGGAATCTTGAATCTCGGCTCAAGATACTTACAAAAAGCCCTAAAACCTTCGCCTTCAACAATTCTAAAAGCCATTTCATCTGTAATAATAAACCTAATCAACGCTTTTCTACATCCTTCTTGAGAAAAACTGACCCCCACCAACTGTGGTTCCTCTCCCGACTTGCACGGCTGAAAACCAAGTGTCTGTTGTCCTCTCTGCTCCTTATTAATTGATTTCTTGTACTCAATACACTTCTCTAAATGATGAGAAAGATTGGTAGTCCCATGTGTTTTACCACCAATCTTGTAACTACCTCGACCCTTTGGACAATGCTTACACTTAGCTTTAGCACCATCTTCTATAATATCGAAGTGATTCCATACCCAAGATTTCTTCACACCAACTCTAGGCTTCTTATTTGATGATGAAGGTTGAGAAGATGGTGTCGCGGCGGATGATGAAGGTTGACTAGATGGTGACGCTGATGACCCAGCTGTACTCCTTGTCCCTGGTGTCGATGCCGGTTGACGTCGAGGTGGAGGTCCCATACAACTTTGGGATGGTATTCCTTGTACAAGTGGAAGATCTGAAGTAACGTCATCTTCTGAGATTTCAACCATGTTGATAACCTACAAGGCATAGATGGCAGAAGGGGTGAGTTATCATACATACATATGTATTAGAATTTGAAAAGTATAACAAATTTTACATAGAATTTACCCCTACTTCTAGTTCTAGTTATCCAAAAATTAGATACATGTCATAATCCTAGTGGTCTCTAAATGAATGGCTACATTTATTTGTTCATTACCATACTACCAGCAAAATGGTTTTTAACATCTGATACTGAAACTCAAATCGATATTAATACAAATTGACGCCATTCAAATTTAACTGTAGTACTGGCAACAAATGTGTTATATGGCTTCCGTTGCTTAAAAAAATAAACAAAATAATTTGCAAATGAAGTCACAAAAATAAACTGCATTAAGAATCAGCATCTGAATTTCAAGTTCGCAAGGGACAGTTTGGTTTAAACACAGAGAGTTTTGAGACTCTTAAGAGTCCAAGCATTGACTGATTATAAAAATTAAATTAATCATAATTTTCATGACAATAGAAACAAAACTATGAAAATGAAGGAGACTTCGAACTCTGTGACCTCTTAGATCCAGCCTCCAAATTAGATGACAAATTTAACCCACTGGAATTGAGACTTCGAACTCTGTGACCTCTTAGATCCAGCCTCTAAAACAAAACCAAGAAAAAACAGAAAAAAATAGTTAATTAATAAAAATGAATACATTCTACCTATATGAATAATATCTTTAATAAGAAACTCTGTATCCTATGTAACTACGAGTTTCGTTATATTGATGATAAGTATGCTAATGAGTTACACTACAACCTATACATGGCTGTGGCAGTGGTCGAGTAAAGTATACGAAGAGAAGCGGCAAAGTGGCAGTGGTCGAGTAAAGTATACAAAGAGAAGCGGCAAAGTTAACAGTCAAACATATGTTATGCATAAAGGTCTAAAAAATTTATTCAGAAGTTTCGGGAAGATATAGATGTCTTCACTTAAAATAAGTAGAGTAAATGTAGCTTCACTATGGGTGTATACCAGAGGAAATATATTAGTTAACCGGCAAAAGTTATTCATCCAGCTCAGAGAATCATAAACCACCAAGAATATTCTTGTAAAAGCAAAGCCTTGCTCTTAAACTACATCCTTGTCTTACTATTCTTCACCATGTTATGTTACATACTCGTTCAAAAATTTCTTGAACTAAAAGATTCTAGGATAGGCGTTGCCAATTAGCTTTAACAGATAAAAGTGCATTCACTCATAGTAGCAGCAGTCATATTATTTGGACGACTTCTAACTTTTCACCCTTACCAGATATCAACTATCATCCCTAAAGACTAGCAATCTCAAATGAAAAACAAACAACAGGAGCATTTAGACGATGAAGTACACTTCTGCTTTTTATTAACAATTTACTATTTTCATTTATCCTTATTATTTCTCGCAGGACAGAAACATGCATAGTCAGATATAAAAACTAGTACAAACAAGGTGAGGAATTCAACAGACATATCAGATAAGGACTAGATTTGTCATAATCTCATATCAACCTCCTTAATTAGAGCCATCCTAAATTTCTATAACTACCTATTGGACAACATCGCCATCTGAATTAGTCAGAAATTTTAAATATAACTTGGCAGCAGTTGAAACCTGCCCCATCTCAGACGATGTTTTTGAAACCCAGTTCAAAAATGAGTATCACTACATATCTCGACCAAAACTGTGTATGAGGTTTTACTGGTTCAAAGCGATCACACAAAATCAACCCTGTTGCATAACTAGTTTAAGCTCATACTCAGATTTAAACTCCTTCCTAACTTTTAGGGATGTTTACACTATCCTTGCTCACAAACTAAGGCTATTTATAAATTCAAGAATAGCAGCTCATCATACAAATACATCAATTGTCACCCTATATGCTCTTACCTTGTTGAATTAACAGAAATTAAACTATTTCTTCTTGGCATGTCCAACATAACAGGGAATACTAATTAACAGGGAACACTAATGATAATCTCGTTATCAACATCATCAATTTAATACACTAATGAAAAATCCCCAAATTTTAACTTGACGAACCCTAGTTCTAAAATTGATTTAAAAACACTAAATCAAAACTAGTAAAACCCTATCACAGATTTAGAAACATCCAAAACTAATAAAACCCAATTTTCAATTGCTACTAAATCATGTAAATATGTAATAAACACATTAATTTCAATTAGGGCAAAAACTTACCTGTAAGAGATTGAACTAATGTCTGAATCTCTGATGGTGTTGATGAACTGATGAAGTGATGATGCAGGGAACTTGGGTTCAAGGTGGTGGTGGTGGTGGTATGCTCTACTACTCTGTAGAAGAAGAATGGAACCAGAGACTCAAGAGTACAGAGAAGAAAAAAAAGAACTGAAGAAGAATTGGTTTGTTCGACTTCGATTCTGTTTTGTTAAAATTGATTGGCGGGTTGGCGGGTCGGGTCGGGTGAGAGGAGCTATCACCCGCACTCGACCCGCCAGAAGTCGGGTTTAGGAAAAATCACCCGTACCCAACCCGTTCAACGGCGGGCCGGGTGCGGGTCGAGTTATTTTGGGCGGGTGCGGGTCGGGTTGGCGGGTTGGGTCGGTTTTGTTCAGCCCTACTTGCATCCGGCTCCGTTCAAAATGAGTTATCAGGGGAGGGCTTTTGCCCCTTTGGGAAATATTTCAATAGCTACAATAAAACCTGCGTATCCATCCCTCGATCAACCCCCACTTTCTTGTTACAAATAGAAATCCTTCTCAACTATCAGAACCCTTTTTTCTCCTTCTTCTTCCCTTTTCACAGCTTTCAGCCAAACACCCATTTTCTCTTCTCCTCCTTCCCTTTTCTTCTTCTGCCACCAGAAATCTCTAGTCTAGTGCACAATAGATTTACAGAAGAATTCTTAACCAAAAACATTCATTCATAGGTACTTTTCAGGTGGAAGTAGACTTCGGTTCTTGGTTTCTTGCACATACCGACATTTCTGAGTTCTTATCAGAGAAAACGATACACTATTATTTCTTGCACAGAGACGAAGATTATAGAGAATGACCACCATTCTAGAGGTGTGCTGTGATCTTCTTGAATTAACCCATATGATGATGGTGTCTGAGATAGTTGTAAGAATTTCTTTTCTTGAATCTTATCATTTTTCATTAAATCAATGAATGAATGAATTTCAAACTGATCATAGAATTATGTTGTTGTTGTTATAGATGGGACCTTTGAAAGATTTTATGCCCATCATGACGGAATTCTCTGAGTACTCTCTTGTTTGTGTATCGCCTGGCAATCGAATTACTGGTTTCAGTAAGTAATTCTTAATTTGGGTTCTTGATATTGTTGGAGAATATTTCTGTAACAGTAAGCAAACCAAACAGAAACTTGAAAAGAGTTAAGGGTTAGAACAGATAACACACTTCAGACAACCACACGAGCACAAAGAGATGGAGTCGTCTGTTCAACAGACTGCCCTTAACTCGATATTTGTCAGGTACACCTTTAGAAAGATGTTGCTATACCTTTAGAGATGACAAATCGAATCCAGGATAAAACCACCTGATACCAACCAAGTTAGCAAGACTCGTTGGCCCGTCGTGAACTTAACAGTAGAAGAAAATGAAGAAATAAACTAGTGCGCAAAACAAAGCAAGAAGAGGGGAAAAGTCGTCAGGTCAGTGGCTGCGACTGGGGTAAGTAAAAATCTGACTTTTGTTTTTCTTTTAAAGAAGAAGAAGACTATTGAATTTTCAAACGGTCAAAAATCAATTAATTAAACATATTTAATTCGAGATATTTAATTAAAAGATTTTGTTTATTAAACCTGATTTAATTTTATAAATTCAAAACGGTAAAATATTTAATGTACAAAATTAAAATATAAAACCGTTGGATCTTTGATGGGCACACGCAAGGCTCACGCCAAGGCTCGCACCAAGGCTCGCGCCAAGGCTCACGCAAAAGCACACGCAAAAGCACACGCAAGCTCCGCAAGCCCGCGGCCCGCGGTGCTTCGGTGCGAAGCACCGCACATGTGTGCATTTGCCCACTAGTCCATTTCCTAAGTCCATATCCAATCCACTAGTTCTTTTTCCTTATATAGAACGTTTGTGGTAAAGAGGATAAACTTCCTCATTGGTTTGCCCAATATGGGACAAACCAAAGGTTTCTCATTCACTAAGAAGTGAAAATGGATGGCTCTATTTTTCCACCCCAAGTTTGGACTAGTGACCCTAGATCCCATTAAGATATATTAAGTAACAAAATTCATTTTAAGTAAGAAATCCATTTTTAATTCTAACAATCCCCCACATGAATGAAGAAAGCGATAAATCAGAAAACCGGAAAACGAGAAATACCTCTTAAGCAATAGGTGTCCATAAGGAATTGAACCTCTGCTTAGTGAGAAGTACCAGAACTACTTGATGGTCAGTGAACGCGATGTCTTGAACTGCCATGGTTTGGTGTAATTCATCAATAGCTCCTTACGCGAGATATCTCTCAAGAGTGCTGTTAAGTTCACGCCGTTGTGTCCGTTTTGGCCCTGGACATATCCCGTTTCTCAGAATGCTCTAGAGAATCAGCTCAATTCTCATAGGAAGCGACCCACTTCCTCTTTCAGATAGGTGAGTTCTATCAAGAGTGTTAACTGCTACACCCCATTTCAATCTTAAATTGAAACTATAGAACTCATTAAGACTTTATTATAAGTCATCCTCACATGCAGTCACACTATCACGTCTACACCATAGGGAAGGGAAAGAGAAAATAATTCCCTGATAGTGTTTAATTTTTACCCGCCACAAATTAGTTATCTCATTCAAAACCTTGATCTTGGGATCTCCAGTCAGCAAGGTTGAGTATCCTTCATGACAAGTTTTAATTTATGAGCTTAAGCCTCATCCCCCTCGATGCATTACTAACTATCTCCTTGGACAAGCCTTTCGTCAAAGGATCCGCGATCCTTAGACCTCATAAAGTCAACAGAAATAACACCAGTTGAGATTAGTTGTTTTAGAGAATTGTGTCTTCTCCTAATATGAATAGATTTTCTGTTATAGTTGCTGTTTGTAGCATTAGCTATTGCAGCTTGACTATCACAATGTATAGATATAGCTGGCACAGGCCTATGCCAGAGAGGAATGTCTTCTAAAAAACATCTTAGCCAAGCGGCTTCCTCTCCTGCTTTATCTAACGCAATAAAATCGAATTCCATAGTGGATCGAGCGATACAGGTCTGTTTGGAACTCTTCCAAAACACTGATCCACAGCCTAGAGTGAATAAGTATCCACTCGTAGACTTAGACTCCTCTGAGTCTGCTATCCAGTTTGCATCACAGTATCCTTCAAGAACAACAGGGTGTCTTTCATAACTTAAACGGTAGTTTAAAGTGTATTTAAGATACCTCAACACTCTGAAAAGTGCATCCCAATGTTCATGTCCTGGATTACAGGTATACCTACTTAGTCTACTCACAGCATAGGCAATGTCTGGTCTTGTGCAGTTCATTAAATATATCAGACTTCCTATGACTCGTGAATATTCAAGTTGCAAGACTTCATTGCCTTTGTTTTTCTTGAGTTTGCAAGAAGGGTCAAATGGAGTACTTGCAGGTTTACTATCAAGCTGGTTAAATTTCTTAAGAACTGATTCAACATAATGAGATTGACTAAGACTGAATCCATTAGACTCCTTTCTAATTTTTCATCCCTAGGATTACATCAGCAGGACCTAAGTCTTTCATGTCAAAGTTCTCACTCAACATGTTCTTAGTGGAATTAATGATTTCTAAGGTTGTGCCTAGTATAATCATATCATCAACATACAAGCATACAATCACACATGCATCATTTATAGATTTATTGTACACACATTTGTCAGCTCACACAGGCATCATTTATAGATTTATTGTACACACATTTGTCAGCTTCATTTATTTTAAATCCACTAGAGAATATTACATGATCAAATTTTTCATGCCATTGTTTCGGTGCTTGTTTCAAGCCATATAAAGACTTTTTAAGTCTACACACTTTTTTTTCATAACCATTCACTACAAAGCCTTCGGGTTGGTCTATATAAATTTCTTCATCTAATTCACCATTTAGGAACGCAGTTTTTACATCCATTTGATGTATTTCTAGGTTATGAATTGCAGCGATTGCAATTAGCATCCTAATGGAAGTAATTCTAGTGACAGGTGAATAAGTGTCAAAGAAATCTACACCTTCTATTTGTTTATAGCCCTTATCTACTAGTCTAGCTTTATACTTTTCCACAGTTCCATCTACCTTACGTTTTCTCTTGAAGATCCATTTACAGCCTATGGGTTTGCACCCTGGAGGTAAATCTACTATCTCCCAGGTTTCATTCTGAACAATAGAATCCATCTCACTAATAGTGGATTCTTTCCACCATAGAGCTTCAGACGAAGTCATGGCCTCTTTATAGGTTTGTGGATCAGTTTCAACTAAACAGGTTATGAAGTCTGGCCCAAAAGATTTTTCTATTCTAAGTCTTTTGCCTCTTCTAGGTTCATAAACAGATTCATCTTCTTCTATCGGTAAAATATGGATAGAAGAAGGGACATCTAGGGGATCATCACATAACATGCGAGATTCATATTTCAACGGAAACACATTTTCAAAAAATGTAGCATCCCTAGATTCCATAATGGTGTTCACACCAATTTATGAGTTTTCAGAACTCATAACCATAAATCTATAAGCAGTGGTGTGTTCGGGATATCCTATGAATACACAATCAACTGTTTTAGGTCCTATTCTAGTCATCTTAGGTGGAGGAATAGAGACCTTGGCTAAACACCCCCACACTTTGAGGTATCCATAAGAGGGTTGTTTGCCTTTCCATAATTCATACGGTGATTTGACTGATCCTTTAAGGGGCACTCTGTTCAGGATATAGCAAGCTGAGAGGACGACCTCCCCCCACAAGTTCGCCGATAGTCCTGAACTGATTAACATGGCATTCATCATCTCGTTAAGGGTTCGGTTTTTCCGTTCAGCCACTTCATTTGATTGTGGTGAATAAGGAGGAGTTACCTCATGAATAATGCCATGTTGTGCACAAAAGTCTCCTATAGGGATTACATATTCACCCCCACGGTCAGATCTAATGGTTTTAATTATGGTGTTCAATTGGTTTTCTACTTCTAATTTATATAATTTAAATGCTTCTAAAGCATCATCTTTCCCTTTAAGCAAGTTAATATGACAGTATCTAGTACAGTCATCTATGAAAGTGACAAACCATTTTTTACCACCTCTAGTTTGGATTGATTTCATATCAACTAAGTCTGAGTGAATTAAATCTAAGGGATTAAAATTTCTGTGGACATTTTTATTAAAGGGATTCTTTGCATATTTTGATTCTACACAAACTTCACATTTATGTTCATATTCCAAATTTAATTTTGTAATGCAGCCAGAGTTTGCCAATTTGTTCATTGATTTATAATTTACATGACCAAGTCTACCATGCCATATATTCAATGAGACAACAACATAAAAAGAATCAATTTTATTAACTTCAACAGAGGTTACAGATAATTTGTATAGGCCTTCAGCCTTATAGCCCTTTCACACAAAATCCTTCCCTTAGTGATAATCACTTTCCCAGACTCAAATACAATCTTAAAGCCCTTATCATCTAGCACACCACTTGAAACGAGATTCTTGCAGATGTCTGGTACATGTAAAACTTCATTCAATGTGAGGATTTTCCCAGAGGAGAGCTTCAACGAAACTTTTCCTTTTCCTGCAACCTATGCTGCAGATGAATTACCCATATAGAGTTTTTCTCCTTCTACTACCATCTGATAGGAGGTGAACATGTCTTTACTTCCGCAGACATGTTTGGTAGCTCCAGAGTCTACCCACCAGTCTCTCACATTGGTAACTAATTTATACAAAAGAAACATCTTGTTCTTTCTTCAACAATTTATGATCTCTAGTGGACCTCAAACCTCAGACACCATGCCAGAAAACTCATTTTTACTACTTTCAACTAAATTTACATTTGATTTCTTAAAATTTGCATCTTTGCGTTTTCTACAATGAATTGCCATATGGCCAGACACACCACAAACATAACATGCTCCCTTAATTTTACCAATAACAGATTTTGGTTTTTGAAAAATACCTTTTCTTTGCAGGCCAGGCTTTTGCTTGTTGTGGTCCAGACTTAGATTAGCAAATTTGTGTTCGATGACGTGAGCTTTGTTTGACATGTTTCTTGCAGAAGAAACATTCTTGTCCTTTGAACACAACAATTCTTCAACTTGGATTTTCTTGCCCAAATTTACCATGGAAATTTCATCAGTTTCATGCCTTAGTCTTCTCTTGTATTCAGCCCAGGAATTTGGCAATTTTTCAATAACAACAGAAACTTAAAATGTTTCGTCAATAACCATTCCTTCAGCAATTATTTCATTAATAATTTTTTGCAACTCCAGAAACTGATCAACCACTGATTTATCATTCATCATTTTATATTCCAGAAAACGTGCAACCAAGAATTTTTTACTTCCTGTTGTTTCTGCTTCATATTTATCTTGTAGTGCAGTCCATAGATTATAAGCGTTGAAATTATCCTTCGCATTGTAAAACTCATATAGAGCATCTTCTAGGCAGTTTAAGATATGATTTTTGGCCATATAATTACTTCTCTTCCAACTTTCTAAGTCCTGTAATTTTTCAGGTTCATTCAGAGACTCATCAAACGGCTTCAGAACCATCTCATCTAGCATGTGGAAACTCAGGAAAAATAACATTTTAGACTGCCATCTCTTGAAGTCCTTTCCAGAAAATTTCTGAGGTCTGTCAACATCAGTCTTCACCATTGTTACAGAAGTAAAATTTTCAAATAATACAAATATCGAGTTAAGAATGTTGGAGAATATTCCTGTAACAGTAAGCAAACCAAATAGAATCTTGAAAAGAGTTAAGGGTTAGAACAGATAACACACTTCAGACAACCACACAAGCACAAAGAGATGGAGTCGTCTGTTCAACAGACTGCCCTTAACGGTCAAAAATCAATTAATTAAACATATTTAATTCGAGATATTTAATTAAAAGATTTTGTTTATTAAACCTGATTTAATTTTATAAATTCAAAACGGTAAAATATTTAATGTACAAAATTAAAATATAAAACCGTTGGATCTTCCAAGGCTCGCACCAAGGCTCGCACCAATGGTCACACCAAGGGTCACACCAATGGTCGCACCAAGGCTCGCGCCAAGGCTCACGCAAGCTCCGCAAGCCCGAGGCCCGTGGTACTTCGGTGCGAAGCACCGCACATGTGTGCATTTTCCCACTAGTCCATTTCCTAAGTCCATATCCAATCCACTAGTTCTTTTTCCTTATATAGAACGTTTGTGGTAAAGAGGATAAACTTCCTCCTTGGTTTTCCCAATATGGGACAAACCAAAGGTTTCTCATTCACTAAGAAGTGAAAATGGATGGCTCTATTTTTCCACCCAAGTTTGGACTAGTGACCCTAGATCCCACTAAGATATATTAAGTAACAAAATTCATTTTAAGTAAGAATCCATTTTTAATTCTAACAGATATATCAAACCTTACTCGATTCTTGATTAATGGGTGTTTAGTTGTGGAGAGCTGGGGGGTTAAGCATCAACACTTTGTTTTTTTGTAGTTGCTGCATATAATGTAGGAGAAGGTGCCGAAAGGCGTTGTGCTATAAATGAGATGCATTACCTGAGAGCAGACATGTTTCAGATGTTAATGAAGGCAATTGAGGAGAGAGCTGACGAGTACGTTTTATCTGCTGGTGTACATGATCATGTTTGTTAAGCTTCATTTTGTTTCTAGTTTAGAATCTGATGGAAAGAATTGTTCTGAACAGTCATAAGGTATTTTATGTGGAACTAGATTTTCCCTCGGATACGTCGAATTGTTCATTGAAGTAAGCATCTCATAACTTTGGTCAGTTTCCCTATGTTATTAACATGCTTTAGATGGTACAAGATTGGTCAATTTGTGGAATTTAATTGCACGCCTTTCGGCATAATGTAGGTAATGGATACTTTGCTATGTTTTGGTTGACACTACTTTTATGTGAACCTTCTATTGTTGGAGTTTGAGTAGAGTAGTAAGCTTAATTTCCCATATAACAAGACTGTGCTAATGGTATAGATCGGCATCTAGATGAATAGTACCCGGAGCCTAAATTAGGTGATAGCTTGTGTATTGTTTCCACAACAAATTAAGCAAAGAATGTGATAGTAACTCTAAATTCTCACGAATTGAGCCTTCTGGTTCAAAGTACGCAGCCTCAAGAACAAGAGTTCTGGTAATTGGATAATATTCGATTCATAAGCAAAAACACCTGAGTCTCTTACATATTTAAGGCAGCAAACTGTATCTCGGAATTCACTCACTCTCAACTCGACATTTGGCTACATCCTATAGACTCTATTTTAACTACTATTACTAGGCTAACGGTTTATTTAGCTAAGGTCACCATTGCTAAAGGCACCCAGGTACATGACATTACCATCCCCTCTAAAACAATTTTTTCCTCAAGGATTGAAATCTGGAAAATGAGCAGTAACATTTGAAACATCTTCCCAAGTTGCATTCTCTGGTGTGGCATTGGTCCATTGGATGAGCCATTGTTCTATAGTGCGCCCAGATCTGACGATGCTTCTAGTGCCAAGGCAAACTACAGGTGAAAGAACTATCTGCCCTTCAGCATCCACTGGAGGTAAATCTGGAGAAGGGGTGTGAGCCTGATCAATCTTTTTCTTCAGCTGGGACACATGGAAAACATGGTGAATTTTGGAGCTGCTAGGTAGTTGAAGCTTGCAGGCCACTACACCGATCTTCTGGATGATTTGGAGAGGCCCATAGTACGCAGAGAGCTTGATATTTCTTCTCAAGGCAATGGAAGATTGTCTGTAGGGTTGGAGCTTTAGATACACATGATCACCCAAGTCAAAAGAATTGTCAACTCTCTTCATATCAGCATAAAGTTTCATGCTTTCTTGAGCCCTGTCCAGTGTCTCTTTAAGAATGTCAATTGTGGCATCTCTCTGCTGGAGGAACTCTTCAACATCTGCAACATAAGTAGTTGATGTGGAAGGAAAAGCTATTTGTGGTGGATCATAGCCATATAAGGCTTTGAAGGGACTCATCTTGAGGCTGGTATGGACATTGGTGTTGTACCACCACTCTGCCAGAGGTAACCATTTAAACCACTTCCTTGTTTATGACTAGTCATGCATCTGAGATAGTTTTCTAGGCAACCATTGACTCTTTCAGTTTGGCCATCAGTCTGAGGATGGTAGGATGTGCTGAGGTTTAAACTTGTATTCAAGGACTTGAAGAGGTCTTTCCAAAACAAGCTAGTAAAAACCTTATCCCTATCTGACACAATGAAAGCAGGAAGGCCATGAAGCTTATGGGTGAACAAGTGCAATGAAGTGGGAATATTTTGTGAGTCTGTCAACCACCACCAAGGCTACAGTTTTCTTGTCACTTGCAGGTAGACCATCTATGAAATCCATTGAAATGTGTTGCCAAGCTTGGGTTGGAATGGGAAGAGGTTGTAGTAGACCAGCTGGATGATTATGTTCTCCTTTGTTTCTTTGGCATAGATCACAATTGGAGACAAAAATTAAGATATCCTTCTTCATGCCTGGCCAAAAGAAATACGTCTTTGCTCTAACATAAGTTCCCTGAATTCCAGAGTGCCCTCCTACTGCTGAAGAATGTACGGAGGCCATAATGTTGTTTCTGGAATCATTTCCACTGCCCACATATAACCTAGTTTTGTATCTTAAGATTCCATCAAGGATAGTGAAATTTACAACAGATGTAGGATGAATCAAAAGTTGAGATAAGAGTTGTTGTACCTTTGGATATGTCTCATAACGAGTGATAATTTCTTGAGCCCATAGAGGTTTTGATGTAGCCATCATATGAAACTCAACTTGTAAATGTGGCCTTCTAGATAAAACATCAACTACCTTGTTCTCAACACCCTTTTTGTATCTGATTTCATAGTCAAACCCTAGGAGTTTAATCAACCACTTTTGTTGTAAAACTGTTGCAATTTTTTGTTCCAGAATGTACTTTATACTTTGATGGTCAGTTTGAATGATCAAATGATATCCCTGTAAGTAATGTATCCATCTTGTAACTGCTTAAGCAATTGCCGGTATTTCTTTCTCATAAGTGGATAAGGCACTTGCTCTTAGGACCAATGGTTTACTAAATAAAGTAATTGGCCTGCCTTCCTGTAGCAACACAACACCAATACCAGTATCACATGTATCAACTTCTAGGATGAATTCCTTAGAGAAATCAGGAAGTGCCAAGACTGGAGTTCTAGTCATGGCTAGTTTGAGTTGTTGAAATGTTGTTGTAGCTGTAGGAGACCACTGAAAGGCATTTTTTCTTGAGAAGATTAGTTAAAGGCCTGTTGATGAGTCCATAGTCTTTCACAAACTTCCTATAGTATCCTGTGAGTCCTAGAAAGCATCTGAGCTCCTTAATTGTAGTATGAATAGGCCATTCAGTCATACATTCAATCTTAGTAGGATCAGCCATGACACCTTGAGCAGTAATAATGTTTCCTAGATACTCCAATTCCCTCTGGCCAAAACAACAATTTGAAAACTTTGCAAACAATTGATGTTGCCTCAAGATCGCCAAGGTAATTCTTACATGCTCAACATGTTCCTCCAAGCCGGAATTATAATGAGGATATCATCAAAAAGCACAAGAATAAATTTTCTTAAGTGAGCTTGAAATACCTCATTCATGAGTGCTTGAAAAGTGGCTGGTGCATTCGTCTGCCCAAAGGGAATCACCTTGAACTCATAGTGCCCATGATGAGTCCTAAATGTTGTTTTGTGTATATCTGCACTATGGACTCTTATATGGTGGTACCCAGATCTTAATTCAATCTTGGTGAGCCACTCAACTCCATGGAGCTCATCCAATAACTCATCTATTATGGGTATTGGAAATTTGTCCTTGATGGTAAGACTATTGAGTTTTCTGTAATCTACACAAAACCTCCAAGTATTGTCTTTCTTTTGAGCAATAAAATGGGAGCTGCAAAAGGGCCGTGGCTAGGTTGAATTATACCTGTTGATAACATATCTCTTACCAGGGATTCCACCATAAATTTTTGGATATATGGGAATTTATAAGGACTGAGGTTAGTTGGGATAGAATTTGGTTTGAGAGGTATTGTATGATCCAAGCTTCTTTTTAGGTGGTAGTTCTGCTGGTTCAGAAAAAATATTAGGGGAGTGATTTAAGATGGTGGAAAGCGATGGGAGGTGTTGTAGAACTGGTGAAGATAGAGAAAAGTTAGCTAATGACCCCATGTGTGTGCTTAGTGAAAAAAATTTAACTGCATTGCCACTTAGTAAGAATAAGGAAGTATTACCTTTACTGCCAGTGAGGGAGATTTTCTTACCTTTATGTTTAAAAGTGATGCTTAACTTAGAAAAGTTGAAAAGTACATCCCCTAATTGCTTTAGCCAATCTGGCCCCAGTACCATGTCACAGCCACCAAGAGTAGTAGCCTTAGTGGGGAAGAAAAATGATATCCTTGCAGCTCCATTCCAGCTTAGAACAAACTCCAGAGCTGACAGTCTTCTCACTATTGGTAACAGTTACCAACATGTTGGCAGTAGGTTCCACTATACACTTTAATATTTTTGCTAAATCACAATCAATGAAGCTATGTGTACTACCTGTATAATTCAGCACAAAGATAACATGTTTCTTAAGGAGTCCTGGAATTCGTATTGTTTTTCTAGTAACTTGACCAGTAAGAACATGTAGAGATATTTCCATGTCATATTCCACCGATGAGAGCACCTCTTCTTCTGATAGTTCCTCCTAAATCACATCTTGTTCCACTGGTTGGGAAATATCAACCATAAATAGTTGTTGTTTGGAACAAAGATGTCGTGGTCTGTAAACTTCATCACAGTTATAACAAAGGCCTTTTTCTCTTCTTTGTTTGACTTGTTCAGGTGTGAGCCTTTTAATAAGAGGGATGGGCCGGTTGGATTTTGATTGTGTATTTGGTGGTTTTGAAAAAAGGTGTTGGGCTGTTGATGGGTTTTGGAGGAAAACCGTTGGAATTGAATTGTCTGGAGGATAAAAATATGTTATTAAAGGATCTGTTGTGTGGTTTGTGATTCTTTTGTTGAACAAGGATGGTTTTTTCTTGCATTTTTACAAGTGAAAATGCACAGAGTAATGAAGTGGGATGGAACATGAGCACATAGTGTTGGATCTCTTCTTTAAGACCTCCTATAAAACTAGCTACAAATTAACTTTCAGGTAATTCTAGATGTTTACTAAACATAAGTGCTTCAATATATTCAAACTCCTCAAAATAATCATCAACAATTGTTTTATGTGACAGTTTGTTAAAATTACCCACAAATGTTCTCTTCAGCAGGGTTTTCAAAACACAAACAAGCATGTTCAGCTAATTCGACCCATGGAACAATAATTCTAAATGATTGAAGATTTAAAAGCCATTTCTCAGCCTTACCATCAAGATGTAGAACAACCATTTGCACTCGTTATGATTCCTCTTTGATATTGTATAGTAGAAAATATCAATTGCACTTTTGAACCCATCCTCTTGGATTGTCACCATCAAATATGAGAAATCGAGTTCAGGCATGCGAAAATTGAAGTTTGGTTATTGCCCCCCTGGATGAAACTGAAAACAGATCCATCATCATTAGTGTTTCTCGTATATGAAGTTTTTCCTCCATCCAGATCTTCAACTTGAAAAAAAAAATCGAATTTTTTCCCCAAAAATTCATCCATCTGTTTTTGGAATTCCTCTCTAATCATCACCTTATCAAATTTTTCATTTAATGATTTAACCTGAGTTTGGATAGAATTTATAAAAACTTGTTGGTTATCGATTCTTTCGGATAATTCTTTGCAAGTTTGATTTCCACTTCCTCCCATGGTGAATCAGGAAAGAAACGACTCTGATGCCAACTGTTATATTTTCACAACAAATTAAGCAAAGAAAATATGGATAATAACTCTCAATTCTCACGAATTGAGCCTTCTGGTTCAAAGAACACAGCCTCAAAAACAAGATTTCTGGTAATTGGATAATATTCGATTCATAAGAAAAAACACCTGAGTCTCTTACATATTTAAGGCATCAAACCCTATCTCGGAATTCACTCACTCACAACTCGACACTCGGCTACATCCTATATACTCTATTTTAACTACTATTATTAGGCTAACGGTTTATTTAGCTAAGGGCACCATTGCTAAAGGCACCCAGGTACATGACAGCTTGTTAGTGACTGGCGCATTCCTCTGAATGTACCAGTAATTAAGGATAGCCGAAACCTGCATCTAGTCACATGAGTTTCCAAAGTTGGCTCAAGCCCTTACTATCTAGGACAATGTACAATATGTACTCTTAATCAAATTATACCGAACAATATTTTTTTTCATTTCTTGAACGTTGAATCAGTTATGTTATGAGTCATGCATATACTTAAACAGTCAACCTTACCAATTTTTCCTTCAGATGGGGTATACTTTCCATAAGGAATATTTTGATGTCATTGAGGGAGAGCTAGTAGATATGACTAGTGAGTCTCCTTCCATAACCTGAATTTTAAAACTAGACAATATTCACCAACTATGATTTTGTATTCACAACGATCACTTGCATGTAAATAATATGGAACTACTCTATATTTCTTTGGTCATAAAATACCCAGGAAAGATTTTTCAGATGGAGACTTGCGTCTGTAAACAAAATTACAGCAGAAATATGACAAGTCTGGTGTAGCAGAAGCTATAAAAATCAGTGGCATCTAAAATTGGATTCTCGGTACCTTCTTCTACTAGTCATTTAAATGAGATTTGTGTCAATAATACGCATACACTTTTAAATAGTGACAGTGGTATACAATAAACATGATATATAGTACATCAAGTTAAATCTAAGTCTTCCATTGTACGAATTCATCATGTACTTCACTTATACAATTATTGCAGAAGATGCGATGATAAGTAGTCTGCCATATGTAGAGGAATCTATCACTGTCTACATCTTGTGCTGGTGGTTATACATTTTTTGAGGACAAACTTAGAAGTAATGCCTGATAACTCAGCAGTGGCATTCAATCCTAATAAATCTTGGTTGTTACTACTTGCATTTTTCTGTAAAATACTCGTCATATATAAGTATGTTTATATCTTTATGTAACATGTCTCATACCTATTCTTGTAAGTAAATTTGTTTTCAACTGAAATCCACTTTCCAGTCATGAATCATGTTCAGACTCTTTGGTGGTATAAGATTTTTATAATACTAAATAGACTTTTCTAAATATCTAAATTTTATTTCTTTCAAAAAATCTACTAACTTGGATCCTATATGCCATATTGTACTGTAATTGGATCTACAGGCTCTAGTGGTCAGTCTTGAAACACAGTTATGAATTACTAAAAAGTCCAAACATGTCATCCAGGGAAGGTAGACCAAAACCTATAATGATTGGAGCAAGAAAGTCTCCTGTAAGTGTAATGAAAGAAACACTAGTGAGTATAAGGTGTAATTGAGCGACAAAAAGAAGCGAGTCTTGTAAGAAAGTTGTGAGTATAATAAATTATGTTTTCTTAAACCATTGTTGAGTGATTATGAGAACTTTTTGATTACTAAACCATCCTCTAAAATCAATTCAGTATAAAATGCCAAAACTCATTTCCAACACTCTATAGCAATTGGTTTTGATGTTTTGTCTTTAATTTTTATTATGGTTTAGAAATCTCGAGGAATTTTTTGCTCGTGCACTGCTCGTACATTTTTGATCTAGAAGCATCACAACCAACCATTGGACATATGAATAGTTGTGATGATATTTGCTAAAACACTTGATAAGTAAAAAACTTGTCTGAATGGATTAAATGTTGTTCATATTTTTCCAATGGGAAAAGGGCATAAAATCCCCTCTCTTATCAAAACAATACGAGTCAGCCACTTTTACTAATAAGTGACAAAAAAGACCAGGTTTAACTCGTTGAAAGAAATCGTCCATGAATTCCTTAAGGGAAATTTATTGGATGGTCCAAAAACCCGTATCCCACTTATCCTATAGTCCACCGGGAGAACCCAATTATCCGTAGGTCCAAAAAAAAATTGAAAAGTGAAAAACATGTGAACCAAAAACAAGATTTATTTTTCTTCTTTAAGCCGTTCTTCTCCGATTGTGATTTTTTTAATGATAATGATAATGATTTACAGTGGACTTTGACTGTATCGTCTACTAAGGTTTGAAGAATACGGAATCTATAATTTTCGATTTTGTTGAGGTTTCTCATCTGATTTTAGGTTTTGTAATCAAGAAATAACTGAATGTTTTGTAAAAAAGTTCATATTTGGTATTTGTTTGATTAAAATTATATAATTTTTGGATTACGTTTAGTTTGTATGAGTTTTGAATTGATACAGGTGATTATAGGAGAATGATGCTTTGATTTAGGAATTTTGTTGTTTGTACAAAAGATGTTCTTTTTTTCAATTACAACTTAAAATTCTCACTTATGATTTGTGATTCTAACAATGCGAATCCGTTTGGAATTGATTGTTTTGGTTTTGAATCTTTTGATTGTAGCATCTTTATTTTTCTGTGTTGTTCAAGATCAACAACAATATAAACTTATTTTGTATTTGCAAAATCAAGATATGTACTGTAGGATATGTTAAGTTTAGTGTTTCCAATTGAAATATTGGAAGTTTCACAATTTTCTTCAGGATGTGATTTATTTTGTCACAGACCTAGTTTATGTATGGTTCTATGGAACAATAAGAGAAGGAGTAGAAGAAGAAACTTTTTGCTGTAAAGAAGAAGAAGAGGACCTTTGTTAGTTGCCAAGAACAAGTGGAACCCAACAATAGTACATATCAATATATATTATCGGATACTTTGTTTACATATGTATTAAGTACATATCAATATGTACTACCTTGCAAAAGGAAAACAATATGTAATGATATGTACTGACGAAAAAACTGACTTATGACAGTACATATCCATCAGTACATACTGATATGTATTGTCGGATACTTTGATTATATATGTATTAGGTACATATCAATATGTAATAGCATTATTTATGTTGCTAGAACTATTTCTTGAAGAAGTACATATAAGTAATTTACTTTGGTTCTCGGGTCTCGGTGAAGTATCAATACCTTGAACAAGAATTCTGATACATTGCTACCATTTCAGACTTCCAAATAAGTGATATCGCATACAAAAATAAAGATCATCGAAGCATTTCAGTAACTATAACAAAAAAAGGTATTAACAAAAGATTGCCATGTTATTAGCGTATACAGTTTGCACCATTGTTTTATATACCTTTGAACAAATAAAAGTAATTAAGCTTAGAACCTTTTATAACAAAATAAAACTATTCCAAAAACATAACTCATCCACTTTAGTACATACGGATATGTACTGAGTAAAAACCCAGTACATATTAATGTGTACCGAGAGAAATCCTAGTACATATCGATATGTACCGAGTATCAGACTCTTCAAGTTGATGAGATAATTCCTCCAGTCTCTCTCTGCATTGATGCTCGTAAGTACGCTAACCTCAATGACGTTTCTGTTGCATCTCCAGCGTCTATAGATGTAGCTGATGTTTCTTCTTTGAATTTGAGATTTTTCGCACTCCACCATAGCTTGTTTTATTTTATCCAACTCCTGCCGCAGAACTGTCAATTGCCAAAGACGCAATTAAAACTATCAAGAGTCAAGACTTAACCATTAATATAAAAATACATATGACTTGCTGTGAATATTTGATGATGAATGCAAGAAAGAACTAATGGGATCTGTTATGATTCTTGACTTTTCTAATATTAGAAGTTAGAACAGTATTTGCATAATTGAGAGGCGGTCCATATGTTGCCAAGACTAAGCTCGAAAGAAAACAAGTTGTTTGTTTGTAAGAAAAGGATTGGGAACGAAGTTGCTCTGTCCACATTTCCACCTATCTGATCAGCTTTCAATCAAGAAAAGTCAGAACCCTCAGTTAAGTGGACTTTGTTTTTATACCAAAGACATCAAGATTACGTTCCCTGCTAACTTACGACTAATACTTAAAATTTATTCTATTACCGAAGTGAAAAGTTAAGGAAATACTCAGTTAATAATCGTGAGAAGCAGTTTAATAAAGAAACCATAAAATGGTCATACCTAGGGCTGCACAAAGGTCGGGTCGGCTCGGTTCTTGGTGGAACCCTGTACCTGTACCTCTCCATGGTCAGTTCTTAAATTTTGTACCTGTACCCTGGGTCCGGTTCCAGTTTTGTACCCTGTACCCTGGGTCCGGTTCCGGGTACGTACCATGTACCCT
>JAJJMC010030977.1:6625811-6648008 GCA_023531435.1 Papaver californicum | reverse complement strand
ATATATATATATATATATATATATATATATATATATATATATATAAAGAACTGAATTGAAAATAACTCTACCACGGATAACTACGAGGGCAGAATCACAGGTTCAACAAGTTGTCCTTAACACATTAGTTCGCGGGTATACTCGAGAAGAGCAATACTAAAACCCAACGTGCGAAGATGTGTCCAGGATAAGACTGCCCGATATAGCTTGTATTAGCACAATACAGACTACCCACTCTTGAACTTAGCAACAGGGAAGGAAGGGAAATAAACACTCAAAGCGCAAAACAAAGCGAGAAGATGGTGAAAAGAAGACAGGATAGTAGCCGCTTCTGGGATGGATTTTAACTCTGAAAACTTTTTGTATTTATAGGAGAAAAGAAACCTTTAGGGTTTTGGAAACCGTTAAGGTTTAGGATTTCTTGTAAAATAATAGATCATGGATGATGTCTTTCAAATTCGTAGGCCCAATACATAAGTCTAACTATCCACATGAGAATAGTTATATAGTGGACATCCTTCTCTAAAGTACCCAATTTAAGACTAAACTAAAGAGTTTCATTCACTCAAGGAAATGAGTGAGCATCCAAGACCAAAATCATTTATTTTAAAACTTATTTTCTCCGACGGTTAGATGACTTGGAATGTCGTGATGTTCATATAACTACGGATACCGATTTGGTTCCTCGGGTTTGCAACCACGTGTATGTTTGGTATTAGTTGACTGTTTATTGTCTTTCTATAGATGTCCTTTTGATTTAAAAAAATTCGGAGACCAAGCAGCAGATAAAGTCATCATCTTACTCCTGTCACACGTGCCAGAAATTTACCGTACCTCTTTCGCTTGTAGTGATGAGTGATTAGCGGCCAACTCTTTAGATGTGATCCCGGTGGATGAAGGTAGAAAGATGGCAAATATTTTTTTTAAGTTTAGGATAAGCTTTCATCTTTAAATAGTGTTGCATTCCTTCCTTCTTGATAGACTGATGGTAACCTCTTTGTTTTTTTGGTTAGCTTAAAAGAAAAATACATGATACATAGTTACATATGCTTTCGACTTACACAATACGTTGACATGTGACTGATTTTGAATTATTGCCATTTGACACTGCAGAACACATTAGATCTATATTTCTTATAGGATTTAGAGAGGTAGAGATGGAAAAACACGAGGTAATTGGATGTCACATATTGAAGTCTAGGTGAAATTGCAGAAATGCTCATGTGTTTTACTTAATTTGAAGACATTCTAAAATATACATTGGAAGATCAATATAAATCTTTGGCAGCATTCCATCTTACAATGAAGATTTCCACGTTTATGATTGGTTTAAATGAGGAAGAATTTTATAACTCTTCCATCGCTCTGATATATAAAGGTATGCCTTAGGTCTGTAGACGTTCGTTTGTCATGGAATGAGTTATCGATGATCCAGTTGTGTGTGCATTGACTATTTTATTTCCTGTTGTTTAACTGTTTCATTTGCTTACTTCTACTTTCTCTGTAATCTGTTTTTACTCTCCAGATTCCGCCAGCCATACCAAAAGCTCTGGGTGATGAAGTGGGTGAAAATGCTGGTTGACATTGTGGATAATTAAGCTTATGGAGTTGAAAATGCTAATCAATCTTCCCTTTACGTAGTGAGGTCTATTGCTGTGAGATTAGTAGTTAACCCCTTCTTTGCACATAGTTCTGTGGTAGATGAGTCATCTCCAGTTTCCTTTTGAGAAAATTTATATTATGTCTGTGTTTTAGATATATTTTGTTGGTATTGTGTACATGTTCCACGTCATAATAGCTGAAGTAGTTCTCTAAGTATTAGCGAGTGTGTTAGTAGAACTACTGCAAAAATATGATGCACAGATACTTGTTTTAAGGATACATATTAATCTGTTTTTTATAAAATATTTGTACACAAAATTGACCAAAAAATGGAATAGATACCTGTTTGTACTGGCTGCATATCAGAGCATGCTAGAAGAACTGATTCTAAAGCTTATTTATAGCTCATTTTTTTTACTTCTGCCTTATCATAGCTATGCCAAGCGCTATGGCCAAAAAATTAAAAATGCAGGCCTCCTTTCCAAAATGTTAGTAACACACCGACGGGTAATGATCTTTACAAGTATGCGAATTTAGTTGGGTAAATAATTGAAGTATATTGTTATTTTAGTTGGTTAACTGTCCGAGGTATAGGGTTAAATTAATTGGGTAAATGATTGAGGTGTATTTTTAATTTATTTGGCTAAATGTTAGAAATGTAGATTAAATTAGTTGTGTAAATGGTTGAGGTGTATTGTTAATTTGGTTATCTAATAATCAAGGTATAGGATTAAATTAGTTGGGTACATATTAGAGCAGGAGAATAGAAGAATGAGCGGTAGAGATAAACATTTGCTTCCAATTTTTATGTCATGTTTTCTTTTTTAATTCTAACACTAGACCACCAATGCTAACCATTTGATTAAAGCTAAAATCTCAAGACAAATGGTGGACAATCAATGAAGTTATCGGAAGTTGCCCCAATGTTTCTGATGTCCTATACACACTCCACCTTAACAGTTCATTAGAGAATTTAAAAAATTACAATTTCAATCTATTATAACACGAGACCCTTATAACAGTAAACCCTCACTTTCCAATGGCCTTTTACAGTAATCTAAATTACCCCAATGAAATCATGGCACCAGACCACATCCCCTCTTCCCATTGCTGATTTACAACATCGGCAAACATCTGATTTTCTTTTTTGTATGCGTTGAATTGCGACTGGAAACTACGAGTGGTTGCGAGACGATATTCTTGTGGAAGTCTGAGGCAGTAAAAAAGAGGCAACACGAAGGTAAATTTCATTATTCATCTGTCTAGTAGTTCATGAAGTGGCAAGATACAAAAAAACCCGAAGCGACCTAAGCAAATAGAGCTTTCATCTTCTAAAAATATACAATATTCACCTAATCAAAGCACCAGAGCTTTCATCTGCTTTTCCAATGTTTTGGCCGACTGCCTCAAGTATTTCCCCAGTTGCTGCAGGTCATGTACAGCATTAAAACAGTTGATTTTTGTAGAGAAGTTATTTTGACCTTTAAACACGCATTATAATTGACTGTATGTGTACTATTGCAAGTAGAAGGAAACTAACAATACCCTGAAACATTGTAGTTTGGTTGCTGCAGCTACTGAAATGTCCGATAGAATCTCATTGGGTAACTGCTTAGGCCTGGTCATGCTAGACATTGTAACTGCATCATTAGCTTCTATCTACACATAGGAATTCCAGAAAACCACATTAACACCATACACACATTCCCAATCTATCTACGAGGTCAAGATCAACTTGCGTATACATTAATATATATCCAACAAAATGCAGATCTCAACTTGACATGTTGTACAACTTACAACAAGGTGAATTCTTACCCATGATCAGCAAGAAAAATGATAAATCGATCAGGTATAACTCTAGCAGTAACTGACAACTAAAAGGCCAAATAGACAACAGATTCAATTGCACAAATGGACTAACATATTATGCAACCAAACTTATTTCCCTGCAGATGAAATTCAAACTGAGTTAACAATATTCACCCAACAGGGCCAATAACATATTTTTGTACAAAAAGAGACAGTTGAACACTTAAACTAGTTAAGTTCAGATCCAAATATAGTCTATGACATCGAAAAGAACATCATAGATCAGTCTCAGTTTCCCAAATTGGAGAGATCAAGTGACGTACATAGAAAAAATGCACCTGTGTAACCAAATAACTTTCATCAGGCGTAAAGAGAGCTCAACAACCTTATATAAACCTATTTCATTACTTCCTCAACAAATAAAACACAAATCCTAGCAAAACTCAGATTGTAAATCAACACAAAGACTACCATTAAAAGGTTAAAATCAGCCAAAATCATTTCTATCCAACAAGTTATTGAACACTTTGTCTGCACTTATACAATTCACATAAAGACACAAAATTGAGAACTAAATTCAAATCATACCTCGATTTTAGAAGAAAAACAAACATAACAAAGATACACTGAAACTGGTGTACGAAAGAGAAAACAACTAACCTTTCCATATAATTCACAGAAGTACTTGGAATGCTGACTGATTTCCATCTTCTTGATCTGCTTTCGCAGACTAGCACCATATCTTGTTCCTGAAATAAACGAACTCATGTTGATCAAAAGGAAATACCAAAGCATAGTACTTCTGCGTATGTAAAGTTTGTAATAAAAGTTGAATATATTCCTACAGAAAGCATATTGTGAAGTTCTATGATATTCTACAAGTACCACCAATCTGAAGAGTTCAACTATAAAGCACCCTTATTTATCCTAGATAGAAGGTAAACTCGATAAAAAAAAACTAACGTATCAATACAATTTCTCAGAAAAAAGTTGATCCTTATTTCAAAAGAACACCAAGGTTGAATGCTCTAAGCTCAGCTAAACAGCTTAGACTCGAACAAGACTTCTTGTATGAAGAGGTCAAAGAGGCAATATTAATATACATTCTGACAGTAACCACTTACCGTATTTGCCAACAATTCCGGCCTTCTTTGCACGCTTAGTCTGCATCCACAATAAACATTTGAAGGGCATCAATATGCAAACTAATAAATCATCTTGGAATTTCTTTTAACCAAATCAGGGAAATATACATAGCAAGGCATATTCTAGACCACTAAAAGTAAGAACCATACAGATCCAGAAACACTACAACCAAAACTACAAAAACCTGACATTTCTCTTTTACCAAGACCACTACTATCAATGCTGATCATGCCTTCTTAAATACCATCAGTGAGTATTCACGAAACATTTTGATCCTTAACAAGTTGGTGACTTCAGTGCTCTTCGATTGATCAAACCTTCAAAGGTGATGGCATTTGAAAAGAAATGGAATAAGTTGCAGGTTGTTGAGACTGAGATGTTTTTATAAAGAATCAATATGGCTCGTGAATACTCATTTCTTTTCAAATGCCATCACCTTAAAAAGTTGCAGGTTGCTGAGGCGGAAATGTTATTAGAAAGGATCAATATGGCCCGTGAATACTCGTTGATGGTATTGGAGGCACTAAAGTCACCAACTTCTTAAGGTTTTTTAGACGAAATATAAACCAAAACCACAAAAGTAAAACTATCAATTCAGACTATGCCCAATTAAATAAAAATATGCAGAGAAAGCAATAAGAACCTTTAACCACTTTCCTCTCCTTTGTAGGCATTTTATCGAAAACTTAGTGAGCAGTTTCGTTGGTGACGAGATGTGGTTTTTTCCTGGTTGAATTGAGCTCGTCTCATAGCTTCTTCACCTGTTAATTCAAGTTTGAACTCAAACCCAACAATTTTAAACATTTATAATGAATAAAACAATCTCAATCTCATCCATTCACTGCAAAAAAAAAAGCAACAACAGCTCATGTTCTTCGGCTATTTTCTCGCCTAAAAAGTACCATCTAAATCCATACAAAACTCTTTCGGAATTGGAACCCAGCCATAACCCATTCTTCCAATAGCAATCAGAACTCATGATCACCATCAATTGAAACCATTCAACGCAAATTGAACGGCCACAACATCAATTTCTCTACTGTTTTTCTCACGCTCAACCACTCTACCTAAATCAGTTAAGAATTTTTACTCAAATTCCTAGTTTGTATTAAACACAAGATCCTTTCCAAAATCTACTCAATTAATTAACGGCAACGAAATCAGTTTTCTTTCCCTGCTTTGCCAATCTCAGATAGTCACTCCCCATTGTCGTGAATCGGTGGAAGGGCTTTCGCCAATAAGAAATTAGTTGAGCGGAAGGGAATCTTTCAAGTGTCGTTAAAATTTCAAGTCCAAAACGTCATCAACCTCGTATCCACTGATTTCCAAGCTCTCACCCCTACAATCTCTCACAACTCCTCTTCTGTATTTTAGTTTCTCTAGAGAAATGGAGTGGAAGAACAAAGGAGAAAATACTCTGTTGTTACTTGTGTGAGGTGAAGACTGAAAAGCCGAGAAATGGGGAGGACCGGAGGAAGTTTGGGAGATCAACTGAAACTTAACTACAGAGTTAACTGGTTCAAGGGTTTTTTAGGCACGAAAAATGGAAACTTAAACAAACAGAACCCGACGATTTGTTTTGTCCGTGTGTATCTTATTATAAAAAGTGGCCGATTCGGCCTTTCTAAAAGAAAATAGATTTTTACGTTCTTTTTTCCTTTTCAATGGTTAAGTGTAATACTGCTAGATCAAAAAAAGTTTGAGCTGCACGCGAGCAAAAAGAATTCCTGAGGAAGCGAACCCAAACATAGATATTAGGAAGTGCTGTATGGCATCCTGATTTCGTTTTCTTCCCATTAAACTAAGAAAGTTCTTCAGAGAGCTTTCTGAATTTTTTTTAAAGAATTCTAAAAAGTTTTTGAATCTAACTTCGCTATTTTAATTTGTAGATTCCTACATGTAGCTGCAGCTTCTGAGCATCAAACGGAAATGGTGTACTGATTTTATTCATTTATTGTAGCTGAGCACTGATGTGCTCAATAGATGTGTTCAAAAAGTAGCTGTGTACTGGTGTGCTAAATTGATGTGTTCATGTTGCTAACTGCACAAGTTTGGTATCTTTTTGGAAAAAATATGTTCTCTGGTTGTACTCTCTCAATTGTCTTCTCACATCCATCCGCCAATAAGTAGTAACAGAGCAAACTACATACATTTTTATTTTCAAGATCCAACAAATAATCAATTGATGTCTATAAACTAAACTTCTTTGAATCTTTTATCTTCCCTAATATCAATAGCATCCTGTAGTTATTAAACAACCTAATAATCAAAGAGAGATTTGAAGTTCCACTCTGTAGTCATTGCATGTTATTCGAGCCAAATCCTCATTTCTTTGCCTTGGCAAACCTGAGGCACCGGTATTTCTCACCACTGACTGTGATTTCTAGAGCTCCGTCCTGATTATCTTGATTTGATGCAGTGCCCATTAGTACGCTCTTCTCTTTCTCTAGGTTTTCCTTTTCCATTTTCAGTCTTGCCTCTTGTCGAGCAATCTCAGCCTGTAACGTGATAGGGTCCAAGAAATCCACACATCATTAGCATTTAGACGTAGTACAGCAACAAGACTAATAAAAACAGAGTATTGCGACACAAGAAGAAGATTATGAATTGCCTAATCAAGAGCCAGTGGCAATCTTAAGTTAACTACAGCTAAGCTTTATAGCTTAGTCCATAGTACAAACACGGGGAATATCACAGTAAGACAGACCTAGGTGCTCTGTTTTTGTCTGTGAGTGTGTCAAGGTCGGAAAAAAGAAAAAGAGTCTCTCTAGGTATATGTTTTCATAATTCAGTTGTTAGGTAAAGTCTGAAGCTAGAATCACTGATAACAGAAACAGAGCCACTTAACCAAGCTTGCTCAGCAAAACAGATGTAAAAGTAACACTAGGATTGAAGACATTGGCGAAACATATCTAACATGGATACACAATTATCCTGTACAACCTTATGGTATACAGTTTTAGTTGCCCCCATGATGAAGCGTGTCAAAATTACATGGCTAAACCTTGGATGTTTAACTAACAAAAATTTGCAGCAATACATACTGTCATTCCATATAGAATGATAAGTTAGACATACATGACAAGAACCTCCGATCATTGTTTTAGCTTTTGAGAAATAACCAAAGTAGAACTAAAAACAACATGAAAATAGAAGTCCAAAAGAAAGCGTAGAGAGAAAATACAGGAGACAGAGTAGTAAAGATTATGGAGGCTCATTACAATTAGGATCTACACAACGATTCCTTGAGGCTTCTTGAGACGGCAGTAGGGCACTAACAACCCCTGCAGCTGCCCAAGACTTCTCTTACATTGTTTCTTCAGCTTTTGCTGGTCAGTTTTTTTTTAACCTCAGTCTTTCATCAGATTCTATAGTTCAAGCTACAAATAGTAGGCACTCCGTGTGACATAAAATGTCTCTGGAATCAGTACTTTTGATTTTTCACTTTGATAACTAGTAACATCCTAATAAACCATGCCAACGAATATGTCATACAAAAATGATTAGGTCAGTGACTTAGGATGGCTGAAATCCTAGAAATGTGCCAATTAGCCTCATCTCAATGGCTGTTTAGGATGTCAACACTCCAATGGTTCTCGGGTTCATGAATCATAATCCCACTGAAGATCAATCAGCATAACTAAAAGGTATCAATACTTAACATCCTTACAATTTCAAGTCACCACAAAAAAGAGAACTCAAACTCAAAATGAAAATGATCTAACATAAGGAAAAAACAATCAATTGATAAGAAATGAGGGGTTTATTAGGGTTTATATTAACCTCACGACGAGATAACTCAGCTTTCCAAGCAGCTTCTCTTTCAGCAACTTCTCTTTCTCTTTCTTCAATATAACTTTGCATCTCTCTTTCTTTCATAACTCTATCTTTTATATCTGCATCTAATGCTTCTTGCAGTTCTTTCACAAACTTATCTACCACACTTTTTATTCTCAAAGACATACTTCCTTCTTTTTTCAATCTTTAGAACTCAATATCCACCATGATAGTTAGGGTTCTGTTTCTGCAAATACTGAGAAGAAGAAGATACAAAACTCAATTTCAAGGCAATCAATCAATCAAAAGGGTGCAAAGTAGAGCAACGAATCCAGATGAAAGAGAATAAGAGAAGAGGTGAACCAAAAAAGACTGATTCCCTCCTCTCTTTCTTTCTTCTTCTCACATTCAAGTCCCACAACTTCTTCCAACTCCGCTAGTTTGTTACAAACAACGCTTCTTGACTGCTGTATCGTTACAGCACCAACCAACTCTGGCACAAATCAATGCCTTTGAGATATGGTCACATCGGGCCCTAGTTAGCAATTCGAATTGCGCGTACTACTGAAACTCCGTCCCTGGTATGCGGTTTTTGTGGAGTTTGCGAATAATTCGCGGGATAAACGGAGACACAATTATTCGCCCAACTAATTTCATCACCTACCTGAAGTGCCTCATTCATACTAAAAGCACCCACCTGAAGTGGCCTCATTCATAGTAACAACGAGAGCTATGGGATAGAGTGTTGTACACTCTATTTTTTTCAAAATGAATGAGGATGTATCTGATGGAGTGAGATTTGCATTATGAAAAAGGGAAAAACACATAAAACGGGTGAAGATTTCTCGTTTGAGAAAAAAAAATCACTTGGACGGGTGATCATTACCCGTTCAGGTAAATATTTAGTTATTTTAATAATAATTTAGGACCGGCATTTTAGAAGTTTAATATTTTAAGAAATTCCTAGACGGAGAAACATCACATGTTTGGCTTGGATGGGAAACATCACTAGTCTAGTGTAGACTACTGAGCACTCCTTCAATCAAAATAGTGTATGAAGGAGCTTGGGTGAAAGGAGGTGCTTCCCCTACCCATAGTGGCATCCAATTTGATTAATTTTGATTGATCTCTTTCATTTTGAATGAGAGTTCTCTACACATACCCCTTGCTCTAAGAAGACTTTAATTTGGGCTTGGCTGAAGGGATTCCTTAATTTTTCCACCTTTTTAAGAATCATATCATGGGATATACAAAAAAATTGAATCTTATACTGAATACTAGGGTTTGGCACAGGAATTGATATTTGTCGTAACGTAAATCTTGATCCTCATATACCAATAATTTTTAAAACAATTTTACCCAAGCATTATTAGTCACATAAGTAAGATATCTTGATTCCTTCCACGACATTTAATCAACTATACTTAATAGATTAGTAGAACCTTGTACTTATTGACAACCATAATACACCGAATCGTTACAACAAACCAAAACTCGGTCGGTGTCCAGTAACAACATTCCTGGTTCGGGTCCGGTAACGCAATTCTCAAAATAATAAAAAAAAAAAAACTAAAGAAATTATATTTTCTTACTGAACTACTAAGAAATAAAGTAACATGAATACACGATAATTGGTTTCATAACATGGGTTTGAACATACAACATGTAACTGTATGATATAAAGAAATAATAACCGGGAATAATTTATTGCATAGTCAGAAATACTCCCAAAGCACTGGTTTGAAAACTCTTGAATGATGAAATCACACTATAACAACACTCCAAGCTCCCAATACTGCAACCGTTTCAATGGTACCCTAGTCGAAACCTATGATATGTGTAATTGAATGATAATTAAGAAAAACGTGAATGTAAATTGCAAATCAATAGTTTAAGTAACCCGAGGGAAGATAATATCTTATGGGAAAATAAGTAGTTTATATTGAAATAATTTTTACGAAATTTGTGTGAAAGAGAACGAGTTGCAGAAATAATTGATGTGGCGATAGATATAACTGAGTGAATCTGTAAATGATTCCAATATTCAACACCTAACTTTTCATCTTCAACTCCTTTGTCAAGTTTGAAATAAAATTTCCCTACACCTATTTATATAGACTTCTGATATTTATGTTATCAATTATACTACTAAATGACAGAATAATATCCCGCCAGATGGTAGACGAACCTACATATGAATTGAAAATTTGTCAATATCAACATTCCAGAAAGAATTAAAATAAGAAGTTACATTCTAAAGAATCAAATGAGATAGCTTACATACCCCTCCTCTTCCAGAATCAATCAAGAATAAAAACTGTATGAAGCATGCTTTACAGACAAAATCTGTTGTAAATCCATTTTTGATCAGAGGAACTTCGCCAGATAAAATGGCGTTTTTCAGTCCTTATGGTGCGAAACTCAGATATGTAACACCATAAATACCACCATAGCTCTACAAAGTAAAGTTGCACAATGAATTTAGTAACATTACAACCAACAAGAATTCTCAAGTTATACATGGAAGAAATAGACTAGGATACAAAATAGAAAGTTTAAGCTTTACTTCTCCAGTAAACATCACTTGAGATCAAGAGACACACTGAAATGCAAAAAGAGAGATCAAACTTCCAGCAGCATTGAGGTAATGAATTATGAGACAAACTTCTCCCATGTGTCTAAAATATTCAAAATATCATATTGTTTCAAGATAGTCTGAAGTGAGCAACTTATAGAGTAAAAAAAATATTGTAGGATTACCTGCCCCCCTTACATTTGATATTGGCCGAGTTGAGTCATCAAGACCTTGAGAAAGAACCTTTTGGAATTGAACTCTACAAACAACAAACAAAGAATAATTAGTAGAATACTTTAAAAATCATTAGGGGTTTTCTTGTTACATGTGTAGCTAAAAACTTACTTCCCACTGCCAATCAAGCATCATCCTTGAGGGTATTATTATTCCAGTATATATCATTCAACTCTCGAAGTCAATTTATTAGGGTTTTTATATTGGTTCCGCATTCAAATTAATAATAACTGCGATTGCTTTCAGTGATCAGGACATAATGAACCCGAAGATCAAAGTGTTTTTATGAAGGGGTTTCATTCCCTTGATATTGTGTGATAGTTTTACCCCAAATCTAGTTCTAATCATAACCCTAGTTAGAAGGAAAAAAAAAAAGAACAACCGATTCTAATATGAGGTGAATAGAACAAAATTTATTTTTTATGAAGTGACAAACCCTAAATCTAGAAAGAAAAGGATGTGCCTAACTTCAGATCATGTCTTGAACAAATGATATCAACAGAAACCTATGATCTGGAGCTGATAAAAATCAAATTTCTCAAAAAAAAATACTGAAATAAAGGTTTATATATATCAAAATGCTTATCTGATTGAGTATATTCACCGAGTTCTCTGTTTAGGGTTACATTTGAGTATGTATAACTGAAAGACAGAGAACAAAATGAAACCTATATTGATAATGGGATTGTTCTCTGCACATTCTCTCTCTTATTCTTCCTGAAACAACACCAAAAATATTTTACAAATGTAAAACGACTACCTATGCCCTCAAATGGCTATGTTTTTTGTCAAAACAAACATTAATCGTTCATCTATCTTATCCATAGAGAGATCCAAACCCAAACCCTATTCCTGAATAAATCCCAGCAGTTTTTTGTCTCCTCCAAAATTAAATCTCGACCTCTCTTTATCTAAGGTAAGTTATCTACACTTTGTTTTCTATTCTTGATTTTTCTCTGTAGACCCCCTTTCTTCTTCTGCCTGAAACAACACCGAAAATATTTTACAAATATAAAATGACTACCAATGCCCTCGACGGATATGTATTTTTTCAAAACAAACATCAGCCGTTCAACTATCTTATTCATAGAGAGGTCCGGACCCACCCCCTATCTCTGAACAAACCCCAGTCGTTCTTTGTCTCATGTAAAATTAAATTTCGACCCTGCTTTATCTAAGGTAAGTTGTCTACACTTTGTTTTGTATTCATGATTGTTTTCTGCACATCCCCTTTCTTCTTCTGCTTGAAACAATACCAAAAAGATTTTACAAATATAAAATGACTACCTATGCCCTCGGACGGTTGTGTCTTTTCTCAAAACAAACAATAACAGTTCATCTATCTTTTCCACGAAGAGATCCAAACCCACATCCTATCCCTGAACAAATCTCAGCCGCTCTTTGTTTCCTCCAAAATTAAATCCCGACCCCTCTTTATCTAAGGTAAGTTGTCTACACTTTGTTTATTTATTTATTTATATTTATTTTATATGTAATAAACTTCTTGAAAATGATGGATGATAATCTGGCTAGTTATTAAAGAAAATTTGGTGACCAATTTGGCATGTTATGAAAATAATTTGGGTCAGGAAACAATTATGTGAGGGTAATGTTCCGTCTACAATAATTTATTTGAGATGGATGACTTGGTCGGTAAAAATTTTTTGGAGGCAATGATATTCTTAGAGACAATTTTACTTGGTCTTTATAAGTACTTTTAGAGACAAAATTAGTTTTTGTTATTAATTTTTTATTCTTAGACAAAATTATTTGTTGCTAAATTTTTATGTGACAAAATTCTTTCCTCACTATAAATTTTTCAGAGACGAATAAATTTTGCTGTTAATTTTTCTTTTTCTAAGACGAAAAAAATTCGCTGATAATTTTTTTTTATGTGACCAATTTGTTTTATCACTATAAATTTATTCTGATGCAAATAAATATTTTTGTTAAAATTATTTTAAGTGATAAAATTATATCCTCACCAAAAATACTTAGAGTGACTAAATTATAGATCACTAAATCACTGAACGATGTCAAATTTATTTGCTCGCCAAAAGATATTTTTGGTGGAAATATATTTGTTGTTGCTAATAAAAAATTCCGGTGATAATTTCTTAAGTTTTGCATAAAAGACTTTCTACGATTTATGATAGGTGATGAAATTCTAGATTCTTTTTGTAGCGAAAAATAAATTTTCGTGACACGATTATTTGCCACCAAAAGCCATTTTTTTTTAGTAACCACTACTAATTAACGTTATCACCTCCTCCACCGCCCACCAACATCCACCGCCACCGACTCCACAACCACAACTGCTACAAATTTTCATTGATATATTTAATTATTTATAAATTTTATTATATATATATATATATATATATATATATATTTCGATAATTAATAACATTATAGGAAATTAATAAAAAAATATTATATGATATTTATTTGGATAATTAATGACATTATAAGAAATTAATGGAACATTAATTGGGACATTAATAATTTGAATGTAAATTAAGATCGTTGGATGTATTCCCATTGAACCACAACCATTGATCTATATCATTCATAAACAAATCCTAACCCTCTATATCTCCTTTACATCCAAAAAGAAATTAGAGACACTCTTTATATATCCCCTAGACAAATATGGACCCACACCCTATCCCTAAACAAATCCCAGCCTCCTTTTGTTTCCTCACAAACTAAATCCTGACCACCACTTAGCAAAGGTAAGTTGTCCAAGCTTTGTTTTATACTCTTGATGACAAAATATGATCGTTAATAAGTAAAATTAAAAGCCCCTTATCCATATATTTTTCATAATAGCATTAATGACCCTATATAAAAGTGATACAAGTTCAAACGCGTGATTAAAGTTAGAAAGACAAATCTTCATCTCGTAAACTTAAGAAAATAGACATTGACTACGACGGAGATTCGGGCATGACGTTATTGATGGTGGGTTTTTTCAGGGGTAAAATAGTAGATTATATCTCAGACCCGGGTCTGAGAAATATTAAACCTCAGAATTTTGCAAAGAGTTTTTAAGAAGGTGATTATCGTTGTCCTCTCTTAGGAGCTCATCCTTGTCCTCTTTAAGGTGCTCATCCCTGTCCTCTCTCTATATGTATGACCAACTACATATATGATGTGGTTTTTAGATTACCCTATATAATAACCGCAATCGCACATCGTCTAATTGGTAGACATCGGCAAGTACGGGTCGAACCCACAGAGAGCGGAAACAATCAATATCTCAATTAACTTATCAGAAATAATATTTATAGATTTTTATATTAATTAATAAAATAATAAAACAAACTAAACTAATAAAATAACTAAAATGGGAGAGTCGGTAACCAGGGTTTTCAGTATCCACCACTATTTCTATTTAATTAATGAAGTGAAACATAACTCATGATTATTTAGAGTCGCAAATATCACTGGGACGCCCTAAACATGGTGCATCAAAAAGCCCTAGTCTCAAGCATACACCATAAAAGTGCGTTAGCGAGAAAATTGTACGAAACTAATTATAGGTCCACAAATAATACCTGATTATTCTAAGCATACCCCATCAAAGGATTCAACCCAAGCATGAAATATCAAATAAGTAGAAAAATATATCTGCAACAAGTAGATTTTCAAAGTAACAACTGTATACCAGAAGCATGGAACATCAAAAACCTAGGCCAAGCATGTACCATCAAAAGACGTCACAATTGTTTAATAAAATTTAATAAATCAAAATCATGGAATTAATCTATTCAAATCATAATGGTCTGTATCAAATATTTTATTTAATTGATCTAAAACTGTAAGTGGTTTCAACATTAAACCCTAGTTACAAATTAATTGGCTAGACATGGAGATGAGTTTCTTAAAACCCATTAAAATAATTAAGAAAAATTGAGGAGAAAAGATTAAACCAAGGTTCTGTGAAGATGTCGTCTTCTCTGTCTCTACGTCTCAGCCACACTCCAGAGAAGAAAACCTCCAAACTATCCAGGAAACCCTCTCCCGTAAAGACTAAAACAACACTCCCAAAAAACTCCCCCTCTGTTCCCTTCTTTTCGTCTTATATAGAAAACCTAGGAGAAAGTTAAAAAGGAAACCTAACACCCGTATCTCCACCTCATGCACCCTACGTGTGGTAATCCTCTTTTATCAATCACTCCACAAGAAAAGTACCTAGCCTATGCACTTTCTTGACCGAACAGCTAGCTTATTTCTTCTTTTATATCAAACGGCTAACAAAGCCCCAGCTCTCTCTCTCCCATATACTCCTACCATACCAGCCAACAAGAAAAACTCTTTTCTTTTTAACCAATTGTCTCAATCACTTCCAAATTCCAAGAGTCAACATACCTTAGGCTAGTCTCTCCCTAGCTACACCTTCCTTTTTCCTTCCCATCATCACGCTTGTTCTTTCTTGCATTACTTCTTCTTTTTCCGCCTGACATTCAGTCACTGTCTCTCTTGTTCACGTGAACTGATTACTTCTTTCTACAATAGCCCCTAGCTCTCCACCTAGCTCACATCAGCTAAAGAAAGTCGGCACACTTAATTCAATCATCACCTGACGCCTACACACTTTCCTTCCAAACCTAGTTTTCGCCTATACGTATGTACACCAACAGAAGCTTTTATTCATCGCCACACTTCACCGTTTCTATCTCAACAACCCACCTGACCGTACAACACTATCCAATTTGCTCTCTACAACGAACAACACCTTCCTTGCTTATTGTCTCTGCTTATCTCCATGTCTATAAATTAAGAAATTTAGCCCATTTAATCATATTTATTTGTAACCATGAATTTTACGTATACCACCTAAGATAATATGAAAACACTAAAATTAGTACAAAACGATAACAAGAAAATATAGATAAAGCGGTAAAAATGTATCAATTAAGTGCTTATCAATATACGATCAAAATTACTGAATGAATCAACATTCATTAATGCACGGAATCATCAGAATAACACTTGTTCCTACTACGACTTTCCCAGATATTCTATGATTTTTACATAAAATCTCAAACTCCTAGATGGATTGCCAATAGTATAGAGAGATTTGAGTATTATTTGGATGTTATATTCCGCAGTTGAATTCCTAAAATTACCTTATGTCAATGATCATGCTCAACTGAAAAATATTGACTCACTAAGATACCTATATATCTTTTATATAGAAGTATGTAGCAAGTTACATACGAGTTTACTTGACTAAAGTACCACATGTATGCTTAGATACCAAGTCAAAATTATGCTAAAAAAAAATTCATAGCTTCTACTAGCTAAACCTAGCCCTGGTCACATTAATCCTTGCTTAAGGAGGCAACTAATGATAATGGCATAAAAAGAATTCAATTTAGGGCTTTGGAAACATTTAAAAATAAGTTTGCAACACTTAAAAGTGTCTCAAATGAACACGATAAAATGAACAAATTTCTCGACATCAAACCTTTTTAAACATGACACTTAGTTATCTAATTACAACACCCTTTTTACAAATTACAACAGCAAAAAAATACAGGAACACTTTTACAAATCAACCCAGATACACATGAATATATACATGAACACAAAGTGAGCGTACTCACTTTGACCCCCAAAGCTTAACGCACTAAGCTTTAGCAAACTTACTGCCTCAATCTGCTCTCGAACTCTATGGAAAACAAAACAAAAAGGGTGAGCCAGAGCACATTAAAGGGATAACGGTACGATAACACGAGTACAAAGACTACCCAAATAACAATAACAATAAGATATCGAATCGAATAAAGTATAAATAATACATTAAATTGATGAGCACATCCGTATCAAAGTATCAAAGGCCTTAAAAAGCCAATATACAATCGAAATCATCTAGAATAAGTGAGTTCGCAATAGTCTACTGTGAGGGTCCAACCAACTATCGAGGTTTATCAGAAAACCACCCTATCGTCCTAGACGATCTTTCGTAGATCACCGTTAATATGGATTGCCTCTTATGGGCCCTAAAAACTCATCAGTAGGGTTCGTAACCAAGAGGATGCTCAATGCAATTGATAAATAGTTCACAAACATCGTTAAATACGAGTATCGAATAAACCATCAACAAATATGGATTCATAAACCATAAAAACAACTTAACTTAACTTTTCCCGCATAAAACAAGTTCATAAATACATGGAATTATTAAATCATAGAGCTGGGCATAAACTCAGAACCATTAAGTTCATTCAAATCAAAGAGTTTGCACAAAAAGTTTGTTTTAAACCACTTATACTCAAAAATTACCATGGGCTTCATTTCAAATCAGAATTCGACAAATCTTGCTATTTTAGAAACTAGAAAAGGCCTCATTTCATACAAAAATCATTAGAAAAAAATAAGAAATTCAAGAACTCAAACAACAAGGGAAACATAATGTAAAACAGGAACATAATTTCAGAATCTCCATTTTGGACAACCTGTGTCAAAAATTTGTGTAGGATTCACTACACTATGGAAATAAGTTATTATTAGCTCATTTTAAATAATAAATGATAAAGCGTCATATAAAAATTATAAGAAAAAATAAAAAAGTACAATAAGAGGTCTAAATCACGCTGAAAAAGTCTGACAGTAAAAACGTTACAGAGAAACTACAGTTTTAACAGTCCACGCTTAAAAATTCACACAAACGTTACTTATCGGAATTCGTTGATTCTTGGATAATTTTAAAGAATAAAAGATAATCCGTCACATAAAAATTATTAGTGAAAATAATAAATTCAGGAATCTGTCTAAATCACTGAAGAGAAAGCTGACAGTATAATTGCTTCAGAAAAACTATGGTTTTGATAGTATTTATTTAAAAAATCACACAAACTTCATTACTTATTAAAAATCATTGGTTCTAGAATAATTTGAAATTAGATAAGTACCACTTTTATATAAAAATTACAACCAAAAATAAGGGTTATAAAAGCTGGGTGAAGTACTAGTCCCAAAAAAGGACAGAAAAACATTTAAGAAACCCTTGAAATACCTTAAATTGAATTTCATGAAGAAGTAGAGATCAATTCCAATAAATTGAGATTACCATGACTATAATTTAGAAGTAATATGATTTAAATATCAAATTATAAGAAAATCCTAATTTTTCATGAATCCTAAAATCAGATTCAAGAAGAACAATCATGAATTCGTTTAAAAACATTAAAAATCCATCATATAGAGTATAATAAGAGTATGAAGAAGCTTCAAATTCCATTGAACATGAAATTAGAGAATCAAAATCATGAGTATCAAATCAAAACAGTTCCATAGAAGAATTCCCCCCTTCCTTTTGTGCAATTGACTTTCAAAACAACCAACCCGAAACAAAAGATTGAAAGATGTAAAACAAGCTTCAAATTTCAAGTTTTTGTGATCAATTTTTCATTTCTTTGCTGTGAGAAGAAAGGGGATTCAAGAGAGAAAGAAAAGGCTGGATTCTAAATGAAATTCAGCCGTAAAAACTTATTAAAGAAAACAAAAAGACTAAAGTGTCCCTGATTCGACTCAAATACGCACGTATCCTTAGCATGTGTCATTTTGATGCAAATTCAAGTAAAAAAAACTTTTGTTAGCATCTGTACACGCTACGGGCAGGCACAAGCAAAGAGAAATATAGTTTCTCAGAGAATAAACAGGTGTTTTGCAACTGAAACACAATGACAACTAGATTTCACGCTCCATATTGCGCTATTTCTAGTCTTCCAATCCAAATTGATTGGGCTCGCATTCTAATACTTTAATAAAAAGACTTGGGTATTACAAGCAGAGCAGACTAGAAATATTTATGAGGCAACTGCTGATGCTAATACATCAAGGGATCAAGCTCAGGACGAGGATGAAATTCGTATTCTTCCTAACCTAGTACTAGAGATGAGCTATCCGCCTGACTTTGTTGCTCGTAAGATTTTGAGCGGCTTCTCCAAAGTTGTAAAAGGGAGAATTCATCTGTTGTTCATCAACATCAACCTCCTTATCCGTATGAGATACAGAGGATCCCTCTTCCTAGGGGATACTCATCTCCTTCATTCTCACTCTATGATGGCACAGGGAATGCCCGTGAACATATTTCATGATTCCTAAAATCATTAGGGGAGCATGAGTACAACTATATGTTGCGTCTGAGAGAATTTTCTAAGTCTTTCACTGGAAGAGCATACACATGGTACAATAATATTACACCTAACAATATTTCTAACTGGTGTGAGATGGTTAATGCCTTCTACAAGAAATACTTCTTGTATCTGAACAAGTCATATTATCATACTTGGGAAGGATGTTTCAGCGAAGTAATGAATCCCAATGATTATGTGAAGCGGTTCAGAGTCTAAACAATAGCCTTCCATGACCCAAACGTAACTGAACTTCAATTGGTGGATCTCTGCATCAATGGTATGATACCAGTCTATCGTTCTTTACTGGAGAATTTGTGTTTTCAAACATTCTTTGAGTTACATGAAGCTGCCAAACGGTCGGCCACTGCTGCACCTTCTTTGCTAGAGAGGACAAGGCCGCCTGTCAAGAATGAAGAAGTACATGATACTCGCAGTAGTCGACGCCTATATCAAAAGAAATACAAGACATAACCATCTGTAGGTGTCGTAACTGAAGGAGGGAAGAGAAAAACTTCAGCACCGGAGCCACATCTCAAACGTGCAGCACCAACACCAGTTCCAAATTCCACGCCACCAGCCGTCCTGCGAAGGGATAACCAAGAAGTTGTAGCTCCACCACCGGCTCAACGTCGAGAATAGCATCCAAGACAAGCCCCAACATACATGGATTTCCCTTTTCCAATTGAAGAAGTGATCAAGCTCTTAGAAGTCTGGATTAAGGATGTTGCAATCAACCTACCTCCCATCCGGCGTCCACCAATAGAGAAAGAAATATGGATCCTAAGTACCGTTGCTTCCAAAGATTTGTTAATCACGCTACAAGTGATTATAATGCTTTGAATCAGATATCCAAATAGATGATTGAGTTATGAAAATTGGACTTGGGGACTGAAGGTGTATATAGAAACCTTCTCCCTGTCAGGCATTTTACTATATATGAAAATCCAACCAATCAAGTGGTTAAATCCATGATGGAGCGTGTGCGCGAACTCCTCTACCTATCAAAAGCGCAAGGGAAGGACCTATTCACTGCTCTTAATCACATTATATCTGGCAGGAGACTACCTCCACTTAATGAAGGAAAAGCACGCACTGAACCTTCACAAATGGACAAAGATGGAGAAAAGTGTGACTGGGAATTCTCACTGCTACCGGCCTCAGAAAAACTGAATTTGGGGGAACCTTGATCGGTGAAGGCACTAAAATCAACATCATCCCTTTCAAGACACTCCGAACTGTAGGGATCACATGTAGTAAAGTTGTCCATGCACCAACCCCAATTTAAGACCCTGAAGGAAAGTCTATAAATAGCTATGGTTATATTGATCTTGAAATACAAATGGGTTTTGCATGTGCTACAACCAAATTTTATATAACAAAGGAGGACCTGGGTTATGACATGATCCCGGGACGTCCATGGCTACATAGTAACAAGACCACAACTCCCAATACACCTTTATTGTCATGCCCACTTCAAGCAGACAGCTCTGCACCTCACAAGAAGGTTATGAAAGATGATCCTTCTTTGTACCTGGAAGAATTTCAAGACTTGATGGATATGAAGCAATAGCCAGGAGTAAGTGTAACATCATATGTGGAGAGGTATCGTATTCAAGTAAAGCTTACTGAACTTATCTTTTTACCACTTAACATCCCTCATACCTCTTATACTTGGAGACTTGAGTTCGCTAGAAAACTCAACTATGTTTTAGTCAGACGCTATGAATAGATAGCTTCACCTCTTCAATATTTTTCCAAGTGAATGAACCATACTCCCCTTCAAATCGAACATCGTATTGAATCATTCATCACTTATCTGATGTCCAACCATGGAAAGGAACATCATGGATATTTCCCTGTGATACTACAGGAGTGTCCACATGTGCCACAAAACCACCACAAGAAAATTCCAATACGCCCATATGTGTGGAATGCTACCGTTGGCACAAAGATGAAAGATAGGCCCTGTCAACAACACATATTTAGAGCCAAGCCAATGAAGGTTAATGTTTTTCAAGTGGGAGACCTATTATGAAAGCAACAAGACACAATCGGCGCTTAAGACAAGCTCTGGCTGGGAGGGGCCATTCATGATTGCTAGAGCTACCATTGCTGGATACTACAAGTTGACTGCTACAGATGGAAAATTGGTATAAGCAGCAGTATAGGAGAAATGCCTCAAGGAATTTGACGTCTAAAACATCCAGGGATAATTATTTTAGTTTATTTGTAATTTCAATTCCTCCAAAACTTATGCAGTGTATTTGCATTTAGTATCATATTTCCTTTTCAGTAATCAAATTTCAATTCTATTAATTCAACATCCCTGTCGATCCAAAATAAAAATCCTTACAATGACACCTACAAAACATCCACTTATTCAAATCCAAGAAAAAAAAAAAATCAAAACCTAACAAATCCCTCATCTCTCAAACAAAATAAAATAATTGTACTACGGCTAATCAGAAGACTGAGAGTCAGAATCGGAGTCGTACTCGTCATCACCTTCCTTATCAGATTCGTGTTCTTCTTCGGAACTTTCCTTCAAGTCCTCTACTTCAGAGTTTTCTTCTGTACCTACATCAGATCTTCCTCCAAGTTTTCTTCAGGATCCTTATCATCTATAGGGTCGATGGAACCCATCTTCCTGCCATGATAAGCATCTTCGTCAATTCAGCTTCGAAATCATCCTGAGCCAATTGCTCAGACCTTGTATTTGTATAGAAAGGCTCAGGCTCGTGCCCTATACGCTCCCAGTCAGATATATAGTCCTCTGCATCGGAATCAGAATCTACACCATCAACGCGAATGCCTCGCTCTTGTTGCTCGAATTGATCAATCCCTGCATTCATTCGGGAATGTTGATCATGTTGGTAAACCCCGAGTTCTTTGTCCTCATCC
>JAJJMC010030977.1:6525125-6625801 GCA_023531435.1 Papaver californicum | reverse complement strand
GAATCAGGGTTCAGTTATTTCTAACAATTTATGTGATTAATCATGTAATTCTTTTCAATAAATTAAGCTCAAATATTGCCAAAAATATGTTTCCTAAAAGAATAATTGTAAATCCTAAGCATGGGACATCAAGAGTAATTAACTAAGCATGACCCATCAAAAGAGAACACAACTATTTAATAAAAACCATTTTTTTCTAATTTAAATCCATGCAAATAATAATAAAAGAATTATAAATAATTAATTAAAAATAGACTTACCACAAAAAATTGAGAGAAAAACCTCCTCCATCATCCCAGTAAATAGACTTAGCTCATGGTGAAGAAAACTTGCTCAAAAGATCTTTTCATTGCTCAAAATATTGATTACAAGGTTGAATAATAGTGTAACAGCTGAACAGCTACTTATATAAACGTTACAGAACTTGGTTCAGCCGTTTCAAAGGATAATAAGCAACAGAGAAGAAACAGTTGAAGCAGCTCAATATACGACAGTTCCAGGTTAGTGAACGACAGTTCCAGCGTTAGTGAACGACAGTTCGCTGGAGCTGTTTGTTCTTCACCTCCTTCTTCCCTATACGCAGCAGCAGAAAAGATAGTTTTCTGTTAACTTTTCCGGCAATTCCCCCCCTGATTTACTTGGCTTTTCTTGGTATTTATAGGCTCTCCTAACCCTAGGGACTTCCCTTAATTGATAAGGACTCAAATAAGAGTCCCAATCAAACTCAAATTCTTGTTTCAAACAAACAGCGGCGTGATTTTTCTTCTCCGGCTACAACTCGGATTTTGAGCACTTTTCTCGGCGTCAATCTCTATTTCTTCACGTGTTTGATATTGTTTTGATCTCTACTTGCTTTTGGGTTAGATTGAAATACCAAATATCCCAAAAATCACGTAAAAGAAATCACCAGCAACTTCATTTTGATAACCAAATAGGTTCCCGCCAAAACTGAATTTTTGAAACGTGAAAGGGGTGCCCCCAATCCAAAGTTTGGGTGCCTTTAACACTTGTCCCGGGTGCCTTTAACACTTTTTAAGCCAATTTTTCCACAAATCTTTATTCTTCAAATGTACCTACAAAAGCATAAAAACACGTAATATTTGCAAAATCGAATACTAACTTAATAGAAACTAAGGTGCAATCTAGACACTAAAATGTGTCTATCAGAAACCGACGTGCAAAAAGCGTGCACGCTCCTTGCCTACTTTATAGAAGACAAGAGGTAAAACAATACACAATTTTCCATTTTTGACTTTGGGCTCATCCGGACCGTAGGATGAGCTGACCAAATAATCAAGGCCGTTGGATAGATTCCAACAAAAATTTGAACGTCAGATAGATTTCCATGTGAACTTTTTATCCTTGTTGTCGAGATTAACAACACAAATATTTGTTACTAATTAGTTGCAAAAACAAACCACCAGAAAACTTAGGAACGAAAATATCCGTCCCTAATTTCATCCTTATCTCTTCCAATCCGACCTGCCCCTACAATTCCCCGTGGATTAGGAACGTATATTTGTGTTTTAAAAATCCTATCACAAAATACCGTTGCTAAAATATCTGAAACAGAAATATATTTTCCAAAATGGTGACAAAAATCTCGACCCCAACAAATCCCTAGAGGGTGGGGGAAACCGACGCGCGAAGTGTGTGCACACTCCTTGTATATAAATGACTTGATTTTGCTAAACACGCAAGATGGATTGAAAAAAAACAAAAAAACAAAAGTAGAAAAATAGGAAAAGAATTTTGCCTCATGAGTCACCGCGCTAAAAACATGAGTACACGTGGTGGACCCAATCAAGTAAAATCAAATTGTATATTAAGGATCGGGCTTGATCTAATCTCAAACCAAGGAACAGAAATATCCGTCCCTAATCCCATCCTTATCTTCCAATCACAACTACCCCAAAAATTCCATATGGATTAAGAACATATAGTTGCGTTGCAAAAAGCCAGTCACAAAAAACCATTGTTAAATTATTTGAAACAGAAATATATGTTCCAAAATGGTGACAAAAAATCTGGACCCCTACAAATCCCAAGGGGTGAAGGGAAATCGACGCGCAAAGCACGTGCACGCTCCTTATATATCAAGGATTGAATTTTTTCAAACACGCAAGTTGGACTGAAAAGAAAAAAATAACAAAAGTGGAAAAGATAGGGAAAGTATTTTGCCTCGTGAGTCATCGCGTTAAAATCATGAGTACACATGGTGGAAGCAATCAAGTCAAGTCAAATTGTATATTAAGGATTGGACTTGATCTAATCACAAACTTAAGAACGAAAATATCCATCCCTAACTCTATCCTTATCTCTTCCAATTACAACTGCTCCTACAATTCCACGTGGATTAAGAACGTATATTTGCGTTGCACAAAACATATCTCAAAAAATGCTAAAATATTTGAATTATAAATATCTATTCCAAAATGGTGACAAAAAATATACACCCCTACAAATCCCTTGTGGGTGGGGGGGAAACCGATGCGTGAAGCGCGTGCACACTCCTTGTATATCGAGGATTAGATTTTGCCAAACACACGGTTGGATTGGAAAGAAAGAAAAAGAATTAGAAAAAATATATCAAAAGAATTTTATCTCGTGAGTCACCGCGTTAAAATATGAGTATTCGTGGTGGAGCCAATCAAGTCAAATCAAATTGTATATTAAGGATTGGGCTTCATCTGATCTCAAATTTAGGAATGGAAACATTCGTCCCTAATTCCATCATTAACTCTTCCAATCATACCTACCCCTACAATTTTACGTGGATTAGGAACATATATTTGTGTTGCAAAATGCTTATCACAAAAAAATCGTTGCTAAAATATTTGAAACAGAAATATCTATTCTAAAATGGTGGAAGAAAAATCTGCACCCCTAGAAATCCCTAGGGAGGGGTAAACCGACGCAACCGCGTTCACGCTCCTTGTATATTAAGGATTGGATTTTGCCAAACGCATGAGTTAAATTTTTAAAAAAAGAGTAGAAAACATAGGAAAATAATTTTGCTCGTGAGTCACCGTGTTAAAAATACGAGTACACGTGGTGGAGTTAATCAAGTCAAGTCAAATTGAATATTAAAGATTGTGCTTGATCTAATCTCAAACTATCTGTCCCTAATTCTGTCCTTATCTCTTCCAATCCCACCTGTCTCTACAATTCCACGTGGATTAGAAATGCATATTTACATTGTAAAAACATCATTAAAAAACGGTTGCTAAAATATTCGAAGAGGAAATATCTGTTTCAAAATGGTGACAAAAAATATGCACCCCTACAAAACCCTAGGGGGTGGGGGGAGACTGCGTGCGAAGCGCATGCAAGCTAATTTCCTACATTAAAGAGAACAAGAGGTTTGACCAATAAATAATTTTTCAATTTTGACTTTGTACCTATCCGGACCGTCTGATGGGCTTACCAAAAAATCAAGGTTGTTGGATAGATTCCAAAAAAAGGTCGGACGTCAGATAAATTTCCATGTGAAATTTAATCCCTCCCGTCATGATTAGAAACGTTCATATTTGTTTCTAAATAACGGCGAAAATAAATCGTCGTAAAACTTTAAGAACGAAAATATCCATCCCTAATTCCATCATTACCTCAACAGCTGCCCCTACAATTTTATATTGATTAGGAACGTATTGTAAAATCTAATTACAAAAAAACATTGCTAAAATATTTGAAACAAAGATATTTGCTCCATAATGGTGACAAGAAATCTGGACCCCCAATAATCCATATGGGGTGAGGGGAAACCGAGCCGCGAAGCGTGTACCCGCTTCTTGTACATTAAGGACTAAATTTTTCCAAATGCGCAAATTGGATTGAAAAGAAAGAAAAATAATAAAAATATAAAATTTAATATAGAATTTTGCCTCGTGAATCACCATGTTAAAAAAATGAATATACGTGGTGGAGTCAATCAAGATAAATCAAATTGTATATTAAGGATTTGGATTGATCTAATCTCAAACTTTGGAAAGGAAATATCCGTCCCTAGTTCCGTCTTTATCTCTTACGATCGCACTTGTCGTACAATTTCACGTGGATTAGAACATACAAATGCGTTGCAAAAACTCTGTTACAAAAAAACCCTTGCTAAAAATATTTGAAACTCTGGACCCTTACAAATCCCTAGGGTATGTGGAAAAACCGACGCACGGAGCGCGTGCAAGCTCCTTCTATATTAAGGTTTGGGTTTTTCCAAACGTGCGAGTTGGATTGAAAAGAAAGAAAAAAATTAGAAAAGATAGGAAAAGAATTTTTCCTCGTGAGTCACCGGGTTAAAAACATGAGTACACGTCGTGGAGCCAATTAAGTCAAATCAAATTGTATATTAAGAATTGGGCTTGATCTAATCTCAAACTTAGGAACGGAAATATGTGTCCCTAATTCCATCCTTATCTCTTCCAATCACAACTTCTCCTATAATTCCACGTGGATTAAGAACGTATATTTGCGTTGCAAAAAACCTATCACAGAAAAACCGTTGCTAAAATATTTGAAACAGAAATATATGTTCTAAAATAGTGACAAAAATCTGTACTTTTACAAATCCCTAGGGTTTGGGGAAACCGAAGCGCGTGCACGCTCCTTGTGTATTAAGGATTGGATTTTTCCAAATGCGTGATTTGGATTGAAAAGAAAGAAAAAAAATATAAAATATAGGAAAAGAATTTGGTTGTGAGACACCACATTAAAAATATGGGTACACGTGATGGAGAAAATCAGGTTAAATCGAATTGTATATTAAGGATTGGGCTTGATCTAATTTCAAATTTAGGAACGGAAATATCCATCCTTATCTCTTCTAATCACACCCTCCCCTATAATTCCACTTGGATTGGGAACGTATATTTTCGTTGCAAAAACCTTTCATCAAAAAATGTTTCTAGAATATTTTAAGAAGAAATATATGTTCGAAAATGGTGACAAAAAATCCGCACCTCTGAAAAACCCTATGGGAAAGCGCGTGCACACTCCTTGTATATTAAGGATTGGATTTTACTAAACGCGCGAGTTAGATTGAAAAAAAAAATAGAAAAATATGAAAAGAATTTTGCCTCGTGAGTTACCGCGTTAAAAACGTGAGGACACGTGGTGGAGCCAATCAAGTCAAATCAAATTGTATATTAAGGATTGGGCTTGATCTAATCTCAAACTTAGGAATGAAAATATGTTCCCTAATTTCAACTTTATCTCTTCCAATCACACCATTCCCTACAATTCCACGTGGATTAAGAACATATATTTGCGCACAAAGCCTGTCATAAGAAAAACCATTGTTAAAATAATAAATGGTGACAAAAATCTGCTCCCTACTGTTTTAAGATGAAAACAAATATACTGTAAAAAAATACTTTCTGTAGGTCCAAGAGATCAAAATCGTATAAGACGAGCCGAAACCAAGAAATGGTCGGTTCACGCCTTACTTCGGTCACAAAGGTGGAGATGATGAGTTGATCTTAGGGGAGGGAAGCAAAGAAGGTTGAGAAATCGTTGTGTGATGAAAAAGTGATGGTGTATAGTTGAAGACTGAATTCAGTACTATAATAAATTGTATTATCTCTGGGATAGATCTCTGTTATGTTATTAATTCTTTTTTTCGAATAGATGAAGCCGTCTATTTATAGTCTTGTCGTAAACATACTGATTTCTCGTAAGTTGTGGAAGTTACGAAGTGATGAGAAGTGATGATCATGGAGATTGTAGTAAAGTCATTTCCGATAAGTCAGGAGGACTATATGACCACTACTCCTCATCCTTTCAACTGGTCTTAACCGTCCCACTACTTATTACCTTCTTGTCGTGGATGTGTTGCCACATCACACGTTTCCGTGGACCGCCAGACCAATACCCCAATGAGAATCTCCCATGTGATGTATTTGATATCTCGTAGGAAAATAGTAAAGTCATGGATTTTTTGTAAAACCCCTTATCCTAGAACTGCATGCTCTCTAGTATTAGGCTTAGGTTAGTTATTTGTGAGATAGTTTAACACTATGTGGGGGAGAAAAGTTTGAGTAGTTTTAGGAAGACTAGTTAGGGTATATACATATAGTTAGGGTTTTGTTGGTGTTTTATTTTTGGAAGAACATAAAATAGAAAAACGCACACAAAAGAGAGAAGAAAAGAGTTTCAGCCATTAGAGAAGAAAAGGGGTTGGTTTTGTTTCCTTGCTCCACATACCAGGTAGGTTTTCTATCTCTTATACTCATTGCAAATTGATTTAACAAATCTAAACAATCATCCTGTAATGTGTGCATCTCTTTATTAAACTGTTAGATTGTTATGAAATTTGATTATATTGTGTTAATCTGAGTTATAAAGCTACAGTAAGAATTTCATGAGGATCAGTTTCAATTTACTACTGCAAAGATTGAATAAACTGAGACTGCAATATGCTGAATTCAGACTCTGGACACTCAACTGTTTGTATGATTTCTCAATATCCGTATATCGGATTGAGCTGAAATTTTAGTATGATGTATATATATAGGTAATCTACTGTGAAAATTTCATGAAGATCTGAACATTTTAGGTACCTCAAATCATAAGAGAATCGTGACTGAATCCTGAGTGTTGATGCTGGAAGCAGTCATGTTGTAATGTGTATAACTCTGTAATAAACCGTTGGATTGAGCTAAAATTTTAGTATGATGTTTTTATACATATATGTAACCTACTGTAAAAATTTCATGAAGATATGATCATTTTAGGTACCTCAAATAATAAGAGAATCGTGACTGAATCCTGTGTGTTGATGCTGGAAGCAGTCATGTTGTAATGTGTATAACTCTGTAATAAACCGTTGGATTGAGATAAAATTTTAGTATGATGTTTGTATACATATAGGTAACATACTGTAGATTTCATGAAGATATGAGCATTTTAGGTACCTCAAATCATAATAGAATTGTGACTGAATTCTGTGTGTTGATGCTGAAAGCAGTCATGTTGTAATGTGTATAATTCGGTAATAAACCGTTGGAATGAGATGATTTTCGGATTTGAGTAGGATTAGTTGTGTTAGACTGTGACAGAGTTCAGTAGACTCCTGTACATACTCACCTGGTATAGATGATGAAATTTTGAGTGTAAAAGTTAGACAACAAGATATCACTGGTAGTAATAATGGTTGTTGTGCTTGTATTTCATCTGTTTGAGACTCGTAGTTGGCTCGACTCCCAGATGTTGTTGGGCGATGACCGAGGGGTCGCCTAGAAGATATGGATCTATTATCTTGAATGGGATCGACAACACTTAGTTTCTGACGCACGGTTGGTAATTAAGTGGACTACACAAGAGTTGATACGTGTCATAGTACGTGTTAGAGATTGAAATTATAGAGAGGAGATGTCAATTAATTCCGTGGGTGGGAAATCTGTTTTATTACTACATGTTAACCTCTATTTTTTGGTGTCTCCGTGTCTTCTGCATAGTATGAGGTTCTGTAACTATTTTTAGTCGTCGAATCTAGTATTTTACCGAGAGTTACTCCTATAAACCATTTTCGTATTTTGTCGCCATTTCAAGGATTTGGGTTTGCTAGGTTATTTGTAATTTTTATAAGGGTGCGAAAGCCTACTTTAAGTTGGGGTCTGACCCAACTTACTATTATTTTTCAGGGAACGGTGGCCACGGAGCAACCTAACTAGTAGAACGACTTTTTGTTCCGGAAAGCTACATCATCTTTGTCTTCAAGGTGCTTAAACAACCAAATGTTTTATAGTTTGTTTTTAAGTCTACATTTCTTTATTTTAAGTAAGATTCTTATCGTTAATTTATATAACCGACCTGCGTGTCGAAGATATACTTTTGTTTTAAAGATCTTTTATAACTCTCGTCATTTTTAAATAAGATTTTTTTAAAAAACCTATTATTTTCAAGAGCACCACATGATAGCCGGATCTCCATTTGTTGGCTTGAAGGTTTGAGTATGTAAAGTGTTCCATGAGTATGCCACACTTCTATCTTAGGGCGGCCAACCTAGAATTATGAGGTGGGGCGTTACACTTTTACTATTTTGATTAAGTCGGGTCAATAACCTGCTAAATTAGTGAGGCAAGTTGCTCAGTTCACTAAGTTTTTAAGTGCACTGATCAGTGTCAAGTCTGGTGAAAATAGTAAGTTTAGTATTCATGTACTAGCTTAGGGGTGGCATGGCATAAATTTGGAAGTGTTTGAAGTAAAGATTACGCGAGAGCTCCCAAGGATCGAGTATGATGCTCTTAATGACCGGACGTAAACTAGTTGTGGCACCCTCGAGGTTTCGGCCACTAAAATTGGGTTTTGACGTTGTAAGGGCATTGGTGCCAGCCTTGTGCTAGCATTTTAGGAAGCGTGGCGCTAGCACTAGGCCAACGCCATAAGATGGTTAGCGCCATCACTAGGATGGAGCTATAGTATTGTGGCACTGGCCTAGTGCCAACATAAGAAAATGGCTTGCGCCATCTCTAGGCTGGTGCTGTAGTAAGATGCAGCGCTGGCACTAGGCCAGCACCAGAAAATGGTTAACACTATCACTAGGATGGCGTTGCAGAATGTTTAGAGTGCTTCCTTGAGGACCTTACATTAGGCCATGACACGTCCTCGAGGCTCGACTAGGGTTTTCAAGGTTCACTTCCTCGAGGGATTGTTGTTGAGCTATAACGCGTCCTCGAGGCTCAGTCATTGAGATGTGACGCTTCCTTGAGAATCAGTCATTGAAATTAGGTTGCGTTCTCAAGGACTGACCATCAAATTAAGGCGTGTCTTCAATAACATGGCATTAAGCTGTGATGCGTCTTCGAGGATCAAGCATACACTATATCCAGAGTAAATTGATGTTGTTTGAACATTGATACGCATTCGAGACAAGTTCAAGAAATTCAGCCATAGAAGTTGCATGCCTTGAAACTAGTTCGATATGGCATAAATATTGTTTGTATTTATAAATGCTACGGGATTAATATAGAACGCCGCAGGAACGATTCTTACCACCGCTATATTACTAGTTAATTAGTGGGAAATATATTGATTAATTTGTTGCACTTACAACACATATCAAATTTTGATATAGGTTCAATTTGGGTTTTTTTATTTTAGTTTGCCAGTTCAACAGTTTAAGTTGTTTTTTATTTTATTCTCGCTAGTCAATCTATCTATGTGTCTAATAGTTTGTTTTTCTTCCTACTTTGTATTATCTTTTATTTGATAAGAAATAAAATTAATCAATCTAGAATTCCATAAGTTTTGTATCTTCCTTTCTGTATCTTATAGATCAATTATGTGGTTTTTATTTTTGATTGTTTTAGGTGTTGGGAAGCCATATGTTGTTGCAGGTAACTTATATCCTTTATTATATACATTCTTTGTTATACACATGCTTCAGGTAACTTATATCCTTATATCCTTTAGGTGTTGGAATGGAGAATAGTATAAAGTTTGAGATGATGGTGCAAGTGATGATTGTCACGCTCCATTGGAAAGTTAAAATATGGAGAATTTTATCTGGGGGGTTGATTTCAGACCAAAGAATTGTTGGCCATTGTGAGTACCAAAAATCTACTCCAACACGTGGCAACAACTACAATTAGTCGCACATGATCCTCCAATGAGTGAATGCACCTTGTTTGGATTGCGCAAGTCAGAGGCAGGATGCTCTAGCAGCTTGCACAAATTTCGAATTTCCAGGAACACCTGAAATGGCTTGAGGATCAAACCATTTGTTTGCAACCAAATAGTCATGCTCCCACTTGCCGTAGGAAACAACAACATCCATCAAGTCCGCACTACTTATAGACTAAATAAGTCAATTGTGTTGATTAAAACTCACTCTTGCCCACAACCTTAAGCTCAAGCCCATCTTCTATTTTAAGTCCGTATCCACCCAACTCATTCACACACAATGTTACTTCCATCATTCCCACATCACAATTCCCGCTTTACCTATTTTTGTCCGCAAGCTGTAATGTGTCTTTCATCAAATCTGCACCCACTTCATATACTATTAACCCAACCACTTCCCGCACATTACCACACTAAAACCATTCTTGCCCAAAACCCATACCCGTATTAGCATTACCCAATCATTATGAAAAACTGATTGAAGCAATCATGGTCCGCAGGTCCCAATCATTGCCATACTGTTAAAGCTTTGTACTAATTGATTAAAGCAATCTCCGCAACTCCCAATCATTGTCCGCAACAGCAACAAAGGTTCATCTGATCCGCAACAAAGCTCACTATCTCAAGCCCGCAATAATTATTCTTCTTCAAGCCCGCAACACCAACAAGCCCGCAATGATGGGAGAAACTCAAGCCCGCAATGACAGACAAGCTCAGCAGCGCAAGCCCACAACATTTCCTGTCCGCATCCCAGGTCCGTACCAAGTTCGCACCACTTGACCGCACCAACCAAGCATTGATGACCGCACCATTTGCCCGTACCCGCACCATCTTTTGCCCGCACCAAAATTAGACTATGAACATTTAAAGATAAGATCAAGATGGACACGTGGCGGACTTCATCAACACTTGGAAAAATGTGGTATATCATTATCAACACGTGGCGGACTTCTATCGACACGTGGCAGACTTCATCGACACTTGGCAAAATATGGTATATCATTATCAACATGTGGCGAATTTCTATCGACACGTGGCGGACTTCATCGACACGTGGCAAAGGGGCTTTTTAGTAAAATTATATTTCATTTACCCCTTTAAATACAATCTTTGTGTGTTAGAGAAGGGGACTTTGGGCTGGATTTTGGAACTTCATTTCTTCTGTAACCTAAGAAAATTAATATGAACATTCAACTTTCATTACCCGTGGATGTAGGCAAATCTCTGCTGAACCACGTTAAATCTCTTGTGGTGATTTCATTTTAGCTCATTTTCTTTTCCATTTAATTCTATCTTTTGGTTGTGGAAATCATGAAAATGGTTGTCACAATTTGGCGCTAGAAACAGGGATGTGTGAAGGATTGATCCTACATGTTAAAGAGATTTAAGAGAAGCAGAAGAAGGAAATGGGAGAAAAGGGAGAAATGGTGCCATTATTGACAGAGTCAACATCAACAACTATTTTGAGAAGATTTCATTCTTTTCATCTCTTTGATCCTGTGTTTAATACTCAAATCCGACGGAGCAATATCTATTTTACAAAAATCAATTTCAGAACTACATCTGAACCAAATGAAGTCTTGATTGTTTAATCTATTGTTTTGTTTTGATTACAGTTGACAAATCTCGGTTTTAAAACCAAGTCTCTGAAAATGATTTTTCGGGTTTTGAGAACCCAAATCATTGATTTCATCCAAATTTTTTGATCAATTTATGATTAGAACTTAGTTCTATAAATATCTCATCTTAATCCTGCTTTTAAGACTATAAGTTTCGTCTTGATTTTCATTAGTTTTCGATTCACGATTTCATCTGAAAATCTAGCCTGATTAAACTAGATTTTGAGGCTGGAGTTAAATGTTTGATTTGATGTCTTTTTCCCTGAGAAAAATCCTAATTTCCTATTTCTTTAAGAAGGGTTTTGTTCTCTTCTATTGACAATTCAAAAGTTCTGCAAATGGAATTCAAACCCTTTAGAAATGTGGGTTTGTGTTAGATATGATTGTTGCAGGGAAGGAGATGTTGAATGCTTTAGAAATCAAAAGGAGATGTTGAATGCTTCACACCACCAGTCGTGCATATCTAGTGCTCGACAGATTACCTGAATCACAAGTTCTTCACCAAGAGGCGATATTATCTCTGTAATGAGTAACGTGACTTTATGCAAAGGATTTTGAGAGATTATAGAGGTTCAGAGAAGTTAACGAGAGGAAATGTTGGTGGTTCTGAGTTAGAGACATGGTGCGAATTATGGTGGATTAGAAAAGGCTTGACAAGTCTCTGAGCTCAAGAGTCAACCACTCCTGCACCAACTACTACTACAGAAACCAATTAGTAGTGCCTTGGCAACATCATCACCATTGCCATTAACTACTACTCATCAAGACCCAATTACTCCTGCACCAATTACTGCTACAACACCAACAGAATTTGCTAATATTGCACCCACTTTTTCATCTACATCAAATGAAACTAGTTCTATTCCTCTTCATGAGAATTCAATTTTATTTCCAACTATTCAGCAGGAAGTACAACAAAAACTCATTGACTTCTCCCAAGTACTACTGCAGCAACGACAAGAACTACTCAATAATGATATTATGCTATATGGATTATTACCACCACCACCACAGGCAAGAAGGGACCATCAACTTGTTTTTTTTTATGAGTAAATGTATGTTTCAATCAAAGTCCAAGCTTTACTAATGGAGTATGGTCTCTGAACAAGATAATCATAATGAGAGTAAAAATGGAAATACAGCATGAAAAGAAGACGTTCACTGTTTCTTTTGTTGTTGTTTAATGCATACAAGTACTATTAGTGATTGGTCATTATGAAGGACTAAGTAGTCAGTGAAAGTTCAACTATTCAGATTATCTCCAGCTCGATTCTACTTATATTTGGAGTGTAGCCACAGGACAAGGATTGAGAAGCTCAGAAAAAGTCCAAAGATGTTTGCAACTGGGTTGTGTTATTAGATTAAAGATGCGAATCTTTAATAGTGGTGGGACAACAAAAGATGCGAATGATCAATTAAAAAGCCTTGTTAGGATTGACGCAACACTGAAGGCAATCACAATATGTACGAAGAGGAGCAGCAGCCCAGTTGTTCGTGCCAAAATAAACTCACTACAATTCAATATACAATTAAATAAAGAGAAGAATGTCCCGCTCCGCAACCACGACTCAAAATGATTCCTGGCCAAGAATGTTCGTACCTCACAATTTGAACAGCTTCCCGCACCAAAGATGATCAGAAGGGCCCGCACTCATAGCTCAGGTCCGCAGCACTAATGGTGTGAGGATTCTCAAAGTCCGAAGCACAAGCAATGGTAGCTATTAAAGAGCCTGTTAATAAAACATCTGGACATAGCTTGTGAAATCTGTTATTGTCTCATTGGACTAGCCAGGAGTTCATCTTTCAAATCAATCCAAGGTGAAGAACAATTTAGTTCACAAGCAACATAACTGGCGAAATTCAGTCATCTCCGAATCACATTGAAGCTCAGCTGGTTCGCTAGCAAATAAGATGTTATCTCGTCTACCGAATGAATGTAATCGTGAACGCATACTTGGTGTATTATGACTTCAGCAAAAGCTGAAAACGACAATTGTAATCAAAGTGCAATCCAGTAATGAGCTCCACCTGTTGTTGCAAAGCCAGTTAATGGCAATGCATCTGCAACAGTTGTTTCATCCTTTCCTTCTCGCTTCGAGTATGTAGAGATTGGAAAGAAAACTGAGACAAATAACTCTGGAAACACACGTGCTAATGGTTGCTACAATATAGCTACAAGAAAGCAAAAACAACATGCAGAGACTAAGCAAACAGGTGATCAAGACGCGGAACAAAAAGTCATAGAAACCCAAGTCGTCAGAAAAGGGAGATGAAAGGGGTTGATTTGATAGAAGGACGGTGTCTATTAACTGGTACCTATGATGGTTCAATGGCAGTTACGATATGTAAAATACCACAAAACACGAAGGGAATGACATGGTTACGAAGCATGAGTGCATACTGCTTGTTGACAACCGCCACGAGTGAGGTCATAAATATGTAGTGCCCTTGGTCAATTGGTATCCAATTGACACAAGCCTTTTCATTATAGGAGCTTTTACACACACATTATCTGGTCATCAATAATGATGTAATGGCAATCGCATGGCTGGAGCTGGAATAAGTAGGGAACACAGATAGCTGGCCGTAACAAGATAGTTGATTGGATTAATCACCAATCACTATGAAACGAATGCTACTGATGAAGAAAGGAGTAAACCGATCCCGAAACCGAGCCTCGCTGCTGTGATGAGTTAGATGGCCAGTTTAATCAAAACACATCGGATCAGAAGAAGCACTTTTGGTGAAGAAAATGCAGTAGCGAAGAAGTATTAGCACTGTTGCAGAAATGAAACCACAGCTGAGGCAAAATAGAAATACACCTTTTCCCGGCTAATCGGAACGACTCGGGAGGAATATGTTATTATCAATTCACAGCAAACAACTTGCAATGAAAGCTACGCATCAACAACAACGTCTCCGAAGAGAAGCCCACGTTCGTACCAGCCAAAGCTTAACTACCTAAACTATCCATACAACCAATTACACCTGAAACACTCAGTATTGTTCTGCCACCAACAAGAATTAGCACCAACATTGCTCTCTCGGAATTTCGCAAATGAATAGGGGCAAGCATGCATTTTCGGAAAGGAGAAATCATATTCATTTACTCAATTCCTTCAACAACAATGAAGGAGATACAATACCAACATAGGAGTAGAACAACATTCAAAGAGAAGTGCTGCTCACGGAGTTACAGCGGCACCTTTAACGACACCACAAAACAAGCAGGAGCTCAAGCACCTTGCAAGACGACTAACGATTGAACTTTCCGTTCCCCGTCTCAATTGCACTTTGTCTCAAACAAACAATGAAGTACCAGTTCACACAAACGAGAGAGAGAAGCCATACTGGAAGCAAGAGAAGGCGCAGAGAAGAAAGAATCCAGTCGTAGTGACAAGGCTATTCAACACACTCGCAATCTGCTTTCCCAGCGAGCTAAGCACCCATAATTCCAAGCTTTTTGCACTGCATATAAATTCGTCCCTGAACCTCAGTTGAAAAACAAATGGCGGCGCTTGACCTTCAAACCAAATGATGATGAACAAAGGGCAGAAAGAACCAACGTATTCAAACCAACGCAGCATAAAACTCGAAGTTCAGTTTAAAGAAGCCAAAATTCAAGTTACTACAGAAGACCTTGACAACAAGGTGAATTTACACCACTCAGAAGACCTGATGTGAAGCTTGCAAAAAGCTCCTGAAGCCTGCAACATGCTTGTGATACGAAAGACCAACTCACCTCTAAGAAGCAAATAAGGGCAGTACAAGACCTTATCTGTATTTGGTGGTAGTTTAAGAAAGCTTGGAGGACTCTTCGAGAACAGTGAGGGAGTGTTTCCATATGCAATCTGAAGAAGACTAAATATGCCCGTAACCAAGCCAGTAAACATGTTCAACTAAGCATGATTAGGACATCCGCTCCTCAAGAAAATATGTTTGTACCCCTCAATATGGAATAGCCGCCGCACCAAGGATACAACTCAGGCTGAAGATGGTGAGTCTAATACGTAGCAACTTGAAGAGAAGGTATCAGTCCCACAACACCTTAGAAGATTTCGATAATCCAAGCCTCAAGTGCAAAAAATACAAGTGAGAATTATTGGGCATATCAAGTTGATCCGCACTATTATTGAGTCCGCACTCAGAGACCAAGCCCGCATGATGACCAAGCCCGCATTAAGAGCCAGGAGTCACTAAAGCCCATCATTTTTCCATCCCGCACACCATCTTGCCAATGCAGTAAAGTTGAATGATTGAGTTTTTTCTTCCCGCACCAATAACATCATGCCCATGGTCCGCAAGCCAGATTTACATTCACTAGCTTAGTCCCCGCAATTACTTCCTAGAAATGAAATTTTACAATACAGTCGAGATGACAGGTTCTCACAGGCATTGGCACGTATGTAAAAATCTGCAACTAATGACACCTGACACAGGACCCGTCTCGAGATGACAGGCTCTCACAGGCATCACGCCATATGAACAAATCTGTGTCTAATGACACCTAATACAGGGCCCATCTCGAGATGACAGGTTCTCACACGTATAAATCTGCGTCAAATGACACCTGATACAGGACCCATCTCGATTATCACCTTCAATGCTCTCTTGACAAACGTGATGAGAGGATACAAGATATTGCGGGACAAGGTTCATACCACTTGCGGGATCTGGATGGAGAAATTTTACGGCATCCATAAAACTCACAGTATCACAAAATCATATTACCCCTAAACCCTCAATGCAATCGTACAGTGATTTACGCTCATACTAGGTACTCTCCACTTCAGGAAGTGCTCACAATCAGCAATGTAAATATACAACAATTTGGTTTCATATTAGGAGATATTCTCGGGACCGCATCCTAATTCCCTCATAGCCAGAGAGAAGTTAGACATGTGTTACACCCTCTTACTCCGTGACTGGAGATACTCTCGGGACCGCATCCTAATTTCCTCCTAGCCAGAGAGAAGTTAGACATGTGTTACACCCTCTTACTCCATGGTTGGAGAACTAACAAACAATATATATGTTCAAAATTTTGTTTTGCAAGGGAAAAATACAAGAAAAAATGAAAATACACCAGCAATATCAATCACTACAATACGATACAAGCAAGACATGAAGTCATTTTCTTAAGAATTATTCTTCGGACAAATCTTAAGAAAATGGGACAAATTGTGAGTACCAAAAATCTACTCCAACACGTGGCAGCAACTACAATTAGTCGCGCATGATCCTCCAATGAGTGACTGCACCTTGTTTGGATCGCGCAAGTCAGAGGCAGGATGCTCTAGCAGCTTGCACAAATTTCGACATTTCCAGGAACACCTGAAATGGCTTAAGGATCAAACCATTTGTTTGCAACCAAATAGTCATGCTCCCACTTGTCGTAGGAAACAACAACATCCATCAAGTCCGCACTACTTATAGACTAAATAAGTCAATTGTGTTGATTAAAACTCACTCTTGCCCACAACCTTAAGCTCAAGCCCAGCTTCCATTTTAAGTCCGTAGCCACCCAACTCATTCACACACAATGTCACTTCAATCATTCCCACATCACAATTCCCGCTTTACCCATTTTTGTCTGCAAGCTGTAATGTGTCTTTCATCAAATCCGCACCCACTTCATATATTATTAACCCAACCACTTCTCGCACATTACCACACTAAAACCATTCTTGCCAAAACCCATACCCGTATTAGCATTACCCAATCATTATGACAAACTGATTGAAGCAATCATGGTCCGCAGGTCCCAATCATTTCCATACTGTTAAAGCTTTGTACTAATTGATTAAAGCAATCATGGTCCGCAGCTCCCAATCATTGCCCGCCACAGCAACAAAGGTTCATATGATCCGCAACAAAGCTCACTATCTCAAGCCCGCAACAATTCTTCTTCTTCAAGCCCCCAAGACCAACAAGCCCGCAATGATAGGAGCAACTCAAGCCCGCAATGACAGACAACCTCAGCAGCGCAAGCCCACAACATTTCCTGTCCGCAGCCCAGGTCCGCACCAAGTTCGCATCAACCAAGCACTGATGACCGCACCATTTTCCCTACCCGCACCATCCTTTGCCCGCACCAAAATTAGACTATGACAATTTAAAGATAAGATCAAGATGGACACGTGGCGGACTTCATCAACACTTGGCAAAATGTGGTATATCATTATCAACACGTGGCGGACTTCTACCGACACGTGGTAGACTTCATCGACACTTGGAAAAATGTGGTATATCATTATCAACACGTGGCGAATTTCTATCGACACGTGGCAAAGGTTTTTTTTTAGTAAAATGGTATTTCATTTACCCCTTTAAATACAATCTTTGTGTGTTAGAGAAGGGGACTTTGGGCTGGATTTTGGAACTTCATTTCTTCTGTAACCTAAGAAAATTAATATGAACATTTAACTTTCATTACCCGTGGATGTAGGCAAATCTCTGTTGAACCACATTAAATCTCTTGTGATGATTTCATTTTAACTCATTTTCTTTTCCATTTTAATTCTATCTTTTGGTCGTGGAAATCATGAAAATGGTTGTCACAGCCGTATTTGATTCGCAGTTGTTTTACAAGAACATTACCACATTAAAAATAAAGTAAGTATGAGTAGAAGTTCTTTTTCGCATTTATCGAATTATAGTGCATGTAAGTTTCGGTAATGGAGTTTGAACTGTATTTTAACCACAAGACCTTTCAATTCTGTCTATATAGGTCTATAAATACCATTTGTATAAAAATGAATTGAAACTCATTCGTTCACCTGGTAGAAGTAGTGGTTCAACAGATGAAGATTCATATTGCAGTTGGAACTTGGAACCGCAACTCTTGGTTGGTAAACCCCCTATGAAACATGTTTGAAATTTGAATCCGTATCTACTTATCATAGTGTGTATAGTTCACATTACTTGTCATGTTTTTGTAATCTAGACATCAGTTATGCCCCTATAGAGCTGTTTTTGTGTATAGGGTTCCTTAATCTGGGTAGTAGTTCATTTCATTTAGTTATGTAATGTAGTTGCATTCATTAGTGGAAGTGTGACATAACTTTGTGTAGGTTACTAGGGTCACTAAAGAATTTCATAGCTGATTGATTTCATGTTTCTACAAACCATACAGTGAGAAGAAATTATGTGGTAGAATAGATAAAACATTGAATGCATCAAAGATGAAGAACCTACAGTCTAACATACCGGCTGGTCTGTTACAACAAAGGAAACTATCTTGAAGTCCAAATAAAGATGCTCTTGCATTGAAGTATAAGCTGAATGTTGTTCCATTTTATGATGAATGGATAACTTCTCTTGAAGCTGCCAGAGAGGTAAATTTCAAATGTGATTTATAGTTACTTCATTACGGTCTTTTAAGAAGCTACATTGTGTTGTTCGAAGTAGTTGTATTCTGCAATCGTTTTGGCGTCTCTCTTTAGGGAAGAAAAAAATTTACATTTTGGAAAGCGCAATAATAAAAACTTGCACTGCTTCCCATCTTACTTTGAACACCGTAACTTTATTTGGAATATTTGAGTTGTTAGTGTCGTCAGAGCTGGTAGATCATCTTTTATAACATCCATATCGAATTGAAAATGCAATTTTTAGATTTGCTAACTACAATTTATATTTCCACTAATAAAGTTTTAACGGCAAAATTTCAGATTTGTTTCGCATTAGTTTAGACAACAAATCAATTTTGTTGGCATAAATAAAATTAGGGACAAAAGTAACATGTTGTGAGCAATAATATCTTCGAAGACTAATTTTTTTTTGTTATCAAAAAACAATTTAATTGTGACTATAATTTGTTTGGATACTAATAGTTCTAACGACAAAATTCGTAATTTGCCGCATAATCACTTCGGCGACAAATTGATTTTGTCATTGTAAAATATATTTAGGGACAAAAGCCTAAAATTATCGGCAATATGATATTTGGAGACTATATATTGTTTTTGTCACTAGATAATTTCGTGACCGAAATAACTCGTAACAAAATTTTTATTAGAGACAAAAACAAGGTTGGTCACTAATTTTAGTCACAAAAACTTTCCCGCCATAATGCATAAACTATTCTTTTCTCTCTTATTTCAGTGACAACTTTAGAGACTAATTTTATCGTTTGTCGCCAAAAAAATGTTTATGGTAGCAAAAAAAAAAAATCCTCGCTAAACAGTACTTTTATAGACAAATTTTTACTAGCCACATTAAATCTTGTCACGAAAGGCCTGGTTTGTTGTAGTGTATGTGAAAAAGACTAAAAATTTACCTACAAAAGTGAAAACTCTGAGTAAAAACTAAAAATTCTATATGCTAAATACTCCCCCACACTTAAACTTTACATTGTCATCAATGTAAATTGGCTCCTCCAATGTAAAATCAAGATACGAAATCAAGTAATGATATGAAAACTAATAAAAACTCAAAATAAAGGGAAAGAAATACAAAACCAATGGGTTGCCTCCCATTCAACGCTTAGTTTAACGTCCTCAGTCTGGCCATCTGGTTATCGCCCGTAAACCAACAATCTGAAAATCTGTTGATCGACCCAGACAACAATCTGCAATTCTAACAACAGTTTCAAACAAATGTTAGCATAATATAAAGATAGTGAAATTGTTATTTGGTAGAAGATTCCCCCACACTTAGTCTTTTCTACATTTGGAAGTGTATAAAGAACATAGAACAAGGGAACTTCATTGGGTTCCTCTCGGTGAACCTGCACAATGCTAGAATCAAACACATATAGTGGTGGATAGTTAAAAAAAAAAAAAATTTTAATTTTTGTAGCACATATACCCAACCCTAAGTGAGGTAGCTCATTAAAAATTGGGTTAACAACTTGATAAGTGCCTAAAATATATAATTTGATTATCAATTTCTTACGTTTTTCTTAATTATTTCTCTTGTATTTTGTGTATATTACACTTGTTTGTATTTTGTGTATATTACACTTGTTTCTATTTTGTAGGTATTTTGGAGCTAAATATGGAAAAGAAGTAGATAACATTGAATTGAGAGTAAAAGGGTAGAATGGTCATTTTAAAAGACAAGTACTATGTGGATCCAAGCTATCGATAAAGGGATACATGTATTAGTACACCCAGTTGGGGTATATGCATCCAAATAAGGGGCAGCTAGTATTGGAGTACCTAAATCCTTTTATCTTTTAAACCTAAACCTAGAAAAAAGGTCTCGACCAGTTCTTGTGATATTATCTTGGACACACAGAGAGGGTTGCTGCCGTTCTAATTCTCTCCGACAAATCCTTGGGTCATCACGGCAAACTCAAGCCTAGTGGGTTCGATGGGTAGTCTGTGGTCGATGTATGGAAGATTAAGAAAGGGTTGAGAATAATTGTTCGCTGCCTGAAAAGAAGAAGACAGGGAGAATGGGTTCGCTGATGGGTCTATTTGAGACGCTGCCATTAGTGGACAAGATGATGTAATGTTTCGAGTAGAAACCGAACCACAGGTAGAGATTGAAAAAGGGTTTCAGTCAGATTCCGGATTGGTTTCTAGGTTTACAAGAATTGCAGCAGGAAACAAAACAAGAAGAAAGCGATGGTTAATGTTATATCTGCCTGTGAGAGAATAAATTCTGAAGTACGCGTATCCAAAAAAATATTGGAGAAGTAACGAGCTACGATGAGACGAGAAACACTGGAACAGAGCCCTTTAAAGCATTAAATTGATAGTTGTAAACACGACAAAGTTTGAAACTGACAACATTAATGCATGACCGACACGTTGGTTGCGGGAAAGTAAGGCACACTGCTCAAAACAGACAGCATTAACTACTTGACTGACAACAGGTTGCGGAAAAGTATGGCTCAATAAAGAGTAATAATGAGTATTGATGCATGACTGACACGTATCGATTTTACAAGTTGCGGAACAAAAAGAACTAAAGCATGACGTTTCACTTTAAAGGGATACGTGTCCAACATGCCATGACTCAATTAAGACCGCAACATTCATCCCAATCCAAAAGTATTAATTTAAATACAAGACTTCAGAAGAGCTGCGGGATAATCAGTGAGAAATCACGAGAAACAAGCAGTACACATACTAAGACTTGCGGGAGAAATGATCAAGCCTTGCGGAAATCACAAACAAACTTTGCGAGATTACATATCGCACCAAGAATGGATAAGAATAAATAGGTGGAAAGGTAGATTGGTGGGACATGTCAAATTGGATATAAATACCAAGCTCATAAACAGTAAAATGGATTGGAAAAAAGGAAGGAAAATAAGCTAAAGACGTTGAAGTGATAGAAAAGAGTATAGGTATGAACTTATGTAAAACTTTAAGTTCATTTTCATTATGATTATGTTCATGATATTATAACATATCAGCTATTTGATGTATCTTATGGTAATGTAAACATATCAGTTATTTGATGTATCTTATGGTAATGTAAAATAAAATGTATACAAATCTTTTCCCGTGGATGTAGACAGTTTGACTGTTGAACCATGCAAATATTTGAGTCACTTTATTTTAAGTTATTTCTTTAATTCTCATTGTTTAAATGATCATGAGAGTTGATTTCATGATAAGATATCATACAAAACTATGATTTAAATACTTTTGGTTGTGATCCAAAGATGCCAGATTTTTGGTAATCACAATTTGGCGCTAGAAACAGGGAGGTAGTAAAGAATTTATTCTACCTGTCAGAATTTTTGTTGAGAAAATTTTGAATCGTGTTTTGTTTAAAAATTCTTCCCTTTAAAATACAATGATTAAGTGTCATATGAAAAATTGTATATATAATTTTACTCAGTAAGTCAGTTGATGAGTATATAAATTTGGTCGTTATGGTCATATTCTTTATTTTTATTGTCTTATACTCTCCACAAATATAAAATTATCAAGGATTTTCTTCAATCTTGGTATTAATTTGTTTCCACATCAACTTACAAAACTTTTACTAAATTACTAAGTCATCTGTTTTGAGTGTGATATGTTAAAACTAATTATACTATTATCTTCCAATCAAATGGTATTGCAAATTTATTGAGAATGATAAAATCTCGTGAAACACATAATTTATTATCTGAGCTCTTATAGAATAATGGTAAAGAAATCCTTACAGCAACACAAGACATAGCTTAGAAAAAATTACGACATCTCAAAAGGATTCACAAAAATGAGGACAGTGTCACATAGAAACATCCAAGATCAAGATGCCAATTCAGGAAATCAAGGGAGTAATGCAATAGAGGCTCCTCAACAAAGGGAAATGCTGAGAGAGTCACAAGAGCAACCACCCATTAATGATCATATAGATAATTCTGAAGATCACTCAAATAGTCGCTCATGTGAAGAAAATTCTCAAAATAGTATTGATCACATTCAACAATTAATGGAAGAAATAGACGAGATACGCAAGGTACAACAGACTTGTGCGGAACAAATTGCACTTTTAACCAGAGAAAACCAAGTACTCAGAGAAAAGGCCCAGTATGGTACGAAAACATTTACAACAAGAACACGGGGGCAAGAAGTTAGCTCCAGTGGACTCACAGGAAGGAAAGTGAGAGCCAATAACGATCAAAGAATAATGGTAGTAGAACCCACACGCCAGCGAAATGAACCAGATAAATTGAATTTAGATGGTTCAAGATTGCAAAATGACAGGTGGAAAAAATGCTATGAGGATATGGAGCAAATACGGGAAGAAATACGGAATTTGAAAAAATAAAGAGGGTAGACGATTAGAAGAAGTGTTAAAAGAAGCTAGACGAACGCCATTGGCGCCGCACTTGGCATATGCCCTAATACCGCATGAGTGTAGTACTCCCATTTTTGAATGCTATGATGGGATAAAAGACCCAACAACCCATCTGAAGTATTACAATCGCATCATGACACGTTGGGATCAAGATGATGCAGTTATGTGTCGGTTTTTTCCCTCGAGTTTGAAAGGTATAACTTTGGCGTGGTAAACAATTTACCAGAAGGGACGGTGTATTCTTACACGCAGTTGGCACGCAAGTTCTTAGAAGCATACATGTACAACAAGACCGCAGATGCGGGGATGGATAAGCTATACTCACTTGCCTCAACGACATAGGACACCATCCGTGATTATACAGATCGGTGGAAGACGATATGTCAAGCAATTGGGGATGTAACTCCAGAAGTCGTTATCAATAGTTACAAATGGGGAATAGCCAATCGAGAAAGCCAACTCTTTATTGATATCCATAATATCAATCTAAAAAGTAAAGGAGATCTCAGAGATATTATTGAAAAATATGCAAGATTATAAGATATTCAGAGGCAACATCCAAGAATAATATCTCAGCAACAAGGAAATGCAAAAAGAGCCAATTCTATAGAGCCGTCATCCGGATCCAGGAAGAGATTTGCGGGAAAAACTCCAAACATTGAATCAAAGCGAGCCAAGATTGAGGAAAGAAGAAAATTTGTCCAGCAATTTGAGGAGCGAATTTTCACTAAACTTAACACTCCTTATTCAGAAATTTTAAATGTAATAAAGAATAGACAAGATTTTCAGTGGCCGCAGTCAAAAGAACGACAACCCGAACATACAAAGAATTCCAAGGATTATTGTGAATACCATTCCTATCGTGATCATTCCACAAACCGATGCAGGAACCTAATAATGCAAGTATAAAGGATGATTGATGTAGGGGAGTTAAAAGAATTTATTCAGCTATCTGACTCCACACCAAGGTTTAATAAAGGGAAAGTTGTTAATATTCCTCAGAATAATCAAACTATTAACATGATTTCATGTTCTGAATCGGATCAGACATCCATGAGTGCGGCTATTGACAAAAAATTACATAAAAGGGTTTGCAGTCACAAAGTATTCAAGGTTGCGGGAAGAGTTACTGAAGTTTGGGAAGAATGGATGGCATCCCCATTAACTTTTTCTGCAGACGAAGTGGACTAAGAGATTGAAATGCACAATGATCCGTTGGTACTCACACTGCCAGTATCTGGATGGAATATAAGGAAGATTCTTATGGATGGGGGAAGCTCTCTTAATGTTTTGTTTATGATACCTTTCAAAAGATGGGGTTAAAAGATGATCAGCTAATGCCATCATGCTACACAATTCATGCGTTTAACAGATTAGCTTCAAAACCGAAAGGGGAAATCATGCTTGATGTTGCAGCTGGACCAATAAGTATTCTGACAAAGTTCAGTACAGTGGAGGCTCCATCTCCGTACAACGCCATCATTGGTAGACACTGGGTCCATCAATTGAAAGGGGTAACATCAACGTATCACCAATACTTGCGGTTTCCAACACTGCAAGGGGAAATGGAGATAAAAGGAGATCAAAATGAAGCAAAATCTTGTATTCTAGCAGAAGTCCGCATGAATAAAGAACGACAACAGCAGCAACAAAATAAGAAAAAAGAGCGGAAGATGAAGGCTAAAGAAGAAGCCTTAAACCAATATATGATTAAGACTGCGGGAAATAAAGCAATAAATGAAGCAAATAAAGGTAGTACAATAAAGGAAAGCATGCCAAAAATTGATGAAGGTAGTCTTCCAGCATAGCAATGAAAGGGGGCTCCCACACTTTTAGGAGCTCCCAAACCCACCTTTACATCAATCGAAGAAACTAAAAATTTCAATATTGGAACAGAAGAATTTCCCAAGATGATAAAAATTGGAACGTTGATGGAAACAGAAAGGGAGTATAATTTGGTTATGCTGCTAAAAGATTTTGTGGACATTTTTGCATGGAAAATAGAAGACATGTCGGGCATCGATCCAATTATTGTACGACATAATTACATATATATCCGGAAGCTACGCCTTTTCGGCAACACATACGTAAAGTTGCACCTGAACATCATTTGCCAGTTGAAAGAGAGTTAAAAAAGCTTATGGATGCGGGATTCATTCGAGAGGTGCGGTATCCAACTTGGATTTCAAACATGGTGATAGTACCAAAAAAGAATGGCGGAGTAAGAATTTGTATAGATTTCACCAATTTAAACAAGGCATGTCCGAAAGATAGTTATCCGCTTCCCAGCATTGATCAGTTGGTGGAAGTTGTTGAAGGTCATGAGGCTTTATCCTTTATGGATGGACAATCAGGGTACAATCAGATTGCTCTAGCTGAAGAAGATCAAGAACACACTGCGTTCTTCACTCCGCACGGATTATACTGTTATACCAGAATGCCATTTGGGATGAGAAATGCAGGAGCAACTTATCAACGGCTCGTAGATGCAATTTTTAAACCATGGATAGGCCGCACACTCGAAGTTTATGCAGATGACATGCTGATGAAAAGTAAATTTTCAAAGGATTATTTACAAGATTTGAAAGAAATATTTGAAGCCTTGCGAAAATACAGAATGAAAGTTAATCCCGATAAATGCATTTTTGCGGTTACGTCAGGGAAATTTTTGGGGTACTTGGTCACCAAAAGAGGAATTGAAGTTGATCAGGCAAAGGTTCAGGCCATTGTTGATATGCCATCTCCGAAGAATGTTAAAGAAGTACAAAAATTAAATGGTTGTTTGGCCGCACTCGGAAGATTTATTGCTAGATCATCGGACAAATGTAAGCCCTTCTTTGATGCATTGAAAAAGAAGAATAAATTTGAATGGATTGAGGTTTGTGACCAAGCTTTTTCAAGTATTAAAGTATATCTTGCCACATTGCCTGCATTACAAAAACCAGAACCTGAAGAGGTGCTTTCCTTGTACATAGCCGCAACGGAAGATGTTGTAAGCGCGGTATTGGTGCGAACAAATGAAAAGGTAGAAAAACCCGTATATTACATCAGTAAAACTTTAAACCTCGCAGAAAGAAATTACACAAAAATCGAACAGTTAATTTTAGCACTGGTTTTTGCTACCCAGAAATTACGCACGTATTTATGAACCATCAATCAAGCTGTGGGCAGTTGAAAATGTTGAAGAAAAAGTGGAAGAAGATATCGAAGATGTAGTTGTACAAGATAATGCAAGTTTCCCACAAAAAACAGAAAATAATTTAACCATAGAAGATTGGAGAATTTCAATACATCAATATTTGCGAAATGGGGTATCACCCGCAAGCACTAAAGAGGCAAGAAAGGTGCAATCAAAGTCTGTGAATTATCAGTTGTAGGATAGAATCCTGTACCTCAAATCCTTTTTAGGGCCTTTACTTCGATGTTTATCACGAGAGCAAGGGCAATAAATTCTCAAAGATATACATTATGGAGATGCGGGAAATCATAGTGGAAAACGATCATTGGCTTTAAAAGCAAAAATGCAAGGATATTATTGGCCATTTATGCATAAAGACGCAGAAAACATGGTAAAAAGATGTGAAGAATGTCAGTGCTATGCGAAAAGAATAAAGGCTCATGCAACAGAACTAAATTCCGTACTCAGCCCCTGGCCATTTGCAAAATGGGGGATAGACATTGTTGGACCATTAGTGGAAGGTACTCAAAAAAGAAAATACTTGATTGTGGCTACAGACTATTTCACTAAATGGGTTGAAGCAAAAGCTCTTGCACACATTAGAGACACTGATGTTTTTAAATTCCTATTTGAGAATATAATCTGTAGATTTTGAATTCCACTAGCCATAGTCTCGGATAATGGACATCAATTACAAGGGAAAAATATAGATATGCTTTTCGAAGCATTTAACATTCAAAAGAATAAGTCTACTCCACTCTATCCGCAAAGTAATGGGCAAGCTAAAGCAACAAATAAAACAATTGCTGTGAATTTGAAGAAAACTCTTGATGGCCATCATAAACGGTGGTGTGAACAACTTCATAATACATTATGGGCATACCGCACAACAAGAAGGGAATCCACTGGAGAATCACCATTTCTTCTTACTTACGGAACAGAAGCAGTTATTCCAACGGAAGTCATTCTACCCACTACAAGAACAGAAGCATGGGAAAAAAATTTAAATTCAGATTTAATGCTTGAAAAGTTGGATGACTTAGAAGAAAGAAGAGAAGCTACACTTCAAAAAATGGAAAATTATCAAAGAAGATTGGCAAGGGAATACAGTAAAAAAATAAAGTTGCGGAATTTTATGGAAGGACAGTATGTCCTGCGGCAGATCCCGGAATACCAAAGAGACAAAAAAGCAGGAAAATTTGCACCTACATGGGGAGGACCTTATATTATACAAGGCATTGCGGGACAAGGATCATATCATTTGCGGAATATGGATGGAGGAATTTGATAACATCCGTGGAACGCGTAATATCTTAAACCATATTATCCTTAATCAATAACGCAATTGGGCAACAGTTGGCGCTCATAATAGGTAAAGCATATCAAATTTAATCTCTCTAGAAGATCCAAGTAAATATTTATGACTATAGGATTTTTTGTTATAGAGATGCCTAACATGACATTGATTATTGTACCAGGTACTCTCCACTTCGGGAAGTGCTCACAATCAGCAATGCATTTTTAAAACAATTTGGTTTCATATTAGGTAAAGCTACAAATGCAACCTCTCTAAGAAAATCCTTGTGAATGTCTATGAGTGTGTGACTATTGGATCTTTCACCAACAGGGGTGCCTAACGTGATATTAATTGTTGTATCTTTCTCCATTTTAGGAGACCTTCGGGACCGCATCCTAATTTCCTCCTGGCCCGAGAGAAGTTAGACATGTGTTACACCCACAATATAACTCACGGTACAAAATTTCCTTGCAGTTAAATAAATCACACTCGTACATGAATTAACAATTAATATATATTCAAAATCTGTTTTACAGGGATAAAATCACAAGGATAAGTGAAAACGCAACTACAATCTAAAGATAAAGAAGAACGAAACAACAGTAAAGAAAGCTAAGGTGCGGGAAGAACGCCTTCAAAAGGAGGATTTTCTGGGACATTTCTGTGCTTGTAAACTTTTTTAAATCCATCAGCTTGTACTTGGTCAAGAGTGTTATTGACCGTTTGAGCATTTTAGCTTTAGCTTTGATTCTTAACCATTTAATATAAGTTTTTCTATTTTCAATCTCCACTTTGAATTTATTTACTTCAGTTTCGCAAGCTTGGACTCTTGACTTCCAAAATGTTATCTTTCCTCTCTCAGTAGATAAATCCCGAATAAGGCTCTCATTCTTTGTAGCTTCATGTTTTAGATTATCTTCAGCACTTTTAACCTTAGAATATAAAAGCTCAACTTGAGCAAGCGCTTCGCTGACCTTCGTAGAAGCAAGCTCTAGCTGGGTCTGTACTTCGTTAGCTTTGGTTGAGGCTATCTTCAACTGCTTATTGAGTTCTTCCATCCTAGCATTTGCCGCAATGAGATCTCCCTCAGCTTTATCAGCTCTAACGGTTGTATCCTTAAACTTTTCTTCAAAACCTGTAACAAAAATAACAGATTAATCAATGCGGGAATAATACTGAATTTTAAGCTTGCGGTAAAATGGGATACCTCTTGCGAGGGATTCAAACTCTACTAATTCACGACCCATTGCATCTTTTGTAATATCAAGAAAATCATATTCTCCCGAAAGTTTGTTGTAATTGGTCTTGAGTTGTTCAAGATGTTGTTGACATTGAGTTAACTCTGCTTCATTATCCCACAAACGGTTCAATTTGGATGTACATCTTGCCATTTCTTTGTGCAGTTGGAGAATATCACTGTCGCAGTGAAGAACATAATTAGATAACTTAAGGATCATAACCTGAGCATCCGTAAGAGCTTTTCCTTTAGCATAAGCCTCAGAAGCTGAGTTGTCTCTGTCTTCAATGATCTGAGATGAGCTATATGCGAAGAAAGTTGTGAATGGTGATATGATCCGGAACGGGAAAATCCCGCAAGGATATTTTACCGCTCCACACAAAGCTAACGGTTCTCTTCTTCCAGTTTGTCAGATTTTACCCGTGCCTCAGAAACGCAATCTTTGGTCCACAGTAAAGTAACATCAAACTTTATTTTCTTGCGACCCTTCTCTATGAATAAAAGCCGATGTCGAGATTCTAACTCATTATACTTCCGTATGAACGACTCATGACTATCAACAAGATCATTAAACTTTTTTTTTGACTTCAACATTCTCATTATTAACTCTTATAACATGATTTTTCAACTGCGTAATTCTACGCTGCATCCTAGTTACAAGTTCTGAATCCCCCGCTGATCCCATAAAGTAATTCAGAAAACAAGTGAAATAAAATAAGAAAAAAATAATTAAAAGAAAGAATAAAACCTTGGTTCCAAAGATTAAGCACTTGTTGGCGGAGCACGTCATTTTCCCGTTTCAAATCCAAAGCGTCAGTTTCTACGGCCCTAAATCGGGACTCCATCATGGTGGACCGTGCTTTGTAGAATTGATACGCGGTATGTGTCGCACTTTGACCTCGTCCAAGCTGCAGAATTAATGTTATGATTAGAGTTAAAATAAGAAGAAATCAAAAGGGAGAAAATCAATTAAAATACCTGTAGAAGATCTTGTTGCGGAAAAGAATACACTTGTCCGTCCGCAAGTGCGAGAGTTTCCGCAAGAGAAGAAAGTTCGGTGATGTGGAATAGGGGATCAACAGCTTCACCTTGATCTTTCAACCAAGCATCTCTAACTGCTTCATATGGCGCAGCCTCCACAGACTTACGCAACCGGGAGACCGAAGAACTTCCCGATTTCACCGGTAGAGAGTTGCATTGAACAGACAAAAGGTTCTTTGACATGAACCATTGAAAAGCTTCATCTTATTTTTCCAAAAGATTGGAGGTCTCTGCAACATCCCTTCCTCTGCTTGGATGCGGAAACTCCCTGTTTGGTTGAACTACATCAGCAGCATCCGTGCTCGAAGCATTAACTCTGACAGGATTAGCTTCTGTTAAAGTATATGAAGGCACATTACTCGTTGTACTAGTAATTGTTGGCTCATCTACTTCCGCATCATGTGCTTGCGGGACCCCTTCTATTGAAGTAATTATGGGATCGTCTTGAGGGTTGCGATCCTCTTCGTTAGTCGAATCATCTTCATCAGAAGCGGCTTCAAGCGGCTCATCAACAGTCAGAGGGGAGAACTGAAGGTATAAAGAAGGATTAGGAGCGACAGTTTGGTGCGAAAGATCGATGAAAGCATTTGAAATCTCTTCGGCGACACCATCCTGTTCCGCAGACTCAAAATTTGTTAATCGGAGAGGAATATTTTGCTCTTCTTGTCTCTCTGCGGCTGAGATTCCTTCACCTCTTAAGAGTGGATGATGAAGGGGAGAATCTTGAATTTCTCCCTCTTCCCTATCTATGGAAGCACGAGAAGCACTCTTCGCTTTCTTCCGACCCTATAAATGCACCGCAACAATTCATTAAACGAAATTCTTAAGAAATATAAGAAGTCATCGGATTAAAATAATACATTTTCTGCAAGGAGTGTGGCCTTGCGTTTTACCCCCGCATCATCTTGGGTGCCTTCATCAATCAGCAGCTCAGTTTCTGGCTCAACTTGCGGCTATAAAAAGAAGAGGAAAATTTAATCATCAGATGGAAACTCTAATCATTAAGCAATACATAAAGCACAAAAAGACATAGAGAAACTCTACGTACCTCAATGACAAGTGGAAACTTGAAATCAACAAAATTTAACCGCCAAGGGAAATAACCGTTGAAGCGAGTAAGAAGAGCGTAAACTATGTTATCGGGAACGAAACCGAAGACCCATGGGCCCTCAATGACGAGTGGGGTGCAGTATCATTTATAATCGTGATCTTCCCGATTTTTTTCCTTGAGAGGACGCGTTGTTCCCGGAATATACTTCATCTTGGCGTTTTCAATTTCCGCTAGTAGACGAAATTGCTCACCACCTTTGCGGTTTGGACTAACGCTTCATCTTTTAAAAAATTTTGCGGCAATATTGTCCGCATAAGTAGCATGAAAGTTTTTCACTGTATAATATTTGCGTTCTGAAGGGTCTGGAACGTAGCAGGTAAAGTTGGTCCTTCCTTGGATACGCATGCTACATAGTATGCGCCACCAATTTTCGTTGTATTGAGTGATGGACCGCACCAAGCCTTGATGGGATTGATTGCGGCTGGCAAGAACTTCGAATTGAAAGGGGTTTTCTCTTTGGTATAAGGGAAGCTGTAGACCCGCATCTAAATCTCCCGCAGGGATTATTAGTCTTTTGTTGGAGTAGTCAAAACCTTCCATCATCTCCAAGGTAATTTCATCTTCTACACAATCATAAAAGGAAACTTTGAATTGGCAAAGACCATGAACCCTTTTAAAATCTTCGAGATTCATGGATTTAAAGCTACATCTTTCATGAGCACGTTTATCCTTAGGAGCAGGATTGTTGATCGTAGCACGGACACTTACGGGCCTTGTAGATTCCGAAGGATGACTCCTCGATACAGGGTAACGGGATGACTTCCTAACTAAAGGCTGATCATCCTCATGAGAAGCGTTACCGGTAGCTTTACCTTTTCCAGCCATGATAAATTTTTATCTACACAGAGAAGCCAGAAAAAATAAGCTTATTAAGATCAAAAGCAAGAACAATGCAGGAAAGATGTAACAAGATGATCAATACATCAAAATACAAATCAGCTAATCATTATCTGATCAGGAAAAAGAAGAGATTATGATAAAATAACCAATCATCAAAAAAAGAAATCAACGACATCAGAATCATCATACATTTTAAAGGAATAATAAACAGATAGGAACATTATTAATATCATCTATAATGATTATGATACAGGTACATAGATTGATAAACAAACAAATACGAAAAAGAAAGAGCAAAAGAGTTACTTACAGTAAAGTAAAAGATAGAAGAAAAATTTGATTGATTGAAAAGATAAGAACTTGATCCCGATGCAAGAATCCTAGATCACAGAATATTGAGATAATGAAAAGGCGCTGAAGAATTTTTAAAAAGCTCAGAGGAATAAAAAGCACTGCAACTTTATGAAGAAGAATAAGACAAGAGGTGTAAAGAATGGAATGAAGGAAATAATTGGTATTAAATAGGAGAAAACTGAAACTGACGAACCGTCGAAAACTGAAAAGAAATAGACTTTTCAGAGATTTGATTTCTTCGAAAAACGCCAACTGACAAAAACGTACAAAGAGAAAAAAGTGCATAAAAGTGTAATGTGGGAAAGGAAGTTATGGCAGGCGTGGGAATTGAAAAGGTAATTATTATTTTTCTTTTTTTCAAAATTTTACCAACTGTCAATTCCAAAAAAAAAGGGGAAAATTGTAAGAGAATAAATTCTGAAGTACGCGTGTCCAAAAAACTATTGGAGAAGTAACGAGCTACGATGAGACGAGAAACACTGGAACAGGGCCCTTTAAAGCATTAAATTGATAGTTGTAAACACGACAAAGTTTGGAACTGACAACATTAATGCATGACCGACATGTTGGTTGCGGGAAAGTAAGGCACACTTCTCAAAACAGACATCATTAACTACTTGGCTGACAACAGGTTGCGGAAAAGTATGGCTCAATAAAGAGTAATAATGAGCATTGATGCATGACTGAAACGTATCGATTTTACAAGCTACGGAACAAAAAGAACTAAAGAATGACGTTTCAGTTTAAAGGGATACGTGTCCAACATGCCATGATTCAATTAAGACCGCAACATTCATTCCAATCCAAAAATATTAATTTAAATACAAGACTTCAGAAGAGCTGCGGGATAATCAGTGAGAAATCACGAGAAACAAGCAGTACGCATACTAAGACTTGCGGGAGAAACGATCAAGCCTTGCGGAAATCACAAATAAACTTTGCAGGATTACATATCGCACCAAGAATGGATAAGAATAAATAGGTGGAAAGGTAGATTGGTGGGACCTGTCAAATTGACTATAAATACCAAGCTCATAAACAGGAAAAGGGATTGGAAAAGAGGAAGGAAAGTAAGCTAAAGACGTTGAAGTGATAACAAAGAGTATAGGTATGAACTTATATAAATCTTTAAGTTCATTTTCATTATGATTATGTTCATGATATTATAACATATCAGTTATTTGATGTATCTTATGGTAATGTAAACATATCAGTTATTTGATGCATCTTATGGTAATATAAAATAAAATGTATACAAATCTTTTCTCGTGGATGTAGACAATTTGACTGTTGAACCATGCAAATGTTTGAGTCAATTTATTTTAAGTTGTTTGTTTAATTCTCATTGTTTAAATGATCATGAGAGTTGATTTCATGATAAGATATCATACAGAACTATGATTTAAATACATTTGGTTGTGATCCAAAGATGGCAGATTTTTGGTAATCACACTGCCAGTTCATGGATCTGAGTTGCTTGAATCGGTGATTTAAGCTCGAAAGTTTTAGATTCTCGAGTTCAAGATGTTGGCAGTGAGAGAAATGAAAAAGAACGGATGGGTTAGGTTGGAAGGGAAGTTGAGATGCTTGAAGTGGCAGAGAGGATCAAACTGTTGCTGTTAAGTTGAAGGTTAATGAAGAAGATCCGTGCTGTATTGATTCGAATATGAGATTGAATTAGAGGCAAGATTGGTCTCGCTGATTAATGGAAGAAGAAAGAATTATTGTTGGATTCGATTGTGAACTGAGTTTGGGCAAGCTCTTCCCAAAAGAAAATTGCTCGTTGTTGAGAGGCTGTGTGGCTGTTCAGTTTGAAGAGTTAGAGCTGTGGTTGATGGTGAAATGTTGGGGCCTGAGAAACGTGAATGGATTTGAACTGAGATTCTGAATATGATGCCATGGGTCCAGTTGGATTTGATTGAATTGTTTCCAATTGCAGGGAAGAAGAATGTAAACGATTGAATAAACAAGCAATGCTTTGTCTGAATTTCCACCTGGGACATACAATAAGTGTTTGCTAAAAATCCTTACTGAACTGCCGTGAGTTAAAGCGAAGAGTAAACAGGCTTATTTGAGGCCTATTAACTTTGTGGGTTTAAGTGTTACGGCTTCCTCTATGATCTGATTTTTCAAAGAGATGTAGACTTTGAAAAAATATTGTGTTATATTGGGAAATAGACTTTAACTCCTAGAAGAATTCTACAAGGGAAAAAGCTATATAAGAGCAATTTTAACAAGAGGGAGAGATATCTAGATTTTTATATAGTTTTCTTTTCACCTATTCTACTTCTTTTTGTAGGTTCGCGCGGGGAAGATTTTTCACATCTAGGGTTTGCAATTTCTTTTCTTCTTGAATTCAATTGTGTAAACTCCAATTTATAAGTAGTTAATTTTATTGTTGATTGGGGATTAGTTGGATTTTTCAAACATGATTCTTTGAATTAATACATTAGTTTTGTCTCAATATTATTGTTCATGATTCTCTACAAATATCTAATTGATTGAATTCACATTCACATCTAAAGCTAATTTAGGGTATATTATACGTAAAAGTGATACTCCTTGAATACAAGTAGTATAATTGTGGTTATTGCTTGTAGTGATATATCCTTGTAATCATATGTGAATCGTGATCTTTGTTAAATTGAATTAGTGCGTTTTCCACGTCTAATTGCATTGATTAGTGTAATTTCACGAATCTTAATGCTTCTCGGGAATTAAACTTGATTAGTGCTTTTACACATTAGGTTGTTCTCTTGGAAGAATTCATATTTGCATCTTTTAATGTGTTTGTTGATGACTTGAAGAAATTTTACGGGATATTCTTGCGATCAAGGTATTCTAGGGCTTTTGATAAAACGATATTAAATATCAATTCTAATTATTAGTACAAGAACGTGTTTTGTGAATGAAAACGAAACCTTGACCAATATTCTCAACTCTTATTTCTTTTCTACAAATTTTTAAATTTCTTAATTAGTTTAATTAATTTTGTTGAGTCTGAAAAATATCCCTTTTTATATAAGTAATCGGATACAAATAACAACCAAGACCTCCTCGTGGGAACGATCCTTTCTTACCCTTGCTTCATAATAAATAATAAGTAGTGAAAAAGTGATAAATAATTTTAGAGTGGTACGATACACATCAAAATTTGGCGCCGCTGCCGGGAGGCATCAGATTGTTATTTGTTTTTTTTTTTTTTTTTTTTAACTTAGGTTTGAGAATCTCATTTCAGGTACCTATTTCTCATGAAAGGTGCATATTACAACAATCAATACAGTTTTCAACCTTAACAATACTATGACAATTGCCTACCACTTATGGGATACAATCAAAATCAATTCATTGACTATGATCAAAATCCTAGAGAACCTTATGGTGATTTTCATACATACCAACAACCTTATAGTCGGTATGTAAGTCAACCACCAAGGTGGGACAATTATACTTCTAATTGGCTTTATTCGAGTTGTATGCATGTTATGAATGAATTACAAGACTTGTAACATAGACTAGACCAGCTTGATTGTGATAGAGAGCATGTTGTACAAACTGATTTTGACAATAGTCTCCCTAACCCGACTCATGATCGTATTTACGATTATTCACCCATTCAAAGGGAAGAGTCGTGGGAGAGAGATTCTATTGTAGTTAATAGTGGGAAGCGTGTGAATGTCATAAAACTTGCTCATAAACTATGCAAGTTGGAAGATGACGGAGCCCCGGAAGAGCTTCTCGAAGAAATTAGTAGGACCATTCGTATGAAACTCAAACGACGTTCTGATAAAGGTGGGGAAACCGATGAAGATTCTGATTACGGTGAGTCTGAAAGAGAAGAGGAGTATGTTGAGAATGAAACCGAATTGAGCAATATTGTGGAAGACCCATTTGAACTTGCCGAGGATGATATTAATAAAGTTGACGCTGAAATTTTTATTGAGGAGGAGACGAATGAAGATTGGTTGAAGAGTTTGATATAGAACCATGATACACATGAGGTTAGTAATTCACTTGAATTCTTTAAGGATGAAGCGGATCCCGTGATACAAGAGATTTTGCAAGGTTTGACTAATCACTTGCCTATCGATTCTTCTCATTTACCTATCATTGACTATGTGTTTCGGAAGTATTGTTGAATGAATTTGCTTCTTTTATTCCTCCATTGGAGATACTTGATTCTCATACTATGCAGGTTTGTAAAGAAGAAACCATAGAAGTTCCCAAATTCTACTTTCTCTATACACTTCCAAGTATAGAAAGGACTAAGTGTGAGGGAAACTTCTATCGGGCGATAACTTTAATTCTATTTACTTGCACTAATAATCTTGTGAAGCTATTGTTAGAATTGCAGATTTTTCTATGGGTGAATCCTCAGATTTTCAGATTGTTGGTCTACGGGCAACTAGAGAGTCGGGCTGACGACTTTAAACCAAGCGTTGCATGGGAGGCAACCCATTGGCTTAGTATTTCTTTTACTTTTTCCTATTTTTTCTGAATTTCCATATCATTATAGGATTTCCCACCTTGTTTTACATTGAATGAGTCAATTTACATTGAGGACAATGCAAAGTTTAAGTGTGGGGGGAGTGGTTAAGCATATAAAATTCTTAAGTATTCACTTTTCAGGTAGAAAATTTTCATTTTTTTTGTAAATATGTGCATGAACCTCCAACTTTTAGATATTTTAGAGTCACTTAGTATACTTCTAGCTACGTTTACATACGAAGTTCTTATCGAAATAACTGAATTTAGAAGTATTAGAGAACCATATTCGGGTTTCTTAGTTGTTGAGTGGTAATATCGACAAAAAGAGACTTAAAACGCTGGTGTCGAACTAGGTGCAGAAAGAATACAATATTAGAGAAGTTGATCATTCAATACTCATATATGAGTGAGGCTACAAACCTTCAATTCTTTGTACCTGTCTAAATTGTCTGTTTAGAATGTTTCATATGCATAAACTCCGAGTAGAAATGATGAGCTACTCAACCTCGCACCATTTCAGCACTACTTTTTGATTTATTGAGTGCTAATTCTATCAAATCATGAGGGTGACATCAGAATTACGAAAAAACCTTACCTTGTAGTTTGATTTGCAGTTGACACCATTCTCTCTGTCTCGACAACAACATTCACATAGAAACACCATCATCATCAACAAGCAGAACATTACAAATTTGAAGAAAGTTGAAGACGTTCAAGGTTTACAAGCAACACTACAAGAAAGACAAAAATTCATATTTAAAGTGAGGTTAACAATACAAGGAGCAGAATTATATATCCTGGTTGAAGACTAAGTACAAGAGCTAAGAATTCAAAAGAAATAAATTTTGTGAAGTTTATGATACTGAGACAATACAAGTTGTGAAGAATCAAGTGGTAAAGTCCTTTCTTTACGGCCATATTAGTTTCATTGTTATTCTTTTAGTTTGTATTTCATGTTTCTTGTCTCAAAAAAAAATCAGAAAAAAAATATATAAATTATATTTGTTTTTATTGCTTTAGTGTATATTGTTTTTGTATTTATTCGATAAGGCTGTGGGAAACAAGAAATCTATAAAGAAGTTTCAAGAAACAAGAATTTGATCATAAAAGAGTTAGAAATCGTCGAATTCCTATGAAGTTCAAGAGTCATCATCTACAGTTGAAGCCGAAGACGAAAACGTTTCTATGGGACGTTGTGAGAGTGATGTTGATTGTAGATTGAATGAGAAGGTGAGTGAGCATTCCCATCCTCGCATAGTGGTTGATTTCCTTTCTTAGAGATTATCATAAAAAAAAATGTTCTTTTCTTCCCACCTATGGGATATTCAAATATAACACGGAAGTTTCCCTTCCCACCATTCAACGTGTGCAGGATTTCTATCTTCATTCTTTCCTGCATACATGAGAACCATAAAGTGCGCCTTTTGAGTGCAAATTCATAAAACCATATTGGTGAGGCAGAAGTCAAAACATTCAATCGCTCTTGAACCTGAATTCTTTCATATGGTGGTTTTCTCCTAACTCAAGAGTTAAGCATGAGAATAATGTTCTTTGATATATCTAACTTCTTATTATTAGTGCGCAGAAACTTTATGTCCTCTTAGCTCTTTGGATGCATGTGCTTTGGAATATTTGAAAGTTGGATTAGGTTTTGCGGGTATACCTCTTGTAAACCTTCGCGAGACTATAACTCATCCACTAGGGACACCTAGGGGTTTAAAGGCTTGTTACACATGCTAAGTGTAACTGTATTCTCAACGAAAGAGAGTTGTATATTTTAGTTTGGATTAGTTTAGTTTAGTTTGCTCGAAGACTAGCAAAAGGCAAGTGTGGGGGAATTTGATAAGTGTCTAAAATACATATTTGATTATCAATTTCTTACACTTTTCTTAGCTATTTCTCTTGTATTTTGTGTATATTACGCTTGTTTTCTATCTTGGAGCTAAATATGGAAAAGAAAAAGAGAACATTAAATTAGAAGAAAAAGGGTAGAATGGTCATTTTACAAATCAAGTACTATGTGGATCCAAGCTATCGATAAAGGGATACATGTATTAGTAGCCCCAGTTGGGGTGTATGCATCCAAATAAGGGGCAGCTAGTATTGGAGTACCTAAGGGCAACTGCAGCGGTCGATCAGACTAAAGAGCAAAGACCAGGATTGCTCTTTGGTCCGGTTTTGTGAGCCACAATGGGCGAGTAAATATGGTATTTGGTCCAGATTTTCAACAGTATCCGACCAAGTTTTGTCGAGCAACTGGACCAAACATAGATATAGTCGGACGCTCTTCTAGGACAACGTTGCCCCAAAACGCTTTTGTACGAGGACGTTTCTAAACACAAACATTTCTGCTGAAAGACGTCAAACAAAACGTTCCCTCATAACAGCGTTTCTCTAACGTTTTATTACAAGAGTGTAATTTGAACAAACGCAAGCTAGAAGAGCGTGTGGGTTGAACGTTCATTTGGTAGAGCGTGAATTGTCAAAAAGCTACGCTAAATAGACGTGAATATGTTTACGCTCACTTATAGAAGCGTTACAAAAGTATACGCTCATCTAGAAGAGCGCAGTCACAGGCGAAATGTGCTAACGCTCTCCCAGAAGAGCGTGTTGGTTATAGACGCTCTTCCAGGAGAGCGTTTTGTTGTGACGCTCTTCTAGCATGGCGTGATGGTCTTCTAGCAGTTAATTTGTAGCCGTTCTGAAATGTGACCGTTATTAACTCTTCTAGCTTTCGGTTCGACATGTAACAAAATATGCCGACACATAACCAAATTTGCCACCCATTTGGATGATTTAGCTTCACGCTCTTATAGCATAATGTTCTTGTAAACTAACGCTCTAGTAGAACAACGTAATGTAAATTAACGTTCATGTAGCAAAGCGTCAAGGATTCCAACGCCATTGTGCCAAAGCGTTTTGCTATGAAATGCTCATTTAGAGTAGCGTTTCGGTGTAAACGCTACATTACTAGGACGTTTTCTTTGCACTGGTATCAAAACGCTTCACTAGACTAACGTTTAAATATACGCTTTAGTAGAGTAACGTTTGAATACCCAACGCTACATTACAAGAGCGTATGATAGGGTCAAAACGCTTATCTAGTTGAATGTCAAAAACATAACGCTTGTGTAGGTGAACGTCTGTGTAACCAAACGTTATTGTAGTGTAGCGTTTGTTAACTAACGCTTACTTAGAACAGCGTAATATCATATTTAATCAGCTTTCCGTTGCGTTTTCTTTTTTCACGAGCAAACAGATTTGCTCTTTACTCGATGGTCTACTCCAACCGCTGCAGTCGCCCTAAATCCTTTTATCTTTTAAACCAAAACCTAGAAAATAGGTCTCGACCAGTTCTTGTGATATTAGCTTGGACACACAGAGAGGGTTGCTGCCGTTCCAATTCTCGCCGGCAAAGCCTTGGGTCATCACGGCAAACTCAGGCCTAGTGGGTGATGGGTAGTCTGTGGTCGATGTATGGAAGATTAAGAAAGGGTTGAGAAGAATTGTTCGCTGCCTGAAAAGAAGAAGACAGGGAGAATGGGTTCGCTGATGGGTCTGTTTGAGACGCTGCCATTAGTGGACAAGATGATGTAATGGCTCGAGTAAAAATAGAACCACAAGTAGAGATTGAAAAAGGGTTTCAGTCAGATTCCGGATTGGTAAAGAGAAGAATTTGTGGGTTAATGTTTGATTTGAGACAAGGGTTACAAGAATTGCAGCAAGAAATCAAACAAGAAGAAAGCGGTGGTTAATGTTATATCTGCCAGTTCATGGGTCTGAGTTGCTTGAACACGGTGATTTAAGCTCGAAAGTTTTAGATTCTCGAGTTCAAGCTGTTGGCAGTGAGAGAAATGGAGAAGAACGGATGGGTTAGGTTGGCAGGGAAGTTGAGATGCTTGAAGTGGCAGAGAGGATCAAACTGTTGCTGTTGAGTTGAAGGTTAATGAAGAAGATCCGTGCTGTGTTGATTCGAATATGAGATTGAATTATAGGCAAGATTGGTCTCGCTGATTAAGAGAAATAATGGGTTTATTTGAAGACAGCGAGAAGAATAAAGAAATATTGTTGGATTCGATTATGAACTGAGTTTGGGAATGTTCTTCCCAAGAGAAAATTGCTCGAAGAGTTAGACCTATGGTTGATGGTGAAATGTTGTGGCCTGAGAAACGTGAATGGATTTGAACTGAGCAGTTGGATTTGATTGAATTGTTGCCAATTGCAGGGAAGGAGAATGTAAACGATTGAATAAACAAGCAAGGCTTTGACTGAATTTCCACATGGGACGCACAATATGTGTTCGCTAAAAATCCTCAATGAACTGCCGTGAGTTAAAGCAAAGAGTAAACAGGCTTATTTGAGGCCTATTAACTTTGTGGGTATAAGTGTTACGGCTTCCTCTATGATCTGATTTTTCAAAGAGATGTGGACTTTGAAAAAAAATTATGTTATATCGGGGAATAGACTTTAACTCCAAGAAGAATTCTACAAGGGAGAACGCTATATAATAGCAATTTCAATAAGAGGGAGAGATATCTAGGTTTTTACCAAGTTTTCTTTTCACCTATTCTACTTCTTTTTGTAGGTTCGCGCGGGAAAGATTTCTCACATTTAGGGTTTGCAAAAAATATTTTTCTTGAATTCATTTGTGTAAACTCCAATTTATAAGTAGTTTATTGTTGGTTAGGGATTAGTTGGATTTTTCAAACATGATTCTTTGAATTAATACATTAGTTTTGTCTCAATATTACCGTTCATGATTCTCTACAAATATCTAACTGATTGAATTCACATTCACATCTAAAGCTAATTTTGTCTCAATATTACCATTCATGATTCCCTAGAATCCTTGTAATCATATGTGAATCGTGACCTTTGTTAAATTGAATTAGTGCGCTTTCCACGTTCAATTGCATTGATTAGCCTAATTTCATGAATCTTAATGCTCCTTAGGAATTAAACTGTTTTTACACGTTAGGTTGTTCTCTTGGTAGAATTCATATTTGCATCTTTTAATGTGTTTGTTGATGACTTGAGGAAATTTACGGGATATTCTTGCGATCAAGGTATTCTAAGGCTTTTGATAAAACGAGATTAAATATCAATTCTAATTATTAGTACAAGAACGTGTTTTGTGAATGAAAACGAAACCTTGACCAATATTCCCAACTCTTTGATTCTTTTCTACAATTTCTTAATTAGTTTAATTAATTTTATTGAGTCTGAAAATCTCCCATTTTGTATAAGTAATCGGATACAAATAACAACCAAGACCTCCTAGTGGGAACGATCCATTCTTACCCTTGCTTCATAATAAATAATAAGTAGTGAGAAAGTGATATAATTTTGGAGTGGTACGACACACATTACAACTCTTTGGGGAACTATTGTGATCAGGGGAAGATGATCAAAAGATATAGAATTATGCAAAGGATTAGACAAACCTTTCACGATCTTTTGTATTATGGGATCCTCATCATTCTTAAAGAATTTCAATGAATTATTTACCTCATGTATATCGTGGTCCTCTATCAAAGCAATTCTTCGTTAGATTCTGCTTCAATTGAAATCTCAGCATCATTAAAATCACTGGCAAGCTCAATTGGGTCTTCCACGAATTCAATCAATTTGGTTTCATTCTCAACACTCTCGTTATCGGAAACAAGGTCCTCTTCAAGAAAATTTTCCTCGGTGCAGATCCTAAAATATTCATTTGACTACGTTATACCATTTATAACAATACATATGTCATACCCAATCTCCTCTTTTTGAATAGGAGAATGATCGTTATTATGATCCTTAGTTGGAATAACTTCATCATTGTTACAAGGAATTTCGAAAAGTTGCTCTTCTTCGTAATCGTCATCAGAATCTTTGTCTACCTCATAATCTTTATTATACCAACGGCGTTGAAATTCCATCTGCATGACCCTATTATTTTCCTGAAGAGTTTCCTCTGATGCTCCATCTTCTTTCAGTTGATCGTGTTGTTTAAAGAGTTTTTTGATGTTAATACGTTTTCTACCATTACTCACAATAGAGTCTCTAGACCACATCTCTTCCTTTGAATGGGTGAATGCTCAAAAATATGAGCAAATATGAGTGGGTCTGGATACACTATCATAAATTTTTAGTTCCAACTCTCTGACATTTGTATATTACTTGAAAACAACTGATTAGATGTATAACTATCCTCCCATCCTCGTGATTGTTCACTTACATACCCGTTGTAAGATTGTTGGCATGTACGAGAATAATCATAAGGTTCCGTAGGGTATTAGTCGTAACCAAATTATTGGTTTTGACTAAACCCATGGTATGGTTGGTAGTTTCATAAGACTGAGATTGAAAACCATATTGATTACCACTATTATATGATTGATCTTGTGCATCGTACATGTTATTTCCGAATGGAAACATGACGACTCACAAGAAAAACGTAAAAACTACTAAAACCTAAAGTAAAAATAAAATATAACAAAAGTGCTACTTACAACCTTTTTTCAAAATTTACCTCCCACTTTTGACGAGCGGAAAACACCTTCAACTAGCTGTTAACACAACGAAAACCTAAAAATATGAAAACATTAAAGAAAAACGTGAAAATATAAAAACTATTAAAACAAGCTAAAAAAAATAACAAATCAATTAACCACTTCTCCCGGGCAGCGGCGCTAAAATTTGATGTGTGTCGTAAGTGCAACAAATTAATTAAGATATTTTCCACTAATTAACTAGTAATATAGCGTAGTAAGGATCAGTCCCACAGAGACTGTGTAATTGAGATGTTATTTAGATTAACGAAACTAGAACAAATACTGAAAATGGGGGGTTTGTGAATTAATTAACTAAAAAGACAAAAATAATAAGAAGAAAGAGATGATTAGGGAGTCTTTCGCCGTTACCAAATGTTGACTCGAGTAGTATACTAATCTATCTTTCGTTAGAATCATTCATCACCAACCGTAGAATAACAGGTACACTTAGCTATCCCCAAAACTTCTTATATCGCTGGATAACATGTATGCTTAGTCACCGGATTCTATCCAACAGAGCCACCTTGAGGTTTGCTTACAAGATGTAACTCAATCGAATGCTTTAAGGTTTGTGAATTTAGGTTTGATCCCAGCAGTTAAACTCAGTACGCTCGGTTCACTTAATGGTGTTGTCTTCACGCACGATTTCTCCACAGAATCCCTCTGTAAAGTCTCACGTTCTCTACTTGTGTAGGAGATGATCGACAATTACGGATCGATCAACTGTCTACTAGCAATAGAATGATCAATAGATTAATATAGCATGCACTCCAAACAATCTAAGAAATCAATCATAAACCCTAGATATAGTGAAAACAAACGATGATGACAATAACTTCAAACAAACTTGTCTTAACTAATAAAGCTTCATGTCTAGAACATTGAATTCATCCTAAATCAACAAAAGGTTTAGCTACTCATATTACAAAGAAGAATGGTTTCCCCTTACCCCCTGGTCGGTTGTCACCCAAGCAAATCAATTCAAGTTCTTACTTCACTAATATAGATTAGAGTATAGTAATAAGAAAAAGTTTGTTCCCACAGAGAGGCAGGTGATTGTTAATTACTTTCGATTACTTATGTAAACAGGGGGGTTTTGGTTATGATTGTAACTGAATTATACTAAAACAAATAGATTAAAACGAATATCAGAGATAAAGAACACTGGTTAGAGAGTTCATCTTCCATCTTCCAACATGTTATCAAATAAATCATACTCAACATTCATGCACTCTCAATATCAATAACCCTAAAGCATCCTATCGCAGGCTTACTCCGGCAAAACTCCTATTATCATCAAATGCGCAAGAGCCACTCTTTGAATCCTTTCCAACGAATAACTTGGCGCAAGAGCCACTCAAGTTTAACCCAATGAAAGCAATGGTCTTTTTGAGTTGAGGTTATTCTAAGCAATCCAGCGCAACAGCTACTAGGATTTAACCTAGGTCACGCTTCTACACATAATTGCATGGTAACATCCCGTTATTAACAACTATGTTATGCTACTTGTAACAAGGATCTTTCGACAATTCCGGATCTCAAACCCTAGTTTAGCTGTAGATGTCAATGCACGCTCATCTAATTCACGACTTAAAAAAACAAGCAATCCATCATATAAGGCGTTATAAACGGTAGAACATAAGCGATATTGAAGAGATTATGAACATATGAGAATGAATACTTCAATTAATAAACATGTTTTCCAACTTAGGACTACATCTCTAACCAATAAGAAAGGATTAGTTCATCATGAATTTCTCAAAATCCATGGAAAATAATCAAAAAAGCAAGTAAAGAAAACCCCAGAAATCGTGATGATCAATCGCAACTCCCATCCCTAGCTTCTTGTTCTCCTTGTGTTTTTAAGTCTCCAAAAGTGTCCAAGATTCCTTTCTAGGGTTTTGGACGTCTTCTTATGTAGTATTCATCATATCTAGGTGTTAGAGTCCTAATGGGACCATGATACCTTGATTTGGAAGTCAAAAACGTGTCTTAGAAGTTCCTCCCATCGAGTCACAATCGGTAGGAAAAACACCCTCCTTAACTACCGATTGTAAGGGCTCAAAATATAACTTTCCTGTACCCAAAACTTGCCATAATCGGTAGGTCATTTTCCCTTGTAAACTCCCGATTGTTGGAGCTCAAAAACAAAGTTTTCCTGTACCCGAAACTGCTTATAGTCGGTAGGTTATTTTCCCTCGTAAACTCCCGATTGTGATGTTGAGTGTTTCATTATTTTCTTTCGCCTATTTTGCTCACAACTTCCTCATATGAACTCCAAATGACCTCAATCTTTTTGCCTTGGCTTCGTCTTCTCGTTCTCTTCAAAATGGTATTAAGAACTCCTGGATTTGAATGAGTTGAATTCGGTCTTTGGCCCTTCTCCATTGGAAGAACTTAACTTCCTTGTTCATTTCGTGTCGTAATGAACTCCTTTCTTCTTCTTTGGTTGAATACACTTCAAAACTCCTAAGAAAATCATAAACAAACAAAATCAAATCATAATGATATGAAAACTAACAAGAAATCAATGATTAGAGTATCCAAATAATGCAAATAATGCCCCTATCAAATTCCCCCACACTTGCCTTTTGCTAGTCCTCGAGCAAACTACAAATCTAAACTAAACTACAAAAACTCCATTTCGTTGAGGATACAGTTACACTTAGCATGTGTAACAAGCCTTTAAACCCCTAGGTGTCCCTAGTGGACGAGTTATAGTCTCGTGAGGGTTTACAAGAGGTATACCCACAAAACCTAATTTCCAACTTCAAATATTCCAGAGCACATGCATCCAAAAAGCTAAGAAGACATAAAGTTTCTGCACACTAACAATAAGAAGTTAGAAGTATAAATAACATTATTCTCATGCTTAACCCTTGAGTTATGAGAAAACCACCATATGAAAGAATCCAGGTTCAAGAGCGACCGAATATTTCTGCCTCACCAATAAGATTTTATGAATTTGACAATCAAAAGACGCACTTTATGGTTCTCACATATGTGCAGGCAGGAATGAAGATAGAAATCCTGCACACGTTGAATGGTGGGAAGGAAAGGTAACCTTCTGAATCATATGAAGATGTTATCCCATAGAACGTGGGATGAAAAAGAACCCCTTTTTTTTTTCTAGTGACCTCTAATAAAGGAAATCAACCACTATGCGAGGATGAGAATGCTCACTTACCTTCTCACCCGATCGGCAATCAACACCACTCCCACAACATCCAATAGAAACGTCTTCGGTCTTCAACTATTGATGATGAACTCTTGAACTTCGTAGAACATTGACAATTTGTAACTCTTTTCCTCAATTTCTTGTTGTTTGAAACTTCTTTATAGATTTCTTCTTCCCCACGGCCTTATTGATTGAATACAAAAAACAGATATACACTAAAGCAATGATAAATATTTTTTTTTTATGACTTCAAAATATAAACTCAAAAATAAATGATGAAATCACTACGGCCGTGGGATAAAGACTTTACCACTTGATTCTTCACAACATGTATTGACTTGACATCATGAACTTCACTAACTCACATCTTTTGATTTCTTTCTCTCTTGTACATAAGTCTTCAACATTTATATAAAATATTTGCTCTTTCTTGAACGGTTGCTTGTAAACCTTGATTGTCTTCAACTTTCGTTCAAATTTTTGATGTTCCGCTTGTTGATGATGATATGTTTCTATGGATCTATTGTTGTCGAGAGAATGGTGTCAACTGCAAACAAGACTACAAGATAGAGTTAGCAATTCTGATGGCACCCTCATGATTGATAGAAATAGCACTCAAGATATCAAAAAATAATGTTGAAATTGGTGCGAGGTTAGGTAGCTCATCATTCTACATGGAATTTGCGCAGATGAAACACTCTAAACGGACAATTGAAGGTTTGGTGCCTCACTCATGGGTATTGAATGATCAACTCTTCTAATATTGTATTCTCTACCGGCAGTTTAAGTCCATTTTTGTCAGCTCTAGCCTCTCAACAACTAAGCACTCTGAATATAGTTCTCTAATACTTCTAAGTTCAGTTGCTTCGGTTAGAACTCCGTATGCAAACGTAGCTAGAAGTATACTAAGTGACTCTAAAATCTCTAAAAGTTGAAGGTTTTCATGCAAATATGTACAAAAGTTTTAAGATTCTACCTACAAAAGCAAATACTAAAAACTCTATATGCTTAATTACTCCCCCACACTTAAACTTTACATTGTCATCAATGTAAATTGATTCCTCCAATGTAAAATCAAGATGGGAAATCCTAACATGATATGAAAAACTAATAAAAATCAAAAGATAAATATAGAAATACAAAACCAATGGGTTGCCTCCCATTTAGCGCTTAGTTTAACGTAATTACCATCACAAGCATAATTATCCTCCCTTCTATGTAATTGTTTATATACCTGCTATAAGGAGATTATGAGAATAATTAAAAGGGTACGTGGAATACTGGTCATAACCAAAGGATTGGTTGTCATTATACTCCCCGTATGGTTGGAAATTGTCATAGAGTTGAGATTGAAACCCAAATTGATTACTATTATAAGCTTGATCTTGTGCACCGTACATGGAATACAAGTACCTGAAACAAGGTTCTCAAAACTAGGTTAGAAAATAAAAATAAACAAAAATCAGAAATAAAATAAAAATAAAAAAAAAAACCTAAAAACAAATAACAATCCGCTATGCCTCCCGGCAGCGGCGCCAAAAATTAGTCGGTTGTCATCCAAGCAAAATTAATTCAAGTTCTTACTTCACTAATATAGATTAGAGTATAGTAATAAGAACAAGTTCGTTCCCACAGAGAGGAAGGTGATTGTTAATTACTTTCGATTACTTATGTAAACAGGGGGGTTTTGGTTGTGATTATAACTAAATTATACTAAAACGAATATCAGAGATAAAGAACACTGGTTAGAGAGTTCATCTTCCATCTTCCAACATGTTATCAACTAAATCATACTCAATATTCATGCACTCTCAATATCAATAACCCTAAAGCATCCTATCGCAGGCTTACTCCGGCAAAACTCTTATTATCATCAAAGGCGCAAGAGCCACTCTTTGAATCCTTTCCAACGAATAACTTGGCGCAAAAGCTATTCAAGTTTAACCCAATGAAAGCAATGGTCTTTGTAAGTTGAGGTTATTCTAAGCAATCCGGCGCAAGAGCCACTCGGATTTAACCTAGGTCACGCTTCTACACATAATTGCATGGTAACATCCCGTTATTAACAACTATGTTATGCTACTTGTAACAAGGATCTTTCGACAATTCCGGATCTCAAACCCTAGTTTAGCTGTAGATGTCAATGCACGCTCATCTAATTCACGACTTAAAAAAACAAGAAATCCATCATATAAGGCGTTATAAACGGTAGAACATAAGCGATATTGAAGAGATTATGAACATATGAGAATGAATACTTCAATTAATAAACATGTTTTCCAACTTAGGACTACATCGCTAACCAATAAGAAAGGCTTAGTTCATCATGAATTTCTCAAAATCCATGGAAAATAATCAAAAAAGCAAGTAAAGAAAACCCTAGAAATCGTGATGATCAATCGCAACTCCCATCCCTAGCTTCTTGTTCTCCTTGTGTTTTTAAGTCTCCAAAAGTGTCCAAGATTTCTTTCTAGGGTTTTGGACATCTTCTTATGTAGTATTCATCATAACTAGGTGTTAGAGTCCTAATGGGACCATGATACCTTGATTTGGAAGTCAAAAACGTGTCTTAGAAGTTCCTCCCGTCGAGTCACAATCGGTAGGCAAAACACACTCCTTAACTACCGATTGTAAGGGCTCAAAATATGACTTTCCTGTACCCAAAACTTGCCATAATCGGTAGGTCATTTTCCCTTGTAAACTCCCGATTGTTGGAGCTCAAAAACAAAGTTTTCCTGTACCCGAAACTGCTTATAGTCGGTAGGTTATTTTCCCTCGTAAACTCCCGATTATGATGCTGAGTGTTTCATTATTTTCTTTCAGCTATTTTGCTCACAACTTCCTCATATGAACTCCAAATGACCTCAATCTTTTTGAGTTGGCTTCGTCTTCTCGTTCTCTTCAAAATGGTATTAAGAACTCCTGGATTTGAATGAGTTGAATTCGGTCTTTGGCCCTTCTCCATTGGAAGAACTTAACTTCCTTGTTCATTTCGTGTCGTAATGAACTCCTTTCTTCTTCTTTGGTTGAATACACTTCAAAACTCCTAAGAAATTCATAAACAAACAAAGTAAAAGCATAATGATATGAAAACTAACAATAAATCAACGAATTAGAGTATCCAAATAATGAAAATAATGCACCTACACCCCCTAGGTTTTTGATGTAGAAGTTGTGATATGAGAGGCAGAGTTTGTGTAGAGATATATATTATATATTGTTTGAGCCTTAGATGTCTTCTTTTATAGATTTTAATGCTTGTCCCTCAAGTCACGTCTCCTTCTAGGTTTTAGAATCCCATTAGAACTAATTTTCCTTGTTTTCAAGGGTTAGAATCCTTTCGGGACCATGTTTTACTCGTTTTAAAAGTCCATAAATGTGTCAAGTAGTCCACCTACGACTAGGATTTGGTCCCATAACCTATCCATAGATAAATATGAGTTTTGGGGGTGAAAGTCCTGGTCACTTACGGCTAGGTCGAGCTAGCATTTCCTGGCCGTAAGTGAGCCTGAATTTTACTTTTCTTCCTTCACAGTTTCGTCCATAACTTCTTCATCCGACGTCCGATTGACCTCATTTTTTTTGCGTTGGCTTCATCCCTTAGTACTCTACAAGATGGTGTCTTAAAAAATTTCAAATATTTTCATCACAATTTACGGCTAGCTTAGGTGATTTCCTAACCGTAAATGTAACTTTGACATTTCTTCTACGGCTGGGTTGAGATGATTTCCCAAACGTAAATCTGACAGAATTATTATTATATTTCCAGTTCTATGGATAGATTTCTCTAAATTCCTAACCGTAAGTAGATTTGAAACTTGGTCCTTTTCTAAGACTTGTTCTACGACTAGTTCATGAGACTTTCCTAGCCGTAACCTCTTTTGCATTTCCATTCCAAAAGTGCATTTTAAGCTCTAGCTACTTCTTCTTATGCCGGAATTGAACTCCTTCCCTCTTCTTAGCTCTTTTCAACACCATTTCCATTGATTTTTGGATGATTCACCTAAAGAAACAAATAGAATAGAAACCAAGGTAGTAACAAGATAATATGCAAGAATTATAACAAATAATATTATGGGTTTGACACTAGAAACATGTGAATTATGCACTTATCAAACACCTGTAACTATTTGTAGAGATTGTATTCTTAACTCTTTTGCATAATATATATATATTTTTGATATAAAGTTAGAAATATGGGGGGATACTTCCATATTTCTACTGCTGGGAAGAGGGGAATTTTATAATTCTAACCCTTGTCAAAAATCCACCATCAATATTAAGTCCACTGCTTAGTGAGGAACATTAATGTTTCGCAGTAAGCACTAGATGGTGACAATACACTTCTAACAATTATATAAAGTCAAAATTCAAGAATAGAAGAAGATGTACTTAGCTTATGTTTTATGGGATTAAGAAATACGCCCCTTAGCATTGACCCTAGATGGGGTAAATAGATTCCAGCTTTGATGCCATGGATGCTAGCTCGTGAGTAAAGAGGGAATAAGATTAGCACTAGGAATCCTTGGCTTTAAACTGATTTCTTAATCCAACAAGGAATTCTCATACTAACACATATATATGTCTTCCCTTTCATAATTCACAGCGCCATCTCCTTTTTTTTCTTTTTTTTCTTCTCATAAGCACACAACCGTTCCATTTATTTCCCTCTTTTGTTCGATGATGGAAGAAGGTGCGCCTTCGAGCACACACTGGTGATAGAAGTTGTTTCCCCGAGAACGCAACAGGGCGAGAAGTACATTCCTCGAAAGCACAGCTGGAATGGTAGCTCAGTATGTCCCCGAGCACGTTGTTGACTCATAGCTAGGGTTGTTGCTAGTAAGTTGGTCGTAATTTTATTGTCAGGTAGAACTAGGGTTTTCTAAATTTTATCGCATATCATATACATACTGTTACGTATATATATCTTCATAACACTGAGAGTATCGCCTATTTCCTTTCAAGCAAACCCTAGCTCCATTATTGTTCTTTCGAGGCGAAGTAATCTTCAATCATAGCAGTAACAATATCAGTAAGCTTAACTAGGTAAGCCAGGGATTCAGGAAACTCTCCTCTCTTTCGTTTATGTTCCTTTTGCTTGTTGATGTAGTAATCATCGTCTTGTTATTCGTGTTTGAAATAGATCATGATAGCTCCTAACCGAAACCATGATTCTGACTCTCCGAGTAAGAAAGCAAGTCATATAAACAAAATAATGAAGGTGACTTCTCCTCAAGAATTAAATTTTAAAATCAATAATTCCTTGGGCAAAGTCACGAGGCTTGTATAAGGCATGCCTCTCAATCACCCGAGAGCAGCGCGTGAGTAAGCTCTTGATCTCACGTTCGTGATTAATGTTGATGAAGAATCTAGACGCCAAGAAAAATTGGAGAGGAAGAAGATTGAGGATGAAGAAATTCAGGTCTACCAACAGGAACAACACTCCCAGATGAATGAGACGATTGTACAGACAGAGCGAACTCATCATGTCACATTGATATCATGAAGTATTATAATAACTACAAGTATCTAGCTTATTTAAATATTTTGCACGACATCATACGGGCTCATCGCTCATATCCTATTGCTTAGAGCTCATGGCTCACAACCTATCATCATAGCTCAACGCTCAATACATGTATATGACATCATCACAGCTCAGCGCTCAAATCATATCAACACTGTTTATTCCTAGACTTACTGAAATTTAAGTCACTACTAGACCTACTATTTTCACTAGACTTGACACTGATCAGTCCACTTAATTAATTACAGAGTTGAGCATTTGGTCTCAACAAGTCGTTATAAAAATAGTAGTAGTCCATAACTTAATTACTTCCACGAAACATCAAATATATCACATGGGGGGATTCTCGTTGGGATATTGGTCTAGCGGTTTACAGTAATGTACGGTGTAGAAACACATCCATGACAAGAAGGTAATAACTAGTGGGACGGTTAAGAGAAGTTGAGAAGATGGAGGAGGAGTGGTCATACAGTCCTCTTGACATAGCGGGCACGAATTCACCACAACCTTTATGATCATCACTTCTCCATCTCTTCATGACCTCCAAAACTTACGATAAATCAGTGTGTATTCACTACAACTATAAATAGATGACTTCATCTATTCAGAATGATCTCAGAGAGATAACAAGATTTACAGCCATAAATCTAGCTTTCACCATAGTTCAACAACTACACACTACAAATTTAACCACAAGGTGATTTCTCAACCTTTTCTGCTACCCTCCCCTAAGATCAACCCATCCTCTCTACCTTCGTGACCAAAGCAAGACGTGAATAGACATTTATTGCTTTAGGCTCGTCTTGTATGATTTTGTTTTCTCGAACATAAAGAAAATAATTTCACAGTATATTGTTTTTCACCCAAAAACAAATAATTAATAAGGCTAGGTCGCTTAAAGTTCAAGAAACTATTACTTGCATCCAAAGCAAGTTCGTGCTAGTTTACATGTTTACGAATTACTTTGATCCCAAGTAACCTTTTACTGCTCAGAATAACTTTTTACTTTGGTCCCAAGTAAGTTTTTTCCATAGTTATTTATTTTTAGCAATAGAGTTAGCTTGGTATCAATCGAATGGTTCTAATAATAGACACCTTGTAAGCATCCGAGAAGTTTTCCTTGTAATATGAAGAAGAATGATGCATACACGTATTTGTCAATAAGGACCGTGCACCATTAAGTTCACGAGCTAACCACATGGTCCTTGAACCATCAAGAAATTTTGGAGTTCAGTGACATCCAAAATCTATGTAGTTCGCGAACTCTAAAAGATTGGAGCCAACAAAAACATACCCAAAAGTACACAGTTCGCGAACTAGGATAAATTGGTTCACGAACTCATAATGTTAGAGTAGTTCATGAACAAATACAAAAGTGCATAGTTCACGAACTAGGAATTTCAGTTCACGAACTCACCAAATTCACGAGTTCCAGGAACATGGTGAAAATTTCACAATTCGCGAACTAGAAAAATCAGTTTGCAAACTCTTATGCACTTTGGAGTTCAGTAATATCAAATTTTGTGCATAGTTCACGAACCACCATTTTTTGTTATGAAACTTTATTGCAACTTGATGTTTTAAGGATTTTCTTTCGCAAACATAGTTTGTTGAACAATAAGAATTATTCTTAACCTCGAATGCGATAAATTCTTGAACACCTAATGCTTGAGTTCGTGTTTCGAGATTAGTCAAGTATAGGCTTGAACTCAAAACTTTCTCTTTGTAACTCATCATATATTTAAGACATACGACATTGTCTCAGAAGAAAGAATGGTAGAAATAATTAGTAAATAGGATAGTCAGTCTTCACACACTAGTACACAAATAGTCTTTTGACATGCCTTTTTTTTTTTGGACACGTTTTTGATTTTTGACGTGGCTATATATCTGAAATATAGATGTAGCCACACCACTAAAAACTACGTGTCTAATACTGACATATTTAGCCACGTTACACTCAGTTAACGTGAGGTCCATCAAAAACCACGTTAAGCATGGCGTGTCCAAAAGGTACAATTTAGCAACGCCCATTTTGTGTTTGTCAATGAACATGTTCATAGACCAATCTATGAACAGATGAAACAATTTTGGCGTGTGCAATAGATTTTCCACGCCACTTCGGAGATTTCTGAGCGTGTCTAAAAGGTAATTTTATTGGACACGCAAGATCATAAATTGTTTTGTGTGGCTTAAATGTTAGCTCATTAGACACGTCACTTTGGAGTTTTCTATGCGTGTCTAAAGGGTACAATTTATTGGACACGCAAGTTCGTAGATTATTCTACGTGTCCAAAAGGCTCCATTTAGACACGCCCGTTGGGAGACTTTCTGTGTGTCCAAAAGACACCATTTAGACATGCCAGTTCGAGTTACAGGGTACATGAAATGGGAAGTAACTGGGGATCGATCCCCCAAGTCCACAAGCTAATTTTACAACTTACATATAATTTTGGGCTAGTCCATATGCTAATTTAGAAATAGTGGTAAAATATTCAATACTCAGACTTGTAAAGATTTGATTTTAAAACCTGATTTTTAATACTAAAATTAAAGAAGATTAAAGTAGAATTGATTTCAAATTATGGAAAGAACTAGGACTAAGGATTCCACCATTAGCCAATTTTTCAAGTGATTTAGCATTAACAATTATTTTTCAACTCAAACTTTCAATTGATTCTAAATATTGCCAAAGTTCAATTTTTTAAATAATAGTTGTAAATCAAAAGTATGAGACATCAATAGCTCTAAACCATCAAAAGAAAAAACAACTAATTGATAAAAATCATTTTTTCAAATTTAATTCAAAGCAAATAATCATAAAAGAATTACAAAAAGATAATAAAATAAAAATATACCGATTTATTATTGGAAAAATGGCTTCCTCCGTCGCCTTAGCAATGGGGTTTAGCTCCTCATGTCAAACACTCTCTCATACATGTTCATAGCTCAAAGTGCTTAAAAGAAGAGAAAAACAACAAGGAAAAATTATTTCAGGGAAATTGAGATGCTTATATCTATTGCAACAGTGTGTTGCAACAACTCTGAAATCGGTGCAGTTGCTAAATGAGTTTAGTAACGAGAACAGTCAATGAACGACTGCTCTCGGGTGCAGCTGATGGATGGGATATAGCAACAGTTTCTGCGACTTTCTTTTCTAGCCTTATGTTCTTCGTCTTCTTCACACCATCAGAAGTTTTTTTTTCTTCCAGAATTTTTTCTCTCGACTCTCGATAGCTTTTTCTTTAATCTCTTCACTATTTATAGGATTAGTAAACCCTAATAGCCTTTCCCTAACTGATAAGGACCCAAATATTCATCTAAGACCAACTCGCATTCTGTTTATCCAAATTCAGAGTATATTTCTTTTTTTCCGGCGTGACTCGACTCTTCAGCTTGTTTCACGGTATGAAATACCTATATTTGACGTGTGTTGATCCTATTTTTGTTTCTTCTTTACTTGGGTAACTCAGAATTACCCCCAAATCCCTTAAACTCGTTCCAAAACCAACACAGACTCTGTTTCACGCGTAAGATTTTCTTCTCGCCAATTTCGGATTTGAGTTTGAAATGAAGGGTGCCCCTAATCCATCTGGTGGATGTCTTTATCACTTTTATGGGTGCCTTTATCAATTTTCTCGGGTGCCTTTATCACTTTTTGAGCCGATTTTTCCACAAATATTTATTTTTCAAAAATACCTACAAAGACATAAAAACCCATAATAAGTACAAAATCAAGCACTAGTTGAATAGAGAATTGAGCACAATTTAGACACAAAAATGTGTCTATCAAATACCCCCAAGCTTACTATTTGTTAATCCTCGAGCAAATATAATCTAGATATAAAAAAAAATCCTAACTTACTTTCGCAGGAATCACGACTACATTTAGCATATGTAATAAGCCTTTAAACCCCTATGTGTCCCTAGTGGACGAGTTTTGTCTCGTGAGGGTTTACAAGAGGTATACCCACAAAACCTTTACCAAATCCTAGCTACCTGTGAACGATAGAGGGTAAACACTAAACAAGCTATTTAGTTGGCATACTAAATTCTTTGGCTAAAGGATTCATTACCCTATATGAGTCCAATTGTTGTACACGAGTTTGCATTCAAGCATATTAAAATTCATATATAAGAAAACAAAGCTCTACTTAGACAGTCGTCAACCACAATACTCAGAAGCTATCAAAGTACAATCATATGAAAAGATTTAGAAGATGGATATCGACAAAATAAAGTTTGCGCATGTTGACTAAGGTGAACGGTGTTTCCCATATCTGTCTGAAGGTCAGTGCCAGGATGAATCCTAATGGATTGAGATACGTTCCCACTGGTCATAATCCTAATACTAATATCGACTCAACTGGTATATACAAAGGTCGAAGCGATCGAAAAATTATAAATGTACTAACAACATGATTGGATCAAATTGAATCCAAGCGCATGGTCTTTATCAGCATCTTACATGATAGTTCTCATGGATCCTGCGTTCCATGCTTGCTTAGGCGACAGAGACAGGGAAAACACACACATAATGCTATTAAAGTGTCAATACTCGAATTTATTTATTTTTTTAATATGAGGCTTGATCTTAAACACTCTATTTCATCCTAGCGGAGATAATAATTTGATATTGGTGCCCCACCAAATCACTTAGAGAAACACAAAAATTGCAAAAATAAAAACAGAAAGTGATATGGTCGAGATAGACTTCGAGATATGGTGACAACTATCATGTTATTTCTAACACCTGAACTCTGTCCTTTTAGAAATAGACCATTTAACTGGGCACACCAATTCCTATAGAAAACGAGTTAAGTTTCCATCTACCTAGAATGGTTAGTGTCATCCTGAATTGTTCACAAGCTTCTAAATTTTGGAGTTTTATTATTGCACTAAAAAGTTTCTCCCTTACCCCCGAACTTAAATCAAACAGTATCCTCAATGTTTCGAAATAAAGAGCAGTACCAATAGATAAGTAACAAGAGAAATAAAGAGGTAAGTTAGAAAGATAGTACCTGGGTGAAGTGTGGCAATCCTTCTATGGAGAATAAGACAGAAAATAAAAACCTAAAAACCTACAAAAATCTACTAATGTACAAAAACAACCTTGATGGTCAATCAAGGTAAACAGGGTCCTCCAGAGGGACCTCCTCAGCATTACATGTAGGAAAAGGCTCTAAAAATGGTTTCAATCTCTGACCGTTAACCTTAAAAGGACTTCTACCATATTGAGTCTCAATCTCAATAGCACCATGAGCAAAAACAGTACGAACAACAAAAGGACCGGTCCACCGAGAGCGTAACTTATTGGGGAATATATGCAAACGAGTATCATACATAAGAACTTTTTGAACTGGAGAAAATGACTTTCTTAAAATATTTCTATCATGCACAAGTTTTATTTTTTTCTTATACTCCCTAGCACTATCATATGCATCTTTCTGAATCTCTTCCAACTTATTGAGATGGGGCTTCCTGTGAGCTCCTGCCTTGTCAAGTGAAAAATTTAACTGCTTTACATCCCAATATGCTTTATGTTCTAACTCGACGGGCAGGTGACAAGCCTTTCCAAAAACTAGACGATAAGGTGACATTCCAATGAGTGTCTTAAACGCAGTACGGTAAACCCATAAGGCATCAGTAAGCCTTAACGACCAGTCTTTCCTATTAGGATTAATTGTTTTCTCTAGAATACATTTTATCTCCCTGTTGGAAACCTCTACTTGACCACTAGTATGTTGGTGATATGGGGTAGCTACTTTGTGTTTAATACCATATTTCTTCATCAAAAGCTTAAACGGTCGATTACAAAAGTGTGACCCTCCATCACTAATTATAGCTCGCGGTGTACCAAAACGTGCAAATATGTTATCATTCAAAAACTGGGCCACAACCTTGTGGTCGTTTGTTTTGCACGAAACCGCCTCTACCCACTTAGATACATAGTCTACAGCGACAAGGATGTAAAAATAACCAAAGGAATTAGGAAATGACCCATAAAATCAATGCCCCACACATCAAAGACCTCAATAACTAAAATAGGGTTCAAAGGCATCATATTTCTACGATAAATGGTTCAGAACTTCTGGCATCGCTCACAAGCAACACAGTAACTGTGAGAGCCTTTAAACAACGACGGCCAGTAGAATCCACACTGCAATATCTTAGCAGCAGGCTTCTTAGCACTAAAGTGACCCCCACAAGCATGATCATGACAAAAGGAAATAATACTAGACTGGTCACTCTCAGGTATACATCTCCTAATAATCTGGTCTGGACAATACTTAAACAAATAAGGATCGTCCCAAAAGAAATGCTTTACCTCAGTTAAAAACCTAGAATGATCTTGTTTACCCAGTGTTGAGGCATTCGACCAGTAATAATTCGTAAACCAAGTTAATTGGGAAACAAAGAATATTTGTTCATCAGGAAAACTATCCCTCACATAAGGAGAATCATCAGGGGAATCCACAATAAGTCTAGACAAGTGGTCTGCGACTATATTTTCTGCACCCTTTTTGTCTCTAATTTCTATAGAGAATTGTTGTAACAAAAGGATCCATCTAATCAATATAGGTTTAGTATCCTTCTTAGACAGAAGGTACTTCAAAGCAGCATGATCAGTAAAGACTACAACCTTAGAACCTAAGAGATAAGATCTAATATTATATAAGGCAAAAACACTGGCTAACAGTTCCTTCTCTGTGATGGTGTAGTTCAGTTGGGCATCATTTAGAGTTTTTCTAGCATAGTAATTCACATGATATAATTTGTTTTCTCGCTGACCTAACCAACACCAATAGCATAATCTAAAACATCACATATTATCTCAAATAGGTGCCTGGACTATGGCGCCGGTAGTAAGTAAAGTTTTAAGATTCTAAAAAGCCTCTAAACAAGCATCATGAAAGACAAACTAAACATCTTTTGCAAACAGATTGCAAAGAGGTCTAGAAATCAAGCTAAAATCCCTAATGCATTGACGATAAAAACATGTATGCCCTAAGAATGACCTAACATCTCGTACAGTTTTGGGAACCTGTAAAGTCTTAATAAGGTCAACTTTGACTTTTTCTACCTTTATACCCTTAGAAGATACGATATGCCCTAAAACAATTCCCGATCGAACCATGAAATGGCATTTTTCTCAATTAAGCACTAAATTTTTTTCCTTACACCTAATCAATATTAATGTCAAATGATGCAAGCACTCATCAAAAGATGACCCAATTACTGAAAAATCATCCATAAAGACCTTAAAAACCGTTCTACCATGTCAGAAAATATGCTCATCATACAACGCTGGAAAGTAGCGGGTGCATTACACAACCCGAAAGGCATGCGTCTATACTCAAAGGTACCAAAGGGACATGTAAAATTGGTTTTCTCTTGGTCTTCTAGAGCAATAACAATCTGATTATAACCAGAAAAACCATCTAGCAAGCAATAATGGCTATGTCCAGTTAATCTATCAAGCAGTTGGTCGATGAAAGGAAGGGGAAAGTGGTGCTTCCTTTTGACCTTGTTCAGTTTTCTATAGTCAATACAAACACGCCACCCCGTGGTCACTTGGGTTGGGATTAACTCATTGTTATCATTCTGGACTACAGTGATACCTGATTTCTTGGGAACAACTTGAACGGGGCTGACCCACTTACTGTCTGAAATAGGGTAGATAATACCCGTATCTAACAACTTAAGCACCTCAGTTCGAACTACTTATTTCATGTTAGGGTTAAGTCGACGTTGCATCTCCCTAGATGTCTTCTATAGTCCACCCTTAATGTCTTCTATAGTCCACCCTAAAGCTTCCTAGACTTATACCCTTAATGTCTTCTATAGTCCACCCTAAAGCTTCCTTATTGTCTTTAAGCATAGTCACTAGCCTACTTTCCTGGTTATTATCCAAGTCGGATGCTACAATCACAGGCAAAGTCTCATATGGGCGTAAATACACATACTTCAGAGTATCTGGTAGTTGTTTAAGATCCAACTTAGGAGGCTCTTCTAGAGAAGGAATTAGGGTAGACTTAGAAACTGGTAATGGTTCGAACTTAGGTTTCCATCCGTTACTAGTGTCTATCAAAGGGGATGAATCTAACAAAGCGTTCACCTCATTAATCACACTATCATCATCAAAATCAAACCCAAAGTGGGCTAGGCATTTCTCTAATGGATCTTCTAACAAAGTGTTTGGTAATGACTCCTGAACTAATGTTCCTATCATGTTTACCTCTTCAATGCACGTTTCATCTAGCTCAGGTGGTTGCTTACTAATATTGAAAATATTTAGCTCAATAGTCATATTATCAAAAGATAATTTCATAATACCATTTCGACAGTTAATGATTACATTAGATGCAGCTAAAAACGGGCGACCTAATATCAGAGGTATCTGATTCTCTGGGTAAGAGACAGGTTGGGTATCAAGGACAACAAAATCCACTGGATAAATAAACTTATCGACCTCAATAAGAACATCCTCTATGACACCACGAAGAATTTTCATAGACCTATCAGCTAATTATAGTGTTATCTGAGTAGGTTTTAAATCACCAAGTCCTATATGGAGGTACACATGGTACGAAAGTAAGTTCACACTGGCTCCTAAGTCAAGTAACGCTTTATCAACATGGTAGTTACCTATTGTGGAAGAAATGGTTTGGGAACCTGGGTTTTTGTACTTAGGAGTTGTATTGTTCTGGATAATTGAACTCACATGACTAGCTAAAAAGGCTTTCTTACACTAAGCTTTCGCTTTCGCACACACATATCCTTAAGGAACTTGGCATAAGTAGGAATCTGCCTAATTGCATCTAATAATGGAAGGTTGATAGTGACTTGCTTAAAAACCTCCAATATGTCGTTAAAGTTAGATTCCTTCTTTGTTGGTGCTAACCGTTGTGGGAACGGGGCTCTGGGCACAAAATCTGGCTTATAAAGAACTGCATCGGGCTCTTTAGAAACTTTGTCAGTCTCTTCAGCTACTGGCTCAGAAGGGTGAACTACAGTATGTTTACTATCAGGCATGGTTACTTGTTATCTACCACTTTACCATTTCTAGGGGTTCTAATTGCATTCACATGCTTTGATGATTTCTCACCAGGAGATAATTCATGAACTCCTCTAAGATTGGGTTGTGGTTGACTAGGGAAATTTCATTTTTCTCTTTCTCTCAAAGACTCAATGATTTGACCAACTTGGGTTTCTAAATTAGAAATAGTCTGACTATTAGCCTAAACAATCTTTTGATTTTATTGTAAACTTTGGTTGACTGACTGCTGAAAATTTGTAGTGTTCTGAGTTAATAGGGCGAGAGACTCTTCTAAACTCAAGATCGTCTTATCTATCGCATTCTGAAATTGTGCTGGTCCAGAAGGATTCTTAGTATAATCAAAACCTGGGGGAACCTTAGATTTACTAGACTGACTTTGACTCTGGCCCTTAATCCACGAAAGCTTAGGATGGTTTCTCTAACCGGGGTTATAGGCTTTTGAATAAGGGTCAAACTTCTGATGATTATCAAATCTAGTGTTATTATAAAGAGCATGGGATTGCTCTTCAACTGTCTGTCCTTCCCAAAATGACTTGGGCTCAATTCCATAATTAGATTGACTCAGTTCTAAAGCTTCTAACCTTTTTTATATAGCTGTTATTTTGGCATTTGATTCAAAAGATCCTTCTACCCTATTGACATTTCCTCCACTTAGAAGAATTGTTTTCTGGGGCTCCCTACTATTTTCCCATTGTTGGGTTTTTTCGGTGATTTCACTCAAAAATGTCATGGCACCATCGACAATTTTATTTTTAAACTCACTTGTGCATAAAGACTCAACCATGGTTGTTGTCGAATAATCTAAACCCTCGTAGAGGATCTGAACTAGCCTTAATTTTTCTAAACCATGATGAGGACATTGTTTAATAAGTCATTAAACCTTTCCAAATACCTATATAAATATTCTCCCTCTTGTTGAGCAAATGTGTGAATCTGCTGCCTAATAGATGATGTTTTGTGCCTAGGGAAAACTTCTGGAAAAAGGCATATGTAAGTTGTTCATAGGTTTCAATTGACTCAGAAGTCAAACTATATAGCCAAGATTTGGCTTTGTCTCTTAGTGAAAAAGGAAACAATCTAAGTTTCAATGCTTCATCATCTAGGTCCTTAATCCTGATGGTACTACATATTTCCTCAAAATCCCTAACATGGAAATATGGGTTTTCATTTTCTTTCCCTAAGAAGATTGAGAGCATCTGTATGGTCCCAGGTTTTAACTCATAGTTTGCTTCAGTTTTATCTAACTTGATACATGATGGACGAGAAGTCCTAGTCGGGTTCAACAAAGCTTTTAAAGTTGCCATTGCTGGAACTATCAAAGGACTAGGAGTAACTTCTTTACACAGTGTTATGTTCTCAAAATTGAAATTTCCAAAAACAGGGCCCTCAAAAGAAGAATCTTCGAGGTCCTCGTTTCCAAGGATAGAACTACAAGGTTTGTCACTAATCAAACGACCTAGAGTGTCTCTTTTCCAAGCTCGCTCAGTGATGATTTCGAGCGGTCTTGGCATACACTAAAAAAAATAAAAAATAAAATCATAATTGGAAGGGAATTCTAAACGATACAAGCAAGGATGACTCAACCAATTCAAATCTATTGAATCTAGTAAACAAAAAGCATGATGGCTTCACTTAGATTGTTTCTAGACCAGCTTCTATTCTTTCAAAAGGCAACTAGTTACATTTTTAGCAAACCTCTTAGAACGATCTGAATTAGATTAAGTCGAACAGAAACAGGATAAGCTCTAAGGAGCTTTGATAACCCTGTCTCTTTGGCAACGTTACCTTGGGTTACAAGGCGGCTCTAATAACCTTAAAATAATCTTCATGAACTTAACAGAGTAACCAATACAGTCCTTTTGAATGACTTTTCTATAGCTTGTTACCATATCGGTCTCTTTATAGTCAAAATTTTAAGCTTAGGTTCACGTTTGGTAACATGTTCCTAAAGCGGGCAAGAAGGAAACGGTGATGGAATCCGAGTCCTTATCTTGTATGGCCAGTTCTTGCCCTTTACTAGAAAAATAAATTCGTATTCAGTTCCTCAACATATATGCATACGGAGTAATACAATAAACCCACTTGCAGGGGATTTGTGGGTTGATCGAGTCTTACCTCCCGTACCAGACGGGGGATGAATCGGTTGTAGTCGACTCGGACGACCGACTTCTGTGTTAGTGTACGAACCCGAGGGCCGAGACAATAGTAATTGTTGTCCTTCCCTGTTGCAGTTTATATTTAGATTACCCTTTCGTAGGGTTTACAAATAATAATAATGTCCAAAGTCCCAAAATAAAGTTTAAAAATGTCCAAAAATAAAAGAAAAATTACAGAAATAATAAAAGATTTCCTAATATAATTTTCTAAAAAGAGAAAAATAAAATAAAAAATCTAACAAATAAAAATAAAATCTAATTAAAAATAAAATTCTTTTTCTTCTTTTCCGTTCTTTTAGCTTTAACTTTAACACCAAGTCTTTAATCACCAAAGTCTTTGGCTCAATTTCCTTTTAATCCAAAATCCAAAAACCTGTAGCAAATAGATAAATACCCAAAGAAACGTAAAATAGTACAAAGTAAAAATAGTACTAAAAACAAAAATAAAAACCTAAAAATAAATCTAAAACTCTAAACCTAAAGACAAGTCCCCGGAAGCGGAGCCAAAATTTGATGTAATTTAGAAATAGTGGTAAAAGATTCGATACCCAGACTTGTAAAGATTTGATTTTTAAACCTATTTTTTAATACTAAAATTAAAGAAGATTAAAGTAGAATTGATTTTAAATTATGGAAAGATTTGAGACTAAGGATTCCACCATTAGCCAATTTTTTAAGTGATTTAGCATTAACAATTATTTTGCAACTCACACTTTCAATTGATTCTAAATATTGCCAAAGTTAGATTTTTAAAATAATAGTTGTAAATCAAAAGTATGAGACATCAATAGCTCTAAACTAAGCATGACCCATCAAAAGAAAACACAACTAATTGATAAAAAATTATTTTTTTCAAATTTCATTCAAAGCAAATAATCATAAAAGAATTACAAAAAAATAATAAAAGAAAAATATACAACTTTATTATTGGAAAAATGGCTTCCTGGTCGCCTCAGCAATGGGGTCTAGCTCCTCATTTCAAACACTCTCTCAAAATACATGTTCATAGCTCAAAGTGCTTAAAAGAAGAGAAAAACAACAAGGAAAAATTATTTCAGGGAAATTGAGATGTTTATATCTGTTGCAACAGTGTGTTGCAACAACTCTGAAATAGGTGCAATTGCTAATGAGTTTAGTAACGAGAACAGTCAATGAACGACTGCTCTCGGGTGCAGCTGATGGATGGGATATAGCAACAGTTTCTGCGACTTTATTTTCTAGCCTTATGTTCTTCGTCTTCTTCACACCAGCGGAAGTTTTTTTTTCTTCCGGAATTTTTCTCTCAGATCTCGATAGCTTTTTATTTAATCTCTTCACTATTTATAGGGTTAGTAAACCCCAATAGCATTTCCCTAACTGATAAGGAACCAAATCTTCATCTAAAACCAACTCGAATTCTGTTTTATATAAATTCAGAGTATATTTCTTTGTTTCTGGCGTGACTCGACTCTTCAACTTGTTTCACGGCATGAAATGCCTATATTTGACGTGTGTTGATCCTATTTTTGTGTAACTCAGAATTACCCCCAAATCCCTTAAAACTCGTTCCAAAACCAACACAGATTCTGTTTCACGCGTAAGATTTTTTTCCCGCCAATTTCGGATTTCAATTTGAAACGAAGGGTGCCCCTAATCCATCTGGTGGGTTCCTTTATCACTTTTTGAGCCGATTTTTTCACAAATATTTATTTTTCAAAAATACCTACAAAGACATAAAAACTCATAATAAGTACAAAATCAAGCACTATTAAAATAGAGAATTGAGCACAATTTAGACACAAAAATATGTTTATCAAAGCCCGGGGCATATCTTATTGGTTAATTATGGGTTTGATTTAAAACTTAAGAATTTATGCCCGACGAAGAATCTATAAATACTAGTATCCGCAAGGTTTTTCTAACACACCTTATACCTTATTTGTTTTCTTTAAAAAAAACTTATTTGTTTTTGTTTTGTCAGATTCACATGTGTGTAATGTATATGCTGTGCGCATGTGTTTGTCGCTTAGGTTGTTCTTTTTTTAGGAGAAAGGTTAATCCTATTTATTTATTTTTTTGCTAAGCAACATACTAATTATATTAAACTAGAATAGAGTTAGTACAAGAGACTCCTTTCTTACATATTGCAACCAAAAAGAAGGAGAGATCCCAAGTTGCCTTTAGTACAATGCTTTCTTGCATGAGAAGCATGTCTATTAGCTATGAAGTTCTTGATACGTTTTACATAAAAGAGGTTTATACTAGTATGATTATCTATAAGTTCACTAACAAAAACTAAAGACTGAAAACTTATATTATTGCAGACTGGCGGAGAAGAAGTAAAGGGAATCCGGTTTGAAAGCCAAGAGAAAAAGGTTAATCCATAAATGAAAGAAAAAGAAAAAAATAATATAAATTAATAGAAACCTCATAATACAGCAAACTCGAGTCTCGACCCAAGGAAAAAGCCAAGATCAATCCTCATAAAGGACCAACAAATTGGCAACATTGGTAACAACAACAGTAAATTAGGAGAGCTTGAGCATGTCATGCTTTGGCTTTCCCTGTGGCTTTCTTTACAACTTTACCATTACAGTTGGTCCTATAGTAATCATCCCTGGATTCCTTGCGCATGTCAAGTGAATCTACAGGAGGCAAGTTAAATTCATTCTGACAATGAATTGTCCTACTGAATTCCTCGTCGAAATTATCATAGGCATCTCTTTAGTTTTTGGGAGGTGATACTAACACAATTAACTTTTTCTTATTCTTCTGGTCTCTCATTTAAAATATCTGCTTAGCTTGTGAGGCTATAATGAATGGATCCTCCTTGTGTCCTAACATATCAAGGTCAACCAAAATTTATCCAAGTTTGTCTTTTGAGACCCCTTTTTTATTGTCAACCCAATTACACTTGAAAAGGGAATTTATCTTCATGATAAGTCAGCACCCATATTTTTTGTAAAATACCGAAATAATCCCCCTGATCAAGGGTTACTTCCTCTTTTCTAGTGTTCGTGTCAGTTGCTTGTACGTAAACCTCGCTATTCTGGTTCACTGAACCTCCATGAGATTGTGTGTGAAACATGTATCCGTTGATCTTGTATGCTTCGTATTTCATTACATCATGGTTCGATTTCTATGAGAGCCACCTTAATCTCTCAATGATACTTTCTTTAGAGATTTCCCGCTCTCTCCTTACCTGAAATACATTATATGGATTAGCCTTTAACATGACACAAAAATTACATGGAAAAAGTAACATTTTCTGCAAACTCTTACCTCATCTTTTAGCCATTTTCCCTGAACGTTTTATTATGTCGTTTCTGCTGTTGTGCTTCCCGTTCATTGGGATACTATTCGGGGAAAAAATCAATGTGTTGTCTGGGAAGTACAATGATAAATATTGTTATCTTTTCAAAAAAATTGACATTTCAAAAAATAGAAAAACAAAACAAAACAAAAAAGTTTAAAACTAATACTAACCTAATGTAAGGAACAACTTCAGGTGAATTCTGTAGTACATAGAAATACGTTTTCTCCCGCAGTTCAGCGCTGATAACCGTTAATATACACCTGATATTCCTTTTCCTTCGAATCTTCACCGGTGCCATATGAGTTATGTTTTTCAGGTGGAAGTCCAACTGTCTTCATGTTTCTTTGGTACTCACTGAACATCTTTATTGTCTCTTCTGTAATATTGCCTTCAGCAATGCCTCCTTCAGGTCTATTTTTGTTTCACAGATACCCTTTAATAACCTTCATGTACTTTCGAAGGGATACATCCATCGAAAGCATACAAGACCACATAATTTAACTTCCCTGGTATGATGCACAGTTAAATAAACCATGATATCGAAAAAGGATGGAGCAAAGTATTTCTCTAGTAAGCACTGCGTCACGCAGAGATCATCTTGCAATTTATCTATCTCTGCCACCTTGATTTCTTTGTTTGATATTGTTTTGAAAAAATAATAAAACCTGATAATAACGTATTTTGTTGGCGGCGGCATAATTGATTTAATCGCAATGGGAAAAACTGATGCATTAGCATGTGATAATCATATGATTTTAGTCCGATAAGCTTTCAATCTTTTCGACTCACCAGGTTGAAAAGTTTGAACAATACCCTTGCGGAAGCTTTAACTCGAATAATGTTTGACAGAAGTTATACTTTTCTTCCGGGGTTAATGTGTAACATGTTGCAGGTAGCACAAATCCTCCTTTGTCGTTTGGATTAGGATGCATCTTTGATTTCAACCCCTGAGCCTTCAGATCTAATCGAGCATTTATTCCATCTTTCGTCTTTAATTCCATGTGCATCAATATTCTGGCGAAGCTCTCGCAGACATTCTTTTCGACGTGCATGAAATCTATAAAATGGTGGATAAGATGATACCTCCAATAGGGGAGGATCCGGAACCATATGTTGAGCTTTTCGGTTGGATTGTCCTTTGGACTCTCTTCATTTTTATCTTTCCACCTCTTCTGGGCTTAACCTGCACCAATTTCACTTCAATGTTCCCCGGTCCCTTTCCCCATGAATTCTGAATAGATCTTACCTCCTCGTATTTTTTTTCCGGTCTTAGGTTCCGGAGCTACACCGTGTTCTTCTTGTCCATTGAACCCCTTCTGTACTCTGAATGGATAGTCATATGTAGGTATATTTTATGACCGATATAACATTATTTATTGTAATTTTTGAGTCTGAGATAATTAGTATCTTTCCCACACACCACACAGGCCATTTTTCCCGAGTATTTACAACCACACAGTGTACCGAGAGCAGGGGAATCATTTATCGTCCATAAAACAACTGCACATAGAGTGAAATTCTCTTTTGCAGATGCATCAAAACACTTGACTCCGTCAAATAAGAGCTTAAGATCCTCAACAAAAGGTTCCATAATAACAGTGATGTTTTTACAAGGCGTCCCTTCTATCAGTAATGACAGCATGGTGAACTTTCTTTTCATACACAACCACGGCGGAAGGTTGTAAATCACGTCTAGAATTGGTCATACACTGCGATATTTCAATGTGCCATTGTGTACGTCAACTCCGTCAGTCGAAATACCTAGCCGCAGATTTCTAGCATCGTCACCGTTTTCTTTGTATCTTTCATCTATCGCTTTCCATTGTGCTGAGTCTGTCGGATGCCGTAAAACACCCTCGTCTTTAATTCTATGCTTGTCGTGCCATAATATATACTTGACTATTTTCTTTGACTAAAATAGTTGTTGAACTCTTGGGATGATGGGGAAATACAACAAGACTTTTTCCGGAATATTCTCGTAAATATCTTGTGTGTTTGTGTCAACTTTCCATCTTGGTTCCCCACAGGTGGGACACTTGACGTTATCCTTGTATTGTTTCCTATAGAGAATGCAGTCATTGATGCATACATGTATCATTTTATACCCTGAACCCAATGCTTTCATCACCTTTTTAGCTTTATATATATTTTTCATCATTTCATTTTCTGGAGGGAGCATGTCTTGTAACAAAGGTAGAATTTCATTAAAGAACTTATCTTATGCTTCGTACTTGCTCTTCAAGTTGAACAACTTACATATTGCAGATATATTTGTATATTTGGAACATCCTCTATAGATGGGTTTCTGAGTATCTTCCAGTAGCTTTAGCAACTTCTCATATTCTGGTGGGAAATGATCTCCTAAATCTTCAATCATTTCTTTAGTCTCTGCAACATTTGTTGGGTAATCAACATCTTCTTCATTGTGCGGACCGTCGTAGCATTACCAGGCCTCCTTCTTGGTGACTCCCCATGCTTATCCCATATGGTATACTTTGGATTTATTCCCCTAGATTGTAAATGGTACCTAACCTTCTCCACTTTGCGATGATAGAGGTTTATACATTTCACACATGGATATGGAATCCTAATTGGTTCGTCAGCGTCACGTGATTCCACCGGATTCGCAATCTCCCAATGGTAGACAACATTCTTTAAAAATGCACTGACTCCATCAACATAAAGCTGTCTGGTTCTATTGGTACCCATCCAAGATTTATCCATTACTCTCGAATCCATTATAAATTTACAGCTACCTGGTCACAGAAAGAAGTAGTCATTACCACTTGTATAAACGTTGTTGTGGTTCTAATAAAATCTTAATTATAATTTCAAAGAGTATTAATTATGTATACAAAGATTAATCACAAACCACAATCTGAAGTTCAATTATCATATGAATTATGTTAAAAATAAGAGATTAACTACCTAGCTATATTCAGTTGCATAAGAAGAAATTTCTGGTAATGTTTAAAATATTGTACGGTTTGTTTTTACTAAAACAACACATGAATTATAAGGTTGTTTCTGCTATTTTCATACAATTCCAAAGAAACAGAAGCGGGAGAAAAACAAGGGGAAGATGCAGAGCATCCAAAAAAGAAAAGTAAGAAGAAGAAGAGAGAGAGAGAGAGAGAGAGGAATGACGAGATTAGTTAAGCTGCATATAGAGTTTGAAAATGAGGATCCAGAAAAACGTGAAATAGAAATTGATGATTTTAAAAGACACAACAGAAGCAACAGATCTATATTTAGTAGTTATCTGGTCCACTTGATCCGGATAAAAGTTGGCCTTCGACATTTAAAATGGAAAGATGTCGATCCAGACACAAAGGAGACAATGTGGGAAACAGTCAAGGTATGCATCTACTTTTATTCATCGTTTTTTGTTGTGTAACTGTGGCTAACATACCATTAAACGGTAGGTTTATTTTAGTCTCCCTGATACAATGAGGGAGGATACCATGTCACGTCTTGATACTCACTTGCGGGACTTCAAAAGGAAAATGTACAACAACCATGTAGCTCCCCATCTTGATGAAAATGTCCCCAAAAAGTATAAAAAGGTTGTGGATAAAGAGTCCTGGAGAAAGTTCGTACAACATGTACAATTAGAAGACTTGAAGGTTAGAGGATACACATTGCTATATTTATCATAGTTTCATGCTTATTGTCTAGCCTAACATATTGATGAGATTCTTTTTATCTCCACTGCAAGGTTAAATCCGAAAAAGGTTGATGTGTGTCGAAGGTGCACAAATTAATTCTCTTATCTCCTACTTTAATAAAGAACAATATAGTATTAAATAGATTTTGTTCCTACGAGGAGCAAGGTATTTTAGTTGTCAAACGTCACAAAAAGAGGGGTTTGTTTTAGGTTGAAAATAACTAACAAAGCAATTAATAATTGTTAAGATGCAAGCAATTGAGAGAAATATGATCGAGGAATCCTTATTCGTTGCTAAACAATCATTGAATTAGTATACTCATTTATTATTCATTCATCACAGATTATCACCAACCGTAGAATAGTAGGTACGCTTATTTATCCCCAGAACTTCTTATATCACCGGATAACCTGTACGCTTAGTCACCGGATTCTATCCAACTAAGCCACCTTGAGGTTCACTTTCAAGATGTAACTCAATCGAATGCTTTAAGGTTCTTGAATTTAGGTTTGATCTTAGTAATTAAACTCAGTACACTCGGTCCATTTTCTAGTGTTGTTCACACACGATTTCTCCACAGAATCCCTCTGTAAGGTCTCACGTTCTCTACTTAGGTAAGATGTTATGATATAATTACGGAATACCCAAATCTTACTAGCTTTAGATTAATTAACAAATCAATTTAGTTGGCCACCTAAACAATCTATCAATCAAGCATAAACATTCATATTAGTAAAAACAAACGATAATCATGTGAAGAACTTCAAAATAGATTCATGTATAATAACTCAAATCATGTCTAAAACTTAGAATTCATCCTCAATCAATAAGGTTTTTTAGCTACTCATGGATGTAGAAGCATCCATGTTATGCATAAGAGTAAAAAATTCGTTTCGATGGTGACACCGCTCCAAACCCTAGCTTTTGTTCCTTGTGTTGTTGATATCCTCCAAGACTTGCAAAGTTGTGTAAAAGGTTTCTTATTAGGGTTATGGAAGTCTCCTTATATAGTCTTCATCATATCTAGGTGTTAGGGTCCTAATAGGACCATGATACCTTGATTTAGAAGTCAAAAATGTGTCTTGGGAGTGGCTCTCGTCGTGCTATAATCGGTAGACTCATTCTCCACCTTTCTACCGATTATTTTTGCAAAGTATACATAGAACTCATGTCCAAAACGGTCCATAATCGGTAGGCACGGGCTCCTATTATCTACCAATTAATTTGTTGTGTGTTTCACTTTTTTGTTTCCGGTTGTTTTGCTCATAACTTCCTCGTACGAACTCGGAATGACCTCATTCTTTTTGCGTTGGCTTCGTCTTTCAATTATATTCAAGATGATGATAAGAAACTCTGGATTTGAACGAGTTGAACTTGGTATTCATCCCTTCTTCTCATGTAAAACTCAATTTCCTTGCTCATTTCATGTCGTAATGAATTCCTTTTTTTCTTGTTTGGTATTGGGACACTTGAATACTTGTTGTACTTCACTTCTTAGATCTTTTATAGATATTTTCACTCTTATTGGGATGATTCACCTAATAGAAACAAATAAAACAAAACAAGAGTAATAACAAGTAATATGCAAGAATTATTGCAAATATTAGTATTGGTTTGACATTAAAATCATGTAAATTATGCACTTATCAAGGGGAAAGATGTAATATCACACTCCAAATACCCACATCGGACAGGACGTTCAGGATACGTGGGATTAAAAGAAAAATTAGTAAGCCCCTTGTTTTCTTATACACCGCATTGTAAAACTGAGCATTGTTCCACTGATTTTGTGTTTCATTTGTCGTGTTGTGTGTGTCTCACATAAGAAGCAACTTGTAACGGTATAGGGATGTGTCCTATTATAGAATACTCATATTATACACCGTTATGTATTGTTGCCGTATAAGATGCTTTAGAATTAATTTTCTGTCTCACAGTTGATGTCATAATGTATGTGACTGGATGTAAACTCTTATGTGTGTTTGATACCTACTAGGTCAGAAAAGGAGGTGTTATCGAAGATCAACTTTCCAATCGGTGCTTTATGTAGAGAAAAACACGAGAAGAAAAACACATAAATTTACCAAATTATTTAATCAGGGAGATTGCAGAGAAAATTGTAGAAAACCGAATAAAGCTCATGTTTTTCACTAAATTAAGCGCGCAAAGTTTAAATCAGAATTTAACACTTATTTTGAATAAATTTTATGCACAAACTGAGACGCAAAAGAAGATTCAAAACGGAGATAAAAAGGTTGGTCATAACGAAGATGCCTTAACTCTTGTTGTCGACAAAGATAATGGTGGGCGTGTGAGAGGAGCTGGCTTTAGGGTGACTGCTAGCATATACTGGAATGGTGGCAGACGATAGAAAAAATCCAAGAAAGACTCCATTGATAAACATACGGTAGATAAGGATCAACAATATGCGGAATTGAAAATTTTGCTTAAGGCATTAACAACATCCATGGAGTCTAACAGACAACAAGTATCAGACATTATGAGCAGGATACTAGGCAATTATGGGGAACAAGTAAGTGAACTGAGTTATGATTGGATAGTGTGTGCTTAAGAGACTAAATTTTTTTTTTAATTAAATCTAACGTTGTTCAACCACACACTTCAGGAAAATCATAAAAGTACACCGTCATCCACGCAGGTAAACGATGGAGGACCTAGCAAATTCTCCGATCGATATAAGCATAAGATATGTTTAAAAGTGAATGGTCGGTTGGAAAGTGCACCTGAAAAATCTTCAAAAAACAATGGGAAATCCGTATGAGAGAAGTCTCCTGGAAGTGGGAAAGGGTCTGCTGGATCTAAGCAGCACTCTCTAGGTTTAAGAACGATGAGCCTTCTACTGAATCCCCTGTGTATCTTTTTTCTCAAAAGAAGTCTACGCCTCCTCCATCTACGGGGAAATCTCATAATGTGTCATCCAAAGAAGTCTCACCGTGAAAAGTAAATATATTTTCCAGGCACTTAAATCTATACTGTGTTGGTGTTTTCTATATACGATTTTCATACGCCATGTGTTTTGTAGGTCTTATGATGCAAACTTCAATATGAAATGGAGTCTAACATCGTTGCCACAGGCACAACGTACCTGCCAAAGCCAGTAGAGGTGTTATTTGGCCCAGGAATGAAGATTAACATTGACTGCCACAGAGTCCAGATTGATGAATTTTGTGATGAAAGTATCAGGTTACCCGTACCCCATACTGGGATAGAAACTTTAGAAGTTGGTAATGATACTTTAATTTTTTGGCCAACAAAACATACCATCATAAATCACAAGGTTGGTTGCTTGGCTTGTTTGCTTTATTCATGGAATATGTTTTTACACAAACCAGTTTTATCTTGTTTGTATTTAGAGGGATATGAGACATAAATATCCTATCAACCATATGAATCGCGGATGCTAGTGAAAATTAGGGAACCCTATTGTCGATAAATGTGTTACCTATTTAAAAATGAGTTAGCTTTGCAGTGTGCCATAATTAAATAACTGTAAAAAGGTACACCCTTCATTCTAATTTTCTACTTACATGGTTAGGAAATGATTTTATCCGTGTCTTCACATAACCAACACATTCACATTGGACTTTGGTGTATTTGTTACACGAATCCTATATACTACTCTACTGTCGCAGGTAAGCAATCCAAAATTTGGGAAACCTACGGAGACAGTGAAATCACCAACTCCACCTAATCCAAGCCAATCTCAGATTAAGACAACCAAAGCAGTTCCAAAGGTATGTATTTTTTTATTTTTTACTTGTATTTTAAATGTAATACCGTTTTTTATTTTTCCATTAGCGGTGTTCATATGCCATATACTAATCCTATATACTACTTTGTTGTTGCAGGTAAGTCGACCAAAACCTGCACAATTTACCGAGACTGTGAAATCACCGACTCCACCTAATCCAAGCCAATCTCAGATCGAGAAACCTAAAGTAGTTCCACCGGTATGTATTTTTTTTATTTTTTTTACTTTTATTTTAAATCTAATACCATTTTTAATTTTCCTCGTTATGATGTTCATATGCCATATATTTCTGCAGGGTAAAAAATACGTCATTTGGGGGGCGATTATATGGAAAACGTCTTGGCTAGAGGAGCTTTCAGGTGTAAGGAATACCAACAAATACTTGGTTGGGGTGTTGATGATGTGGTTGCCTACTTCAATATCTCTATTAATAAAGTATCAAGGGAGGTTACTGTCTACCTGTACGAACTGATGGTATGGAATGTTTAGAAAATTCTCTTGGGAAAACGATTCCTTGGCCAAAGTTTTATGTTCGTTTTCCTGATCCTCCAATGGCTAAGGTTAGTTGTTTGGCTTGTTTGCTTTGTTCGTTGAATAGTTTTTTACATAAATTAATCTATCTAGTTTGTATTTATTAAGAAGGATATGTTACAGAAACATGTTATCAACTATATGAATCACGAATGCCAGTGTAAATTAGAGAACCTATACAATTCGAGATATGTGGTTACCTTCACAAGTAACTCCTGCCTCTAGCAATCGCTTTAATGGATCTAAGAAGCACTTTCTTAATGTTATTGAGAACTCTACCGGTATTTCCCAGACTTCTTCTTCAATGTCTCTACAGAAGTCTCCCATATCTACGGGGGAGCATCATACTACGATATCTGGAAAAATATGTTTTTTTGTTGCTGGCGTTTGAATCTATATTGTTAATTTTATAGTTACTGCTATAAATGATGTTCACATGTTGTACATTTTTACAGCTTCGAAAATGGACTTTTGGTCTGGATCTAAGGAAAACATTGTTGCTAGAGGTAGTGTTCTTCCTGATGTGGCAAACCGGACAGTACATGAAGAATCTCTTGCTAGTGACAACTACGTTGTCCTTATTGATGAGGTTGTAGACCCAACTTTCCCTTTGCTCGTAAATACTAGAGAGCTTGAGACATTACACGATGCTCGTGGAAGTGAAGTGGCTTGTCCTAAATCTAATTGTATTTTCACTGACGAGGTTAGTTTCTTTTTTTTTTTTGCTTTATTCATCAAATACATTCTTTTACGTAAATCAGTCTATCCGGTTTGTATAAAGAATGATATGAGACACAAATATGTTATCAACTAAATGAAACATGAATGCCAATGTAAATTAGAGAATTAACTTACTAAATCGAGATACTGGGTTACCAATTTGATTATGGTCGCTAGTTTTTCATTGTGCAGTGTTTCAATCACCGTTAAAAAGGTGCATCCTTCATTCTAGTTAGTTACTGCTGGAAAATAATTTTATCCGTGTCTTGATGAGAATTCACATGACCAATTGAATTCACGTTGGATTTGGGAATATATATTGCATTAATCCTAAATATTACTCTCTTGTTGTAAAAAACTCCGCAACATGGAAATCCTCAGAAGAAACCGGTTGTTGTTCAAGTTTCTAATAAGAAATCAGACAATGAAATAAGAGCACATGTTGTAGAAACTAGCGGCATAACAGATATCAACAGAATGCGGAGTCCATAAACTATCAACATTTGGGGAGTCAACAAGCCGAGAGTCAACAATGAGAACATATTGGTGGGAAAACACTGCCTGAAGATCAACCGGATGCAAATCAAACAACGCCTAAGAAGGCGCCGAAAAGGAAATTGCACCTGAAGAATCGAGAAGTAGGCTTACGAGGCTAAACTCTACTAAGAGAGTGCAACAAACTGATTCAAGTAATGGGGAGACACCAAAACCTAAAAATTCAAAGAGATAACGTTATAGATAAATGGTTCTTATTATTTTCTTTGCAAATGTTAGACCAAAGCTAAACATGGTACTGTGTGATTTATTAATATGAATTTTGTTATCAATGAATTTGAGATTTAATCACATTATCTGAAGTTTTAAAATATTATAAAAATTGGCATGAAATGAACGGGTTGGTTAGTCCCAGGTGGACGGCGTTGGAAACATCTAGTTTAACGGCCTAGATTACATCGTCTTTCACCTAGTTCATGACACGTGTATGGTTTAAAAATTTACAAATTTACATCCATTTTTTAAAAATAGTAAATTTTGGCAAGAAATAGACGACTCATTTAGTGCCACGTGTACAATAATAAGTGTGTCAAATCAGAATGGTTGAACTTTCATCATCTTTCACTGATATCTGCACGCGGGTACGGTTCGTGACTTAGCCACGTTTAAAGATATAATATTTATATGGTATGAAATAAACAACTCGGAATGGAACCACGTGGATGGTGTAGAATGCATCCAGTTTAACGGTAGATATTCCATCATCTTAATCCATATTAAAACATGTGCACGGTCTAGGATCTAGCCACGTTTCACTAAATTTAAAAAATGATAAATTTTTGGAAAGAAATGGACGGCTCCTAATAGTACCACATGGATGGTGGAAATTGCATCTAATATGAGCGGCGGAAATTCCATCATCTTCACCGAGTCTAGAACGAATGTACGATAAAAGATTGCAGCAAATATTGCATTGGCGTGGCTAAACAGAACATATAGACACGTTAAACTAATAATGCGTGTCTATAAGATAAAAAATTGACACTTTAAAAAAATTGCATGTATATAGGTTAAACAATGGACACTTAAAAACAATTTGTGTGTCTATAGGTTACACAATAGACACTTTAAAAACTATTTGCGTGTCTATAGGTTACATAGTAGACACGTTAAAAGACATATCTCGTGGCTAAAGGTTAAATAATAGACACGTTAAAATACATATACTGTGGCTAAAGGTTAAACAATAGACACTTTAAAAACTATTTACATGTCTATAGATTACACAGTAGACACGTTAAAAGACATATCGCGTGGCTAAAGGTTAAACAATATACACGTTAAAACACATATCTCGTGGCTAAAGGTTAAACAATAGACATTTTAAAACCTATTTGTGTGTTTATAGAGAACTAATTGCAACTCCAAATAGGATAAAAACTTGGGCTTCTTGCCACCATATAGACACACCTTCGACTTATGGCGTGGCTATTTCGTGCTATTTAGACACACAAATGCCGGTGTGTCTAAAAATACACAAAAAGTCACGGATCAATTTGACACGCTATGAGTGAAAATGAATAGCGTGTCCAACACCATATGGCCACGCCAAATTGGCGTGGCAATGAACCATTTTTGTTATAGTGACATACCTTTGTTGATGAAGTTCTTGTTGATGTCTTCGTGTTCTTCGGTCTTCAATCTTCAAGGGTATTCGATGATTTCTGATACTGAGCTACGAATTTCCGAGACTGACTTTAGTTGAAAATAAATAAAGAAATAGTTTTGGTCATCTAACATTGACAACAAGCTTGACATACTAACACTTGTGGATTCAACCGAGCAATTGTCTAACAACAACCTAAAATCTTCCTAATGACACAAATATGTCTCGTGGAAAAATTTACTATTTTAACCCAAATTTGTTCTACAATAACCTAGGATTATTACGTCGCAACCTAAAATATAGTGACTTGATACACCTATTATTGTCCCATTTAGATACTACGACCATTAATTAATATGGGGTTTCCTACGAACACGACTATCGAAAAGATCTCAATGCTAGCTTACAAGAACATCATTACTCATATTCTATTAGGCTAAGCAACGTATAATCAAAAGTGTTACAATATTTCACCACCTTAGAATAAGATTTGTCCAGACTCTAGAATATATAACTTAGATCTTCAGGATTTCATGCCTCTCGTTAGTCAAGTACATATCCATTTACCGATATTGCTCATATTTAGGCACTTTCGTCATCCAGTAGTATGAGGTTTTTTTACGAGCACTATTGGGGTCATTCGACAACAGCTTCCCGGTAGGGCAGTCCCCGGATTTTTACTATCTAAGCTTGTTTTATTGCAGAGTTCTTTTCCAACTCTAAAGTCAATTCTGCTAAAAGGGTCTCAGTGTAAACTTAGGACAAATCATTACTCATATTCCATTCGATTAACTATCGTCGATACACAATTACCCTCGTGACACGTAATTTAAATCAGAACCCAAGATTTGTCATTGAATCCCAAGCATTTCCACATGGCCCAAAAGTTACTTATGACCTAAAGTATACACCTCATAACCCATATTTGTTTGATCCACCATAGTGGTAAAAATATTGTGGGTGAGCTAAAAATTGTCTCGTGATAAATAAAAATTTGGCATGTGGCCCAGAATCAGCCCTATGACCCAGTAGGACACCTTAACCTAATATTTGTCATCATAAATCAAAATTCGTGTTATAACCTGAAATGAGCATATGTGACCCAAATTTTACTTCATGACCCAAAATTTCCCCCCTAAACAAAATTTATTGAGCATTCCAAATTATGTTTCATGACAGATTATCTTTGTAGGAAAAAATCAACAACATAAGTTGAAATATGCCTTTATGATATTAAATGACCACATGGTCTAAATTTTTTCATATTACTCAAAATCTACCATGTGATGTGAGTATGTGACCAAAATTAATCCTTCAACTAAAAATCAGCGATGCAAACCCAAAATTTGGTGGGTGAGCCAAAATCTCTGACTATAACCCAAAATTCGCCGCGTGACAATAAACTTTATATTCTGATCCAAAAATTAACCTCATGAGCCATGATAAAAATTTACCCTGTGACACAAAATCAATACCGTAAGTCTAAAATTGCCATTGTGATGTAAAATATATCTTAAAACCCAAAATATGTACTATCAGTAAATTAAATGGCGAGTGTTGTTTACTTGTACGAATTAGGCTCAGAGATCTTTTTTAATAGCACTACAGTAGGGAATGTAAGCACGTGAAAATGGCTGATCAACAAATAATTTCTTACATAATCTAATTTTATACACATTCCTTTAAAAAGTGATAATTTGACTTTTAATTTGAGGCTTCTCTTAAATATAGTATATGGTTTTATTAACCATAATTCATTTGATTTAGGTCAATTTATTTTAACTACAATTTTAAATTTAATCATTATCTATTATTATTCATAGTCTACAAACAAGGCTACCGATTCAATGAGTAGGTGAAACACTAGGTTGGAAAATTAGTAACTCAGTGACCCACTAAAAACCGTTTATCATTAAGAAGATTAACATGGAACTTGCTTATGTTAATCACTCGGCTGTAGTAAGTAAATCCCTTCTCAGCCATAAGTATAACTATTCGCCAATAAATTGAAGTTGTGTTTCGCTGTAGCTATTTGTATTTAAGGTTCAAGTCAAGACTAGACAACCTGAACTGATCTTGTCGCTTAAGCTTGTCAGAAAGGTGAGAGTATGAACTATGAAGAAAACAAAAAATCTGGTCCACTTCCTCGAATTATTTATACCAGGCACTTGAATATACTCTTTTCACATTCTTGGGAGTAATAAAAGATAACTCATTGTTTAACAATATACGGTAGCATTTCATTCATGTAAGAGCACTGAGATACGCTTCAATAGACTTGTACTCGGAGGCGGAGCAACATAATCGCTCACATCCGAAGTCCAGACATTCATATAGCACAGTGATTCTTTTTTAGTCCGTCCAGTGATAATTAGTTTGATTAATTTTCTTTAAAAATTTTAAAAAAGTTCTAGGGTTTAAAAGGTTCTGTAGAGGAAGAAAGGGAGAAATGGGTTATCATTAAAACACGATTTGTGTTTTTACACCATGATGATTCGTTTGATTGATTTTTTAAAAAATTTGAATTTTTTTTCTAGGGTTCATACGTTATATAGAGGAAAAAAGGGAGAAATGAGTTTTTGATTAAAACACGATTTGTGTTTTTATAGTGAGTTAAAATATGAATCAACTCAGTGATATATTTGAATCAGTCATATTTCAACTCAACTAATCTAACTAGTTATTAATCTTTTCTAACTCAGTAAATATATTATGGGTTATGATTGGGCTATGGTTAATAAAATAAAAAAATTTTATGGCTATCAATAAAATGAGTTACGGATAATAAAACCATGGGCTATATTTAAAAAAATCCTAATTTGATTGGTTAAGTAGTTCTCACTGCTAAACGTGTTAAGAATTTTGTCACCATTCCTAGCTACCAAAATTTAAATTAATGAATCTCCCTACTTTTTCTAATTTAGGCATTAACCAATCAAATAATGCCATATGTGTCACTCTTACCAATGTTCTTAGAATTAGTTTTGGGCTTCCTAGCAAGAATTTTGACGTGGTTCATTGTATTTTTCCGGGAAATGGTATTTACTTTTCTGAAGGAAATTTAATAAGTGTGATTACCGAAAATACGGTAACACAATCAAATGAATCAATACAATCAAATAAATCAATTATTTAAAAGATAGTATTAACCTGATTAAATCATTAACAAAAAGATTTGTGTAAAAAGATTGTTTATTGAAGTTTTGAATGATTATATATGATGATCAAACAATATATTGAGCCTCACCTAATTATAATTTTTTCTTAGTCGGGTTACTCTTCTATTCTCTTAGTCAATTTTCTTTTCTGATATTTTTCTGACCCCTTCTTCATTTTTAGAGTCCAGTATTTATAGTGTTTTATAAGGGTCCCACCAAATCTTATCCGTCCAACTATTTGATCTTATCTTAATCCTCTTAAGTTATTTGTCGTGTACACTTTTTGCATGCTTCGCAGGACACGATGCAGGTCTTCTTTGATTTATTCGATCATATGTTGAGCGGATTGCACCCCCTTGCGGTCCTTCTTCTTGGTTTGACTAATTAGATTCTTCCACATAATTATTCCTATAATTATGGTGCGAGTATATATAGATTTGTGGATCGTATAATCTTTTCTGAGTTGTTGCATGTTTGGCACGTGGTATGCGGGAAAGGTGTGTCATGCTTTGAATCCATATGTATCATGCTTGTCCCGTACTCTGTATAGTTGACACGTGCTCTTCACATAGCAAATGTATTATGTAATCTACGGGAAAAATATATTACACTTTGACTTCTCCTGTCCCGCAATCTACATGATCGATACGTGTCTCTCATGCAGTAAAGATGTCAGGTCTGTGACATCTGTCTTGCTTCTGTCAGTCTTGCGTCATCTGTTCTATTGCTTTGACTGTCAGTTGAACTTATCTAAACCGTCGATTTTTCTTCGAGAAATGAAAAAGGACTTTTAGATCTTGATCTGGTGCTTCTCAAGCTATCGTAATCTGATGATTTTTTATTATAAAATATCGACATGTGTACGATAGAGATTTAGTAATCACAATTTGTCCTTTTTCTTTCATATTTTATAGAAAGTAGAATTTGGGAGGAAAACTATCACGTTCCTATTGATTTCCACGCCGTCTTCAATAAAATTTATCTTCCCTATTTAATGCGTTTTTATTCTTCCGATGGTTGCTTTTTGAAATCCTCATATAAAGTTAAGTTTTATCAGATTCTTCAGTTATTATATTTGTTCCCATTTGTCTTCTTCTTCATAAAGCTTCTGCTTAATTCCTGGAATCTGATTAGTTCAGTCTTTCTGTCTCGATCTTTTCTTTTAATCGAGGATTTATTTTCATTGGGATTGGGTATTCTTTTCTTCCTGAGTTCAAGCTTTTTTCTGATAAAATTTTTGATTCTTCCATCGCTACATGTAAGAATCTTATCTTTATTTTTCGGTTTTATTCTAACTTTGGTTCTATGATTTGCTTGAGAAATAATGATAGTAATGTTAATGATCAATAAATGATAATAGTGATGATTTTGAAGTATGTATAACTTCAATCTGTTGATTTTTTCTATTGTGAATAATAATAGTTCTGGAAAATCCATGATTGATACTGTTGATTTTCAAGCTTTTTCTGATAAATTTTTTGATTCTTCCATTGTTGTAGGTAAGAATCTTATCTTCATTTTCTGGTTTCTGGTTTATATTTGCTGGTGAAATTGTTCGTGATTGATCTTGTTCATGATTGATTTATTCTCGTCTACATCCTTGCCCCTGTTCATTATCGAAATTGAAGTTGAATCTAATATTTTCTTTGTTGATTATGTAGATTTTATTATGTCAGGAGAGAAAGGTATCAATACTTCTAAATCTGTTCCGCACCAAGGTAAACAACCTTTGAAGAAATTTGTCCCACACCAAAATAAACAGCCTTTGGAGAAATCTGACTCACACTGAAGTAAGCAGCCTTTAGAGAAATCTGACCAGCACGAAAGTAAGCAGCTTTTGGAAAAATATGACTCGTACCAAAGTAAGCATCTTTTAGAGAAGAAAACATCTCGATACTATACGGAAAAACAAAGACAAGAAGAAAATCTGGTCCTTAATATCCTCAGCCTCTTAATGTGATTCACCCCACACAGGCTTTATCAAATATTGCAAGTGCTACTACTGCTGCGGACAAGAAAAGTTCTTCTCGTAAGAACAAGCACGCCAGTGGTTGTTTGGGTTTCAGACTGAAGATTTTGAAGTGTTTAAGAAAGAGCATAATTTGATGGACTTCAAAGTTTCCTTTTATGAACTCGTTGAAGGTGATTAAATAACCTTGATATGATTTGGAAGTTCCCGTATAACGCGAATAAGTTCTTTCAGGTCGCAGTAAAGGAGATACTCATTTTACGGGTCGTTCCATTGCTCAGTATAATGGAAATTGGTGGCACATGTTAAATGAGTGTCATAAACGTAGCAAAGGGGAAACAAATTGCAAAAGTTATATTCTCAATCCTTCGGAGCGTAAATATTATACTATAGAAAATTTCCACGCTACTTACGTTGATGCTTTGGCTGCAAAGAATTATAAGAAATGGAGTATCGGTCCGGGCCGTAGAGGTGGTGAGGGTTTTCGTCTACTTTGAGAAGTTGATAGTACCAAAGCGAAGTGTATCCCTGGAACATATAAGCCTTTGAAAGAAAAACTTCATGATGTCCATGATTTCAGGTGGTATCGTACCCCTCTGGTAATCGAATGTCCCTGGAATTATGGCTTTGCGCAAGATACTCTGGTCCGCAACCTTACTTCTGGTCCGCAAGTTTATTGCCCCTGGAAATTAAACTTTGATTGTTTTTCTTTCAATTATGATGAAAGGGTATGTATGATTCTATTGTTTAATTTTTATATCTTCTTCCATTTTATTCGAACCGTTGTTGTCTTGTTTAGCCTCGAGTAGAAGGAGATTCTGAAAGTGATGCGGGCAAGAAAAGAAAAGTTATTGTTGTTGGCAAAAAGAAGGTATGGTTTACATAAATGAATTTGTATGATATGGATTGTATTTATTGAGTGATTTTCTCATTATTTGTGTGTTTGATAGGGTCGAAAAAAGATTAAGGCTACGTCCCGCACTTTTACTGAGCCTGAGGAAGGGGATATTCGTGACGCTATTACTCTTTCAAAAAATATTGAAAGAAATAATGGTGGTAGATCTGATGATGATGAATCTGAAAAAGGTGACGAGGGCCAAAATGTTGCATTTCAATCAACGGACCAGGAGCAAGATATAGTGATTAAGCCCGTAGGTTCCAAATCCACAGATTCCCATAAGAGTTTTGAGGGTCAGTTTGCTTGTGGACCCGTAAGTTCTTCTGTTGACGTGGGGAGACCGAAACTGATAAATTGATGAATCAGTCTATTTCCTTGGATCGTGGTGTAGGTATTGGTGCATATGCTTCTCAATTTTCATTTCTTCCTCCCCAATTCTCGCCTCCTTTATATGAAGATGATTTCGTTATGCACTCTGTTAGCGAGGAAAGAGGTTCATCTGATAAAGAAAAACAAGAGGTGACTACCACTATCATCACCAAAGAAAGTGGTAATAGGGGTAGAACTGTTACTGATGCTCCCCATAAGAATGGCAATGAAAGTGCTTCAAACAGTGATAAATGCAAAGGAAAATATGAGAGCCTTATTGATGATGAAGAAGAATCTTTTCGTTGGTTCACGTCGAAAGATTTATTGTATGTTCCGCATAATTTCCAACCTATAGAGACTGATACACCCACAGTGGCGTCTTTGCGTGAGCGTATGAGATCCGCTCCTTATGAGTCAGTGAAAGAAGCTTGGTTAAAGGATCAAGGCGAACCCATTCATTCTTCTTTTTATATTAATCTTCCTTCTTCCCTTTCTGATATGATTTCACTTGCGGATGGTGCGGCATATTCTTTCCCTCAACAATCCATGTTACATGTATATATATATATATATATTTTTATTTATTTTACTGAATAAATAAAAAAAAATTGTAGTTTGCCCGTGGTCAAAATGCTACTTACATTGCGTACAAGTACTATATGGGCCGGTCGATTAAAATGGAAGCGAAATATAGGAAAGTGAAGGCAAAATTGATTAAGGCTGAAGAAGAAAACTATAATTTGCGGGAAGAGTTGTCACAGAAGAATGTTGCGGTCCAAGGTGCAGATGAATTGAAACGGGACAGTGAGATTCTTCGTCAGCAATTGTTGGATTTTCAAAATCAAGGTTTAATATTTTTCTCTTTTGCTATTCATTTTCTAATTTATTGTTCTTCGTTAAAGTATACTTTATGGAATCATAGGAGGGTTTAGGTCTTATAGATAGGATACGTAGTAGAAACAAGCGTCTTACTGAGCACGTAATTGAAGTTGATAAACAAAATATGGAGGTTACAGAAAGATGTAATGCACTGCTTGATGATTTGGAGCGGGTAAAGGTTCATCATGAAGCATTGTATACAAAATATCATTTGTCAGATTCATACATGCGTCGTAATAATAATGAATTGAATGATGCTCTTTCTTGGATTAAAGATGGTCTTACTAAAGCATGGGCGCGGGTGGAAGAGTTGGAAGACGAGACTCACAGACTTTACTTAGAACGCAAAAATATCCTTATGTTGCGCAACTTATTAAGGATAGAGATGATGCAGTAGCGGATGTTCATGCCAAGGAAAATGTGTTAATAGAGGCTAGATTTAAGATATCTAGATTATTGGAAGTTGATATTTATCATTATCAAAAGGGGGCGGGAAAACTCATAAAAGAGATGAATCAATTACGTCACGAAGATACATTGAAACAGGTAGAGTTGGATCGATACAGTCAAGATTTTCATCGCCTTAGAGATGATTATCAAAAACTTTCAAAAGAATATGAATATCTTGATGAGTCCAGAGATGCAGTAGTTCATGAACTAGAAAATTTTGAATCCCTCGCACGAGGTATCTTATTTATTGCATAATTACGGTTCCATACAACTTTTTCATTACTTAATCTTTTATTTTACATTATGTTTATAGGCTTCGAGGAAAAGCTCAGAATTGTGACTTATCGAGTTAAAGAAGTTGAGGGACAACTCACTACTTCAACATCTAGAGTTGGAGAAGTTGAGGGAAAGCTCCAGCTTGCAACTACCAAAACAGAAGAAATTGAGGGACAATTGAAGCTTGCAAATGCTAAAATTGTTGAAGTTGAGAATCATCTGAAACTTGCGAACATCAAGGTTGATAAAGGTGAGGGAAATCTAAAGCTTGAAACCTCTAGAGCCAATGATGCGGGCCAGAATTTGACTATTGAGCAGGGGAGAACAATATACTGGAAAAAATTAGGCTACTTTATTGGATGAAAGGGAAAAATAAGCTGCAAATCAAATTTCTCAGTTAAATTTGAACTTGGAACTGCACGGGCCAAAGCTATCTGGCTGAAAACTGAAGCAACTATAGGAGTGGCTAAAGCAATTAATAGCACTTCAGATAGAGTGGAAGAGGATGGATTTACCAAAAAATATCTTCGTAAAGAAGTTCCAAAACATCCTTCTCCAAGTGTTGGTCCCGCTGCTCCTTAGTAATTCATTTTCATCTTTTGGTGCGCATGTTTGCTTCTTTTTAATTTGTAGAATGTAATACCTGCAAAATATTTTGAACATATATATATATATATATATTAGTATTTTAATCTTAGAAACATAAGCATTTAATTGAATCTTGCAATGAGTGTGAATTGAGAAACTACAAGATAAGAATATACCTTGAGTTACCTTTGAGGGAACAGTTACACGATCAATTTCACCTTGGTCAAAAGGAAGTTAACAACGTAGTCTCAATTGTGAAAGAAGTATAAAGATTACCCCTTTTTTCACAATAAATAAAATATCATGTTAGGCATCTCTTGCCTCCGAAATATCTATTGGTCACACACTCATAGACATCTACATAATTTTTCTAGAGAGATTGCAATTATCCTGTTTTACCTAGTATGAAGTAATATGGTGTGATAACACAACACATTTTTTGATATTGAAATTGTAGTTGCATGATCCATTTTCATTTTTTATGGATAATATGGCTTGAGGTATTGTGCATTCCAAGGATGCCGCAACACTTCTCCGTCCATATTTCGTAGATGATATGATCATTGTCCCGCAATATCATGAATAATATAGGGTCCTCCCCATGTGGGTGTGAATTTCTTTGCTTTTTGTTTGTTTGGTATTCAGGGATTCGGCGTAGTACATACTGTCCTTCCACGAAGTTTCGCAATTTTACTTTCTTGATATACTCTCGGGCTAACCTTCTTTGATAATTTTCCATTTTCTGGAGCACAATTTCTCTTCTTTCTTCTAAATCATCTAATTTTTCAAAAATTAAATCTGTGTATAAATTATTTTACCAAGCTTCTATCTTTGTAGTTGGTAAGATGATTTCAGTAGGAATAACTGCTTCTGCTCCATAAGTAAGAAGGAATTGTGATTCACCAGTTGCTTCTCTCCTTGATGTACTATAAGCCCATAAAGTATTATGAAGTTGTTCACACCATCTTTTATAATGTCCATCTAGAGTCTTTTTCAGATTCATAACAATAATTTTATTTGTTGCTTCAGCTTGACTGTTGCTTTGAGGATAAATAGGAGTAGAATTATTCTTTTGAATATTAAATGCTTCAAAAAGCATATCGATATTTTTCCCTTGCAATTGTTGTCCGTTATCAGGGACTATAGTCGTTGGGATTCCAAATATACAAATGATGTCTTCAAATAGGAACTTAAAAACATTAGTATCTCTGATCCGGGCTAGAGCATTTGCTTCGACCCATTTAGTGAAATAATCAGTTGCTAGAATCAGGTATTTTCTTTTCTGCGTGCCTTCCACTAAAGGTCCAACTATGTCCACTCCCCATTTTACAAAGGGACATGGACTCAATACAAAATTCAGTTCTGTTGCGGGGGCTTTGATTCTTTTAGCAAAACGTTGACATTCTTCACACCTTCTTGCTAGATGAGCCGCATCTTTATTCATATATGGCCAATAATATCCTTGCATTCTTGTTTTGAGTGCAAGTGAGCGTCTTCCACTATGATTACCTGCGTCTCCATAATGAATATTAGTGAGAATGCATTGTCCCTCACGTCTTGATAAACATCGAAGCAAAGGTCCAAGAAATGATATGCGGTAAAAAACTTCGCCCCGCAATTGATAATTTATGGATTTAGATTGAATTTTTCTTGCATCTTTTGTGTTTGTGGCCGTATTCCATTTTTTAGATATTGATATAATGGTAGCATCCAATCTCCTTCAATTATTAATTCATCTTCCAATTTTCGTGGAAGAGTTGCATCATCTTGGATGGCTTCATTTTCAATATCTTCACCTACCTCTTTTTCCAAATTTTCAACTGATTGTACCTTGATGGATGGTTCATATATTCGCCCAATTTTAATTGTTAAGGTGCTTTGGTCTTTCAACATTGATGAAATATATGCTAAGGCGTCAGCCTGACGATTTTTTTCTCTAGGTAGATGACGAAAAATGATATTCGGGATTTGAGATGCCAGTTGTTGAACTAAATTCTTGTACGCTATCAGATCTTCATCAAAAGCTTGATATTTTAATTCAACTTGTTGAATTACCAATTGCGAATCACTTGTTTTTGAGACGTACATCAGTTGCTCCTAATTCATTGATGAGTCTAAGAGCATAAACTACAGCCTCATATTCCACTATGTTATTTGTATGCTCCCCGAATTCCAAACGAAATGCATGAACCATTCGATCTCCAGTTGGAGTTGTAATCATGATTCCTATTCTAGCTCCGTCTTTATTTCGTGCTCCATCAACAAACACTTCTGATATGTGGGAATTGACAGAGTCTAAATATATTGGGAATCATCTTCATGCTCTTCTGTTCCCGATATATTTTGAACTTCGGATCCATCATCCAAAGGTAAGTCTGCAAGAAAATATGCTAGAACTTGTGATTTTTGAGCAGCCTGTATTTCGAATAGAATATGAATTGTTCCAATTATGCGTTCTATTTTGATATTCTCCCTACTTTTCCCTTATTCTTCAATACAAATTCTAATGGAGTTTTTCTTGGTACCTGAACATAATGTGTTAAGAAATAAATATGGAGAATCTTGGTATAATTTCTTTCCACTGGACTAAGAGTTTTGCTAATGTAATATACTGGTTTTTCCACTTTCTCATTTGTTTGTACCAGTACTGCACTCACAACATCTTCTGTTGCGGCTACATATAAAGCTAATACCTCCTCTTGTTCTGGTTTTTGTAATGCTGGTATTGTTGCGAGGTAATCTTTTATGCTTTGAAAAGCGCGTTCACAATTCATTCCATGCAAATTTGCTCATTTTTTCTAAAGTATCAAAAAATGGTTTACACTTGTTAGAAGATCTTGCAATGAATCTCTTAAGCGCAGCTAAGAAGTCATTTAACTTATGAACTTCTTTGACATTTCTTTCAGAGGGCATATTAACAATTGCTTGAATTTTGGCTGGATCAACTTCAATTCCATTTTTAGTAACCACATATCCTAATAATTTCCTGATGTAACTCCAAAAGTACATTTATCTGGGTTGATCTTCATTTTGTATTGGCGTAGGGCTTCAAAAATTTCTTTCAAATCCTGGAGATGATCTTTTGAAAGTTTATTTTTTACGAGCATGTCATCTACATATACTTCCAATGTGCGGCATATCTATGGTTTAAAAATTGCATCTACAAGTCGTTGATATGTTGCCCCCGCGTTCCTTAATCCAAATGGCATTCTGGTATAACAATATAATCCATGTGGAGTAAAGAATGCAGTATGTTCTTATTTTCTTCGGCTAATGCAATTTGATTGTATCCTGATTGTCCATCCATAAAAGATAAAGTCTCATGTCCTTCAACTGCATCTAGTAATTGGTCAATGCTGGGTAGCGGATAACTATCTCTCGGATATGCTTTGTTTAAATTGGTGAATTCTATACAGATTCTGACTCCTCCATTTTTCTTTGGTACAATCACCATATTTGATATCCAAGTTGGGTATCTCACTTTTCGAATAAATCCCGCATCCAAAATTTTCTTAAGTTATTTTTCAACAGAAAAATGTTATTCTGGTGCTACCTTGCGTACCCGTTGTCGAAATGGAATTATGCCCGGTTGTATATGTAGTTCATGAAGAACAATATTTGGATCAATACCTGGCATATCTCTCATTTTCCAAACGAAAATGTCAACATATTTTTTGAGTAAAATGAACAAATTATGTTCTCGTTCCTCAGCATATATGCACACGAAGGAATACAGTAAACCCACTTGCAGGGGATTTGTAGGTTGATCGAGTCTTACCTCCCATACCAGACGGGGGATGAATCGGTTGTAGTCGACTCGGGCCACCGACTCCTGTGTCAATGTATAAACCTGAGGGGCCGAGACAATATCGTAATTATCGTCCTTCCCTGTTGCAGTTTATATTTAAGTTACCCTTCCGTAGGGTTTAAAATAATAATAATGTCTAACGTCCCAAAACAAAGTCCAAAAAGTGTCCAAAAATAAAAGAAAAATTACAGAAATAATAAAAAATTCCTAATACAATTTTCTAAACAAATAAAATCTAAAAAAATAAAAATAAAATTCTTTGTCTTCTTTTCCGTTCTTTAGGTTTTAACTTTAACTCCAAGTCTTTAATCACCAAAGTCTTTAGATCTATTTCCTTTCAATCCAAAATCAAAAACCGGTAGCAAAAAGAGAAATACCCAAAGAAACGTAAAATAGAACAAAGTAAAAATAATACTAAAAAAATAAAAATAAATAAAGACTTAAAAATAAATCTAAAACTCTAAACCTAAAGACAAGTCCGCGTCAGCGGCGCCAAAAATTGATGTAATTTAAAATAGTGGTAAAAGGTTCGATACTCAGACTTGTATAGATTCGATTTTTAAACCTAATTTTTAATAACTAAAAATAAAACAGATTAAAGTAAAATTGATTTCAAATTTGTGGGAAGAACTGAGACTAAGGATTCCACCATTACCCAATTTTTCAAGTGATAAAAATCTTGCAACTCGTATATTCAGTTTATTACAAATATTGCCAAAGTTAGGTTTTCAAAATAATAGTTGTAAATTGAAAGCATGAGACATCAAAAGCTCTAAGCCCAGCATGACCCATCAAAAGAAAACACAACTAATTTATAAAAATCATTTTTTCCAATTTTAATTCAAAGCAAATAATAGTAAAAAAATTGTAAATAATAAATAAAATAAGAATTACCTCTTTATCATTGGAAAAATAGCTTCCTCTGTCATCCCAGTGATGGTGATTAGCTCATCATGTTGTAAACACTCTCAAAAAATAGTTTTTCATAGCTCAAAAAATGTTTCCAATGATGAAATAAAGGTAACACAGACGATTTGATACGCTTATAAGCATTACAGAGAATGTTTCCTGTGTTGATGAAGAGAAAAGTAAAGAGAAACAATAAAGTACGGTTCCTGACAGCTTCAAAATTTTAAAGGAATATGCAACAGAAACTGTGACTGTTCTCTGGAGCCTTATGTTCTTAATGTGTTCTTCACCAGCAGATTTTTTATTTTTCCTGGAATTTTTCCGGCTGCTCTGGCTCCTTTTTTCTTTGGTTTTATTTGCTATTTATAGGTTTAGTGAACCCTAGGGACATTTCTTAACCGATAAGGACTCAAATCTTCATCCAAATCCAACTCCAATTCATTGTAAATCCGATTCATGGACAAACTCCTTTTCCGGCCGTGACATGAATTTTCCAACGATTTCTCCTGCGTGAATCACTCTGGTAACGTGTGTTGATCATATATCCTTTCTTCTTTACTTGGGTAACTTACAATCACTTCCAAATCCCTTAAAACACAATTTCACATAACCCAGGCTCTGTTTTCACGTGTAGAATATTTTCCCGCTCGTTTTTGAATTTTGAATTTTGAATTTTGAATTTAAAGAAGGGTGCCCCCAATCCATCTGGCGGGTACCTTTATCACTTTTTGAGACGATTATTCCACAATTATTTATTTCTCAAAAATACCTACAAAGACATAAAAAACCATAAATCGTACAAAATCGAACACTATCAAAATAGATAATCGAGCACAATTTAGATACAAAATGTGTCTATCAAATACCCCCAAACTTACTAATTGCTATTCCTCGAGCAAATCTAATCTAGAAAATAAAATCCAAACTCACTTTCGCAGGAATCGCGATTACATTTAGCATATGTAACAAGCCTTTAAACCCCTAGGTGTCCCTAGTGGACGAGTTTTGTCTCGTGAGGGTTTACAAGAGGTATACCCACAAAACCTTTACTCCAAGTTTTAGCTACTCGTGAATGATTGAGGATAAACACTAAACAAGCTATTTAGTTCATGAACACACACATATCGCAATCAAAGCGTCAATACTCATTGTTTTTTTTTTTGATAAAATAAAATATAAAAATGGAGCTTGATCTCAAACACTCTATTTCATCCTGACAACGATAACAATTCGATATTGGTGCCCCACCAAATCACTTAGAGAAACACAAAAATTGTAAAAATAAAAACAGAAAGTGATATGGTCGAGATAGACTTCGAGATATGGTGATAACTATCATGTTATTTCTAACACCTGAACTATGTCCTTTTATGAATAGACCATTTAGATGGGCACACCAATTCCTATAGAAAAAGAGCTAAGTTTCCATCTACCTAGAATGGTTAGTGTCATCCTGAATTGTTCATAAGTTTCTAGACTTAAGAGTTTTATTATTTCATTAAAAGTTTCTTCATTACCCCCAAACTTAAATCAAACATTATCCTCAATGTTCTAAAGATGAATAATTAAAAATATGAACAAGGAGAAACTGTTACCACTTCAAGAAAAGGAGTTAAGGAAAGATATTACCGTGTCGCATGAGCATGGGTTACCTCCCAAGAAGTGCTAAGTTTAAAGTCTTCAGCCAGACTAAGAAAGAATTAGTCACCTCATAAAATCATATAGCAATAATCGGAACAACTGTAGGTCATCTGAATCAAATAGTGTTATCCAAAATAGAAGGAAACTGCAACAGGCCAAGAAAATGAACAAACCGAGCACACCCTTATCTAGTGTTTTGTTTAAGATAACTACTTCTAGCTGTGGTTCAGGTTCAGGCTCTATAAAATGGTCTAGATAAAATATTTTCGTGGGATGGATTTCCTCGTAAGCAGGATCAACAGGATCAGGTTGAAGAATCTGGAAAAACTCAATTAAGAACTTAGAAGCACAAAATAATAACCTGAATAACTGTGGATCCTCAAAGTCAATCAAATTTGACTCACACAGTTGACTACAATGAAGGTGGTCATTCTTAAACAAATGTGTCGATTCTAATCTCCTAAAGTAATTAGGCTTAGTCTCGAAACTTAATAACTGACACATTTGAAATTCTAACGTTCCCATATATGGAAGACAATATTTTGGTGGAAAAACAAAGTCAATCTTGGTATTATCGCCTAGGTAAACCACATCGACCAGAGGATGGGTTTCTAACAACTGAACTTCTTTCTGATATTACCAGGCTCAAGGAATCTAGCTTGAAGATGATCTTGTGAAATGGTAGAGGTGCATATGTCAAGTCCCAAGTTAGGGACCTTTCTAAGAGTTAAAGGTAAAGCACAGGGAGAATGATAGTCACCCACAAACTTAGAGTTTTCAGTGTCATTAGATAGACTAGTCATAATTTCCCTAATTTCTAGATCGTCAGATTCTCGAAAATATTCAATTGCTTTTTCTAGGTTATAATCAGGTGGTGCATCCTCACTCATATTAAAAATCTCTACGAGTCTATCTTTGTTATCTAAGACTTTTGTTTCTAAATCGTTGGACTTTAAAACAGTATTCTCAGGATAAACTCGTTCCTTTAAACCATTATCGGCTTCTAAACAAGAAAATTCGACATCGTCTAAAACAGTGGTATCTTTAGTCAAATCCCCTTCCTTTTGAATAGGTGAATAATAATTAAAATTATTTGGATTTGAACCAGAAATAACACTATCATTATGAAGCACAATTGGAGTGACAATTTCTTGATCATTCGGCCTGTACATTTCAAGTTCTTCATCAACACTATCCTCATTATCATAATAATATGAAGATGTTTGAACCTCGTCTAAATAATTAGTGTTACCAATTATATCCTTGTCCTCTTGACTAGGTGAATAATTATCAAGGATAGCACTATGTTGGAAATTAAGATCATTTTGAGCAACATTATTCTTTGCAGAAATTTCATTCATACTTAATACGAACCTATGTATATTCTCAGCCATCTCCTTTATGATTCTTCTTGTATCCTCAGTGCACTTCTTGATGGAATTCTCTAGAGAAAAAACTATATCAATAGTGCTAGATTGCAACTGCTCATGTGATTCTTCTAGAGGCATAATAGGTTCATTATAAGGACTACTAGGTTGCATATGTTTTAGGTCATCCCTCCAAGATAAAGAACTCGAATTTTGCTCACTTTCATGTTCATAAGACGGGTGTATGTACGAATAGTAATTAGGATCACCCTGGTATGAGTAATAACCTCCAAAAGGTTGGTGGTGATCCCGACTACTATCCACACAATGTTGATAGTATGGATAATGTCTATTTTGAAATTCAGTCGGATATTCATTGTATTGGTTCTCATAATACCAGTTCGACATTTTCTAAAAACTTCCTAATATGTTAAAAAAAAATCTAAGAAAACAAATCCTAATAGGAAGGGGGTTCTAAACAATCACAAGCAAGGCTGACTCAACCAAATCAAACCTATTGAATCTAGCAAACAAAAAACATGATGGATCAACTTAGATTGTTTCTAGACCAGCTTTTATTCCTTTGAAAGGCAACTAGTTACAGTTTTAGCAAACCTCTTAGAACGATCCGAGTTAGATTAAGTCGAAGAGAAACAGGATAAGCTCTAAGAAGCTTTCATAACCCTATCTCTTTGGAAACTTTTCCCTGGGTTACAAGGCGGCTCTAATATACTTAAAATAATCTTCCTGAACTTCGAGTTAGGCTAACAAAGTAACCAATACAGTCCTTTTAAACGAGTTTCCTATAAGCTCGTTACCCTATCGGTCTCTTTCTAGTCAATATTTTAAGGTTTAGGTTCGCGTTTGGTAACGTGTTCCTAAAGCGGGCAAGAAGGGAACGGTGATAAAATCCGAGTGCTTATCTTATATGGCCAGTTCTTGCCCTTTACTAGAAGAGTAAATCCGTATTCAGGTTCTCAGCATATATGCACACGAAGGAAGACAGTAAACCCACTTGTAGAGGATTCGTGGGTTGATCGAGTCTTACCTCCCATACCAGACGGGGAATTAATCGATTGTAGTCGACTCGGGCCACCGACTCCTGTGTCAATGTACAAACCCGAGGGGCCGAGACAATATCGTAATTTGTCGTCCTTCCCTGTTGCAGTTTATATTTAAATTACCCTTCCGTAGGGTTTAAAATAATAATAATGTCCAGCATCCCAAAATAAAGTCCAAAAAGTGTCCAAGAATAAAAGAAAAATTACAGAAATAATAAAAAAATTCTAATACAATTTTCTAAACAAATAAAAAATAAAATTATTTGTCTTTTTTCCGTTCTTTAAGTTTTAACTTTAACTCCAAGTCTTTAATCACCAAAGTCTTTAGATCTATTTCCTTTCGATCCAAAATTCAAAACCTGTAGCAAAAAGAGAAATACCCAAAGAAACGTAAAATAGAACAAAGTAAAAATAATACTAAAAATAAATAAAATAAAGACCTAAAAATAAATCTAAAAACTCTAAACCTAAAGACAAGTCCATGTCGGCGGCGCCAAAAATTGATGTAATTTAAAATAGTGGTAAAATATTCGATACTCAGACTTGTAAAGATTCGATTTTTAAACCTAATTTTTAATAACTAAAAATAAAAAAGATTAAAGTAAAATTGATTTCAAATTTGTCGGAAGAACTGAGACTAAGGATTCCACCATTACCAATTTTTCAAGTGATAAAAATCTTGCAACTCTTATATTCAGTTTATTCAAAATATTGCCAAAGTTAGGTTTTCAAAATAATAGTTGTAAATAGAAAGCATGAGACGTCAAAAGCTCTAAGCCCAGCATGACCCATCAAAAGAAAACACAACTAATTTATAAAAACCATTTTTTCCAATTTTAATTCAAAGCAAATAATAGTAAAAAAATTGCAAATAATAAATAAAATAAGAATTACCACTTTATTATTGGAAACATATCTTCCTCTGTCATCCCAGTGATGGTGATTAGCTCATCATGTTGTAAACACTCTCAAAATAGTTTTTCATAGCTCAAAAAATGTTTCCAATGATGAAATAAAGGTAACACAGACGATTTGATACGCTTATAAGCATTACAGAGAATGTTTCCTGTGTTGTTGAAGAGAAACAATAAAGTACGGTTCTTGACAGCTTCAGAATTTTAAAGGAATATGCAACAGAAACTGTGACTGTTCTCTGGAGCCTTATGTTCTTAATGCGTTCTTCACCAGCAGATTTTTTCTTCTTCCCAGAATTTTTCGGCTGCTCTGACTCCTTTTTCCTTTGGCTTTCTTTGTTATTTATAGGATTAGTGAACCCTAGGGACATTTCTTAACCGATAAGGACTCAAATCTTCATCCAAATCCAACTCCAATTCATTGTAAATCCGATTCATGGAAAAACTCATTTTCCAGCCGTGAGATGAATTTTCCAACGATTTCTCCGGCGTGAATCACTCTGGTTAACGTGTGTTGATCATATATCCTTTCTTCTTTACTTGGGTAACTTACAATCACTTCCAAATCCCTTAAAACACAATTTCACATAACTCAGGCTCTGTTTTCACGTGTAGAATTTTTCCCGCTCTTTTTTGAATTTTGAATTTTGAATTTAAAGAAGGGTGCCCCCAATCCATCTGGCGGGTTCCTTTATCACTTTTTGAGCAGATTTTTCACAATTATTTATTTCTCAAAAATACCTACAAAGACATAAAAAACCATAAATAGTACAAAATCGAACACTATCAAAATAGATAATCGAGCACAATTTAGACACAAAAATGTGCCTATCAGTCCTGCCATGACTTCAAGTAAAAATTTTCCTTTTGGTTTGGAAGTTGTCCCGTTGAACCCATATATAATGTAACAAGAAGGTGTAAGTTGATCATCCTTAAGCCCCGTTCTTTGAAACGCATCATAGAATAACACATTGAACGAACTTCCTCCATCCATGAGAACCTTTTTTTACATTCCATCCTGACATTGATAAAGTGAGTACCAATAGATCATTATGTATTTTGACTTCTTAATCAACTTCACTGGCTGAAAAGGTTAACGGTGCTGCCATCCAGTCTTCCCATGTTTCCGAGACTCTTCCTGCAATTTTTAAAATTTCATGATTATCGATTTTTTTTTTTAGTCTTTTGTTAATTTCTCCATTTATAGACAGTTGATCATTTTTTACATGAAAAATTGTATTTATTGTTCGACTATTCTGTGGGATATTTACGGTTTTATCAAGGCATGGTCTTGTTGGCGAGTCAGGTAAATGAAGAAATTCTTTTAATTCACATGCATCAATTAGGTTTTGAACTTGTATCTTTAAATTTTTGCATTTGTTTGTAGCATGACCGTAGAAATGGTTTATTGAATCTTGTCTATTTTTGATTGAATTTAAAATACGAAAATATCCGGTATTCAATTTAGTATCATCACCTTTTCCCCGCTTGGAGTCATTAGACGGAATTTGTTCTGTGACACGTTTCCCGGAGCTTGATACTGGTTCAACAGAATTAGTTCTATGTGAAGGTTTGGAATTTTGAGAATTTGTTCTTGGATTTTTCCTTTGTATATCTTGAAGTCTCGCATGTTTCTCTATAATTACTCTTAACTCCCCCTCATTCGTTGGATTTGTCCCGTGAATATATACAAAAGGTGGACTATTGCGGTTGGATATTCCCCATTTGTAACAGTTGATGGTGATATCTGGACTGATATTTCCCGTTGCTTGAAAAATTAATTGCAATCGATCTGTATAATCCCGAATAGTCTCATATGACCATGATGTAAGAGCAAAACAATTTATCCATTTCAGCATTTGTAAGTTTATTGTACATGTAAGTTTCTAGGAATTTGTGGGTTAATTGTGCATATGAATGAATCGTTCCTTCAGGTAAATTATCAAACCAGGTCAATGCGGATCCTTTTAAACTTGAAGGGAAATACCTACACATGACGACATCATCTTGCTACCAACGGGCCATATTACGATTGTAATATTCTAAATGAGTTGCGGGGTCTTTAGTCCCGTCATAATATTCAAAGTTGGGCATAGTACACTTTGCTACGATGATTGCGAATGCAAGATGCGGTGCAAGTGGTGTTGTACTTGCTTCTTTTAATACTTCATCCAAACGTCCACCTCCTTGTTTGGTCTTTAATGACTTTATTTCTTCCCTCATTGCTTCTATATCTTCTAGACATTTACTCCATTTTGCATCTTGAGGTTTTCTTGGTTCACAATCATAATAGTCCGATTTTTCCTATGCGTGAAATTGATCCTGATGTAATTGTGCATATGCTTCATCTATTGGTTCAAGTACCATTATTCTTTGGTCTCTGTTAACTCCAAATTTGCTTTCTGCGGGACCTTTGAAATTTTCATCTTGTCTGCAGGATTGTGGAATTGGTACCTATGTACTATACTTGATTTTATCCCTGAGGATTTGGTTCTCTTTTGCCAGAAGCGTAATTTTTTACGCATGAATTTTTTGACTCTTGTGCATTTCATCTAACTCAGCAAATAGTTGAACGAAAGGATTTGTTCTATTTTGAAATGTTCTTGCTTGTTGTTGTCCCATAGCTTTGTTGTTATTATTTGGTTGATCTTTGGGGTTATTGGATTCCACTAGTTTATCCAATGGTCTGTGTGCTTTGTTCACTCTGTTTGTTTCTTGGAATTGGTCATCATTTCGCAATTCTTTTGTTTGTAGTGGGATAACAACCGCAACTTCAGTATCTTTATTTCTATTGTGGGGCATTCCATACAGAGGTTGAGGTTCTTGTGGACCTCGTGATTCTTCTACTACTTCTTGGGAATCAATAATGTTCCTCGCAGCGTCTGCTGCTTGATTCACAATATTTCTTATGTTGTTAGCTGCAAGAAAATATTTTGGCTTATCAATTTGTACTTGCTCATGAACCGTATTATTTGTTGTTTCCTCTATTTCCTCAATTTTATGAATCTTTTTTTGCTCAATTTCTTTATTGGATCTTCCATTTGTCATTTTAACCGTTGAATTAATCTTCTATGTCTGAATTCGAGTTAGTATTCTTGATGTTGTAGGAATCTCTGTATATTCTGATTGTTGTTGATCATCTCTTCTGATTTTTCCTTCTCTGTTTTATCCTAATTAAATCAGAGTAACAGTTTAAAAATGATGCAAAATTGAATCTGAAATAATTATTTGATATAAAGGATTTAAAAATTAACGCAAATGTGCTTGAAATCAAAGTATAATTTTGAAACTGAATATGATTCAAATCAATATTTGATCAAAAAAAATTAGATCATTAGTTTGAATAATATAGAAAATCGGATGAAACATAAATATCTAACAATCTTAAGATTCAAATTTGCAGGGATTTTTAGAGATAAAAAAAGAAAACAAAACTTCAATTGCTGCAGAGATAATCTAATCCTTATAAAAGTTTTATGATTATAAGTTCATTTGTAAAACTTTTGAGATTACCATTGAAAAGAAAAGAAAAATATAGAATTGAAGTCAATTAGAATAAATTCTTTACTACCTCCATGTTTCTAGCGCCAAATTATGATTACCGAAAATACGGTAACACAATCAAATGAATCAATACAATCAAATGAATCAATTATTTAAAAGATAGTATAAACCTAATTGAATCATTCGTCTCCGGGTTGCCGGCCGATAAGATTTATGAGATGGACCAGACAGCTGGCTATTCCTTCTAACTACTGTCTCTCGTTGCAACCTTAGACTTCGCCTACATTTATGGACTAATAAAGATGCCCGTTCCTAGAGAAAGTAATTTATAGAAGTACAACACCCCTTTCTTTCTTCACTTTTGAATCGCTTTTTTAAAAAACTTCTTCAAACTTCGCTCGCAGATCCCCTATTTGATTCACCATTGTCACGTCTCCAACAACCTTTCCATTGGGTAGTATTTTTTTTGCCCAAACGTTTATTTGTTCAGGAGCATGGAATAATTGAAGTTCCGCATTTCTTATCTTTCTTTTTCATAGCATTCCTCGGTTCCTATCTACTGTTGGTGTCTATCTATAATGCTTCCATTGTCAGAGCTTTTTGACACTATTCCCCCTGACTAAGATCAGAATGTATTAAATTTTTCCGTCGGCGAATCAGTCGACATTTTTCACAAATTTTACGAATGGGATCCTATTCTATCAGATAGGAAGGGTTGTGGCACAAAATATACTTCTATAGAAAAAAAGGCAAATATAAAGAGAATCTCTTCCAAAACAAAGAGATTTGTGTAAAAAGATTGTTTATTAAAGTTTTGAATGATTATATATGATGACCAAACAATATATTGAGCCTCACCTAATTGTAATTTTTTCTTAGTCTGGTTACTTTTCTATTCTCTTAGTCAATCTTCTCTTTCTAATATTTTTCTGACCCCTTCTTCATTTTTAGAGTCTAGTATAGTGTTTTATAAGGGTCCCACCAAATCTTATCCGTCCAGCTATTTGATCTTATCTTAATCCTCTTAAATTATTTGTCCCGTACTCTTTTTGCATGCTTCACAGGACACGATGCAGGTCTTCTTTGATTTATCCGATCATATGTTAGGCGGATTGCACCCCCTTGCGGTCTTTCTTCTTGGTTTGACTAATTAGATTATTCCACATAATTATTCTTGTAATTATGGTACGGGTATATAGAGTTGTGGATCGTATAATCTTTTCTGAGTTGTTGCTTGTTTGTCACGTGGTATGCGGAAAAGATGTGTCATGCTTTGAATCCATATGTATCATGTTTGTCCCACACTCTGTATGGTTGACACGTGCTCTTCACACAACAAATGTATTATATAATCTACGGGAAAATATATTACACTTTGACTTCTCCTGTCCCGCAGTCTGCTTGATCAATATGTATCTCTCATGCAGTAAAAATGTTAGATCTGTGACATTGTCTTGCTTCTGTCAGTCTTGTGTCATCTGTCCTATTACTTTGACTGTCAGTTGAACTTATCTGAACCGTCGATTTTTCTTCGACATATAAAAAAAGACTTTTAAATCTTGATCTGGTGTTTTTCGAACTATCATAATCTGATAATTTTATTTTAAAATCTCGACATGTTTGTTTATGCCAAAATTCCCATTGACATCAACAACCAATGATTTGATGAAAAACAGTAAATAGAAAGATTTTAACTAACATTTTGATACACAGAATCCTCTTTAAGATCAATTAATGAGAAAGATT
>JAJJMC010030977.1:6502931-6525115 GCA_023531435.1 Papaver californicum | reverse complement strand
TTTTTTTTTAGTCCCATTTTGCAAAATGTGTCATGAAACAACACATTTAAAGAACTGCCCCCATCCAAAAGAATTTTTCTAACGTTCCATCCTCACATTAGCAATGTAAGAACCAAAGGATCATTGTGCATCTCAATTTCTTGATTTACTTCCTGTGCTGAGAAAGTTAAAGGGGATGCCATCCAGTCTTCCCAAGCTTCCGTTATCCTTCCTGATACTTTAAAAATTTCATGGTCTCGAATCCTCTTGCACAACTTTTTATTGATTGTTGCATTCATATCTGTATCTCTTTCTTCTGAAAATGATATCAAATTAATGGTGTGTTCGTTATATGGGATATGCACTGCCTTGCCTTTGTCTAGTCTTGCTATTGGTTCGGGCCTTTGAATAAATTCTTTCAACTCTCCTGCATCAATCATTTTTTGTACCAGTATAATAAAATTCCTGCAATTATCTGTTGTGTGCCCTTTATAACAGTGGTACTCACAATAATCTTTCGAACGTTGTGTGAACTCAAGCTGATTGCCTTTTGATGGTGGCCACTGAAAATCTGGTTTATTTTTTATTATTTCGAATAATTCAAAATATGGTATATTGAGTTTTGTGAACACTCTTTCTTGAAATCGCTGAACAAAATTTTTGTTATCCCCTTGCCGTGGACGCTTTGATTCCCTTGGTTCAGATTTATGAGGGAATTTCTTTTTTTGCTCTGGTGATACTTCGATTGAATTTTTCCTTTTCATGTTTCTTTGATTTCGTGAATTACTTCTTGGACCTTGTTCTTGCACATGTTTCTATTATTTCCATGAGTTGTTCCTCGGTTTTGGGATTGTTACGATGAATTTCAATAAAAAGTTGACATCTCCGATCAGCGATTCCCCATTTATAATGATTGATCGTTGTACTTGAATCTACATCTCTAATTGCTTGACAAATTGTATGCCATGGGGCCGTATATGACCGAATCGTTTCTTCTGGCCATGATGTAATGGAATATAATCTGTCCACTCCCGAATCAACGGGCTTGTTGTACATGTATGCTTCGAGAAATTTCCTCACTAATTGTGAATAACATTGAATAGAACTTTCTGGAAATCTGTCATACCATAATAATGATGAACCTTTCAAACTTGATGGGAAGCATCGGCACTTTATTGCTTCGTGTCCGTCCCATCGTGACATCACCCGATTATAATATTTTAAGTGTGAGGTCGGGTCCTTCGTACCATCATAACATTCAAATACAGGGATACTGTATTCTCTTGGCAATGGAACACATGTCAACTGTTGAGCCAGCGGTGTCCGTTTGGCTTCTTTCAGCACCTCTTCTATTCTTCCCCCTTCTTTATCTTTTAATCCTTTTATCTCTTGTTTCATTTGATCCATAGCTTCAATACATTTTTGCTATTGTGCATGTTGAATTTCTTGATTTTCCCATTGCCTCCTAGCCCGTGATGATGATCCTACTAACACCATCCTTTGATCTTGATTTTCCTTTTCATTTCTGGGTGCACGCCTTCCAGAAATTGCTTCTTGACTTCGTGACCCTGTTGCAGCTTGTCTTTCCTCACGTTGAATCGCATTTTTCAAAGCTTGATTTTCTCTGGTTAATAATTCGATTCGATTATGATTGGCCCTTTGTTCTCTTCTTATTTCATTCATTTCTTTCATCAGATTTTGAAGATGATTTACTTCATTTCGTGAATTCTCATGATGTGACGACTGATTTTGAATAATGGTATTTGGTGTTAATTCATGAATAGGTGTATGATTTCCTACATCACTCTGTTGTTGTTCTGGCTCACTCTCTTCTTCCCTTTGTCTGTAACTTTGTCTGTCGTTACTGTCTTGATTTCCAGAGCCTGCTTCTTGAGACATATTTCTTCTGGATTCTTTGTTTCTTGATTATTTCTTTTTTCCCTTGAATTCTAATGATTTTTTAAAAGTTAGCCTTATAATTTCTTAACAGATTGTTTAATAAAGAAAGTGACAGAGACTAATTTTCTGACCTTCTAAAAATCTATCTATGCTTTTAGTAAAATAATTTGTATCATCTACCATGAATCTTTTAAAATGCATATAATAGGAAATCAAACATTTAAACAGATCCATTCAAACTTAAAACTTTTTCTTTTAAATGACATACAATTTCCATTTTGCATATCACATAAAGGTTATTATGCAAAAGAAATCACTTGTTAGCTAAAGTTAAATTAAGCCAAAATGTTGCATAGAACTATCAAATTCTTTATACTAAATTTCTTTACTTTTGAAATACATATATAACAGAAAATCCATTTTTCATGAACAGGTAGGATAAATCCTTTAACCCATTCCTTGTTTCTAGCGCCAAATTGTTTATGCCAAAATTCCCATTGACATCAACAACCAATGATTTGATGAAAAACAGTAAATAGAAAGATTTTAACTAATATTTTGATACACAGAATCCTCTTTAAGATCAATTAATGAGAAAGATTTCAATTAACCATTTATTTACAAATCAAATATCTGATCAAATTACAGTCTCAAATTCATAATCTTTTTAAGTATAGAAGATGAATCATGATAGTCAAACTTTTAAATAGTATCTTACACAATGAATACATACCTAATGATCTTTTTTCCTTCTTCTCTGATTACTCTTCCTTAGCCTCTTCTTCTTGTAATTTTCCGACCCCCTCTCTGTTGAATGCTCTCTTCTATTTATAGATTATCTAATGGGTCCCTCTTGTCCCGATACCTTCTTTCGTTCTCCTTATTATCTTTGGATCGGATGATTGTATGGTTGACAGGTCATGCTTTTTACTTTTTGGTCCGTTACCTTGTATGATTAACACGTACTCTTCGTTCTCTGAGAATCATCTTTATCCGGATCACATGTGTCAACCATGTGGTTAAAGTAAATAAAAGTAATTATTGCCTTTACTTTCCCGTTCCATATTCATTATTACTCTTACTTTCCCGCTCCTCGTTCATTATTACTCTTACTTTCCCGTTCCATATTCATTATTACTTTTACTTTCCCGTTCAATAAGCATTTAATGCTATCTGTTTCGATCAGTGTGATATTACTTTCCCGATCTTATGTGTCAAATATACAGGGATTTACTCAGTCTTTCATATTTGTCCTTTTTTGATCCTTTCATACGGCTTTGATTACGTGCTTCTCGTTCTTCTTAGTACCACTGACTCCTTCTTTAATCGTCTTACACGTGTCGTCCTCCTTTTATTTTCGAACAATGTTTACGAAAGAGATTTAGTAATCACAATAAGTACGACAGCTTATAATTACAATGTGGCGGGAGTGATTACCGGACTACTACCATCATTCTCATCTTCCAGTATACTGAAATACTCCATAAAAGTAAAAGGTATACTGAAACACAATTAATACAGATCAGATATAGATTGTAAATTTAATTCTACCTACTTCGTATATAACGATTTAGTCAATATAAATCTAGTCTGTTTGTTCCCCAACCATCCGGTAGTAATCCAGGGTTTAGCTTTAGGGTTGCTTACTGAAAGAAAGAAAAAGATGCATTTGAGCGAGAATAAGGGTATTGAGGGAAGTATATTTCTGGTCACTGGTGGACTTGGTTTTGTTGGTTCATCTCTTTGTTCTGAACTCATACGTAGAGGTGCAAGGGAAGTTCGGACTTTAGATCTTCGTTCTTCATCTCCTTGGTCTGCTGATCTTAATAAGATCGGTGTTAAGTCCATTCAAGGTATTACCTTTTTATATCAAAAACTTTCAATTTTATAATCTGATTGATTGAACTTGACTTAAACTTTACTCAATTTCAATCCAATTCTGTAATTCCATCCATACCCAAAAATGGGTTGAGCTCATTTGTAAGTTAAATCCATCCAAGGTAACACCTTTTTACATAAACAGCAAATAAACAAACAGTTTCAGTGTCTTAGTGATTGAATTTGAGGCAACTGATAGATACAAAATGATAAAGGTGTGCCCTTTACTAGATTTAACTCTAAACCTTCAATTATGAAGTCAACTCGCTCATGGGCATGGATGGAATTGTCAAACTGATCTATCCTTGATATGTAATTGGGGTTATATTTTATTTTCTAATTGTGATATGTAATCCATATTAAATACACAGGGGATGTGAGCAAAAACAAAGATGTTGCGAAGGCTTTGCGTGGGGTGGATTGTGTTTTCCACCTTGCTTCTTATGGGATGTCAGGCAAGGAAATGATTCAAGCTGGCGTGTTGAACGAAGTTAATATAAATGGAACATGCCATGTTTTGGATGCTTGTTTCGAGTTTGGAGTTAAGAGGCTAGTTTATGTGAGTACGTACAATGTTGTTTTCGGAGGGCAGGAGATTGTAAATGGCAATGAAGCCTTGCCTTATTTTCCCATGGACGACCATGTTGATCCATATGGCTGTAGTAAATCTGTTGCTGAACAGTTGGTTCTCAAGAGCAATGGCCGCGCCTCCAAGTAAGTAGTAGTGTCTCTAAGTTTCTAGTTCCTGTAGAATAACACGCATCAGAGGGAGTTCTACCCTTTCATTATCCCCTGTTGAATTGCAATTTCCCATTTATAGGATAATCAAAGAAATTTTGAAGGCACGAATAGCTTGATTGGCTTAATGTATTTACCTACTACCATTACTAGACTAAGGTTATTTGGTTATAACTTTGATTTTATATAGGAAAAATGGAACTCGTCTTTATACTTGCGTGATTCGTCCTGCTGCAATCTATGGACCGGGTGAAGAGAGGCATCTTCCTAGGATAATCTCACTTGCAAAACTGGGTCTGTTGGCATACCAAGTTGGTGGTCCAACTGTGAAGTCGGATTGGGTATATGTGGATAATCTCGTGCTTGCTCTAATATTGGCAAGCATGGGGCTCTTGGATAATATTCCCGGGAGAGAAGGAACTCCTGTTGCAGCTGGACAGCCTTACTTCATATGTGATGGTAATATAATTTGTCTCTGAGAACTTGATTTTCCAAGTTATTAACTAGTACTACTATCACTATACATGGAGTTGTTATATTTAATTTCGGTTCAATTCCAAAAATTTCTATTACAGCTTGTCCCTTTGTGGTGCATCGTGCATGGATTTAATTTCATGTGTATGAACTTGACAGGAAATCGTTTATACATATATTAGGTTGCTGAACATCTGCTTGCACTCACATGGTGATACGGTTACCTTATCCTTTTCAGGATCACCTGTCAATACATTTGAGTTTATCCGCCCACTGCTCTGAAGTCTGGATTATGACGTTCCAAAGGCTACATAGCCTACATTGGACATTTCCCATGCGCTCCTCTTGGGACGATTTTTCTGGGCAATTTATACAATTTTATATCCATGGTTGAATCGATCATGGCTGCCTCAACCGTTTATTCTCCCCTCTGAAGCACATAAGGTAGGCTCATAATTTACCTCATCGGTTTGTTTGATTAAAGATATGTAATGAGTTCTCTTTCATGTTAGTTCAGGAGCGTATCCATATCTTCAGTGTTGCTATGCATAAGGTTGAGTTTCATGCCTTCATTAAGCTGCACAAATATTCCATATCAACATTTTCTATGCTTCTGCCCCACAGGTTGGAGTTGCTCATTACTTTTCTCCCTTAAAAGCAAAGAATGAACTAGGATATGTCCCCATGGTGAGTCCCCAAGAGGGCATGTCTGCGACCATCTCGTACTGGCGGGAAAGAAAGAGGAGATCTTTGGATGGGCCCACCATACATGCGTGGTGTTTCTGTGTGATTGGAATGTTTGTTTACCAGTCTTAGGACCCGTAAAGCCTCTTTCTCTCCGATCGATGTCCCCTTTACAGATACTTTTCGTCGCTTCAGTAGCTGCGCATTTGGGTGAGGCTATATATGCTTGGTATCTGGCAAAGAAAGTGGATCCTGCAAATGCCAAAGGATGGTTTTGGCAGGCATTTGCTCTTGGGTTTTTTTCTCTGCATTTCCTGTTGAAAAGAGCCGGAAAAGAGTGAGAGTCTGATCTCCCATCCTATGTTCATTAAACTGATAGAATATTCTATGTTGTTCTACTCGTGTGTAGTTTACCCTGTTGTAGCTCCACTTAAACATTTGGAGAGAATAGCTGGTGAAATAATATTCGGGTGTATGTCAGAATTTTACTTATCATTTATCAATAGCAGAATAGTGGCATCTAAGATGCCTGATTCCAACTCTTGTTTTTGTTAGTGGTGTAAGAACATTGATACTGTAATCAGAATAAAGGAAGAAGGTAAAAGAGCAAAATGCAGAGAGATGTAGAATTCCTTTGCAAGCCAAAGAGTATTGACTAAAGTTCGAATTCCTTTCTCTAGGTTTAGAAATTGGTGAAACAGGTCAACTCTTTTGAAGTAGAACTAAGGGACCCACCCTCGGGTACCTCCAAACGGATCCAACAATATCAGTGAAGCTGGAGGTTGCAGACCTGAAAATTGTCTTTCTCAAAATGTGACAGGTGCTAGATGGTAGACTGCACTAGTTGTCTTTGTTTCATGCACCCTTATCTCCATTGCCACAAAAACAAAATCTAGAGAGAGACAAAGGTAGAAAAACCGATCAAACACTACTTGTTAAGAGCTATTTGTGTACAGGAGTAGTGTAGCCTACTAATCTTTTGCAGGGCTGAAGAAGAAGATTAGGTGAAGAGTGAAAACTGTGGAAGAGAAGAAACAGAAGATGAACAAGAGACTAGAAAAGAAGGAGGAGATGGCGGGGATAAAAGGAAATGAATTCGTTGTGATTGGGGGGCTGGGTTTTGTGGGTTCTGCACTCTGCTCAGAGCTTATAAGAAGAGGAGCTAGTCATGTTCGAATCTTTGATTTTCTTGCTCCACCAAGTAGTACTTGTTCATCGGAAAGTCATTGTTATGATGACCTTAAGAGGATTGGAGTTAAGTTCATCCAAGGTAATACCATCTCATTAGAAACCACATTGACAGAGCCAAAGTGACCTTCAGTTATCTTGAAAATACGATTTTGTGTTTGTAATGATTTGTAGCTATTTTTTTCTTGCTCATTTGATTCAACAGGAGATGTAAGAAAGAAAGCGGATGTTGAGAGAGCTTTAAGGGATGGGGCAGATTGTGTTTTTCATCTAGCATCCTATGGTGCATCTGGAAAAGAAATGCTCCAAGTTGAGCGAGTTGAAGAGGTGAATATAAATGGAACCTGCCATGTAGTTGATGCCTGCCTAGAATATGGCATCAAGAGACTCGTGTATATGAGCACTAACAATGTAGTCTTTGGAGGAGAGGAGATAGAGAATGGGAATGAAGAAAGCTCGACTTATTTACGCATGGATGACTTGTAATATCCCAATTCGACAGGTAAGGTTCGTCAAATGGAATATAGGTAATGGTTTGTCCTTTCCTAACATCGAGACCTGATGGGTACACTTGATTAAGTTGTGGGAAAAACTTCTTAGTTAAGCGTGCTTGGCCGAGAGTAGTCATAGGATGGGTGACCTCTCGGGAAGCTGATGCCGGATAACCGCATTAGTGCCAATAAAAAAGCCCACACTGCTGGATAACCGTAGTGCGTAAGTGGGGACAATATCGGTGATAGCGATAGGTCGCTTGTGCTCAGGTGGGAGAGTATGCTAGGCGGTGATGCTAGATACTGGTCTTACAAGATGCAGGAACGTCTACATTACACCGAAGCCTTTTCAGCACAGTTGGCTCCAGAGTTGGCAAAAAGCTCTGCAGGGAACGTCGAAGATCTGGGCTTGAATATATTCCGGAGCCGAGGACGGCTCCAATTTAAGGTGGTCGTATTGTAATACCACAATTCGGCAGGTAGGGTTCGCCGAATGGAATATAGGTAATGCTTTGTCCTTTACTAACACCGAGGCCTGATGGGTACACTTGCCTAAGTTGTGGGAAAAACTTCTTAGTTAAGCGTGCTTTGACGAGAGTAGTCATAGGATGGGTGACCTCTTGGGAAGCTGATGCCGGATAACCGCAGAAGCTGCTGCTGGATAACCACAGTGGCTAAGTGGGGACAATATCGGTGGAAGGTCGGGTCATTACATGACTACCATTATGATCCTTATGGACGGAGTAAATCTGTTGTTGAGCAGTTGGTTCTCAAGAGCAATGGTCTCCTATCTCAGAACGAGAGTACCCGCCTCTATACTTGTGCGATACGTCCCAGAAGTATCTATGGACCAGGCAAACAAGGTTGCGACCTGCTTCTTAGGGTAGTATCTATATCAAAGTTGGGCTTGTTGAGATGCACAATTGATAAAGCACCAAACAGTCATGAAGCCAAGACCGATTGGGTTTATTTGGATAACCTTGTGCATGCCTTAATTTTAGGAAGCATGGGACTGGTAAGAAACTTGGGTGGTGGGAGAGAAGAGCATGATTACAATGACCCAGTTGCTGCTGGGAAGACTTACTTTATATCTGATGGTAATGTGTTATCAACCTTCCTTAGATTCGACGCGTTTAACTTTTACGAGTTGTTTCACAGCATGATTATCAAAATTAAGTATTACCAGCGACATAAACTAGTTCAGCAGCAAACTTGAGGACATACATTAATCATGATGTTGTCTTAACTCTTGTTTGTGTTATATTTTTTATGATTTGCCTATAAAATGTTAAATCCATTTTCAGGATGTCCAGTTAACACATTTGAATTTACTCGTCCATTACTGAGAAGTCTGGATCATGACTTGCCTAAGTACACATTAGATCTTTCCATTGCATTACTATTTGGAAGAATGTTTTGGGCTGTTTACAGAACAGTCTTACATCCATGGCTGGACCATCCTTGGCTTCCACAGCCGCTTATCCTCCCCGCGGACGCGTATAAGGTTAGTTTATTCTTAATCTTCATTAGCACAGTGCTTTTTACTTTAATCATTTCAGCATTTAAAAATAAAATTATGATGTCAGGTTGGTGTCACCCACTATTTTTCGATCCAAAAAGCGGAGGAGGAACTGGGATACGTTCCGCATGTGATACCAGAAGAAGGCATGTCTCGTACTGGCAGGAAAGAAAGAATAGGGAGTTGGATGGACCACCAATATATCCATGGATTTTCTGTCTGGTTGGCATCCCTTGGTTGTTTGCTGCTGCTTTCTTACCCGATGTTGGTCCTGTAAAGCCCTTCAAAACCATCAACCTCTTCTTCTACAGATCATTGAGAAATGCACAAATTGGTTTCGTCAGGGCGAGGCTTTATATGCTTGGTATTTAGCAAAAAAAGGTGGATCCGTCAAACGCTAATGGATGGTTTTGGCAAACTTTGATTCTCGCTACGTTTTCGTTGCGCTTCTTACTGAGGAGAGCCAGAAACAAGAAGATCACCAAGTAAATGAGTGATATATGAATTATGTGTTTCTTTAGTTTATGCATACGTACTAAGTTTTGTACATATCAGCACATTTTTCTTGGCTTATGGTCTTCGGCTTTCCCAATGGCAGTTCTGTTTTTAACTTAGACTGGTAAGTAGAGAAATAAGTAGGGAAATGGCAAGCTTGACAATGATTTCTGCGTTTATAACTCAAAACCAATTGACAACAAGTGGAGTGGCCCTTTCATATTATATTTTAAGTTCATTATGAGGATATTACCAATGTGGAATTATTATCCTTCACACGTCCCCTCACGTGTAGGGCATTTTCTGTGGGCCTTTAACACGTGGACCATTGTATGTACGGGTAGCCGTTGGCTTACTTTCGTACGGGTCTGGCTCTGATACCATGTTAAAGTCTGCGAGCATCCAACTTAAAACCAATTGGCAATGAGTGAAGTGGCCCTTCCATATTATATTTTAAGTTCATTAGGGGATATTAGTAATGTGAGACTATTATCCTTCACACTTGTTCTTTTTTTATCCTAAAAAACCAAAAAAAATAAATATATATATGTATATATATATATGATGGCTTAAAAGATTCTGGGCTTACTGGGACCATGAAAAGCGAACCAGGCTAATTAAACTGATCCCTTTATATGAGATAGCCACACCTAAATGGCTAAATATATGATTCTGTTGGAAAACGCATGCCAGTTTTCCCACCATTTTTTTAACTTAAGAATGTCCCTATCATTCTTCCTTAGTCTTAGTCATGGTTCTCTCTTGTCCTTGATTCCTTCTTTTACTCACTAAAGCCTCATCCTTGTCCTTGGGTCCTTCTCATGAAAAGTAGAGCCAGAAACTAAAACACTTAAAAGAAGAAATATATTGAAATGGAAACCCTAAACTTTACCCTATCCCACCACCAAAGATATCATTTTCTATGGATTCTGGTATGATGATATTCTCCCTCTCTCTTTAACGTTCAAACAAGGAACAAGAAGAGCCAACACTTTTGACTCTTTCTCATTGTTCTATGCAGAGACTCTAGTCCAACAACATAGATAGATGTAACTTACTACTCTTTACCTACCTAACTATCTCACTCTTCAAGGATATGGTCTTTCTTCTGATATTTTGATATAAGCCGGTTTCTGCCGGCTTAATGTGAAAAGTATTTTGTCTCTTGCTTAAATCTCAACTTTAAACTCCATTTTTCTCTAGAGAGTTCAAAAAGAGATACACTTTTGTGCTCCATTAAGAAATTTAAGATCCCATAAGAAAGAAGAGAATAAAAGAGAAAACTCCATTACTACCTATCATCTTCTGTCTTACATTTCTCTCTTCCAAAGAATGGGGTTTATTCAGGTTGCACTTTGTTACTTAGTATTGCTAAGAATAGGTATAGTAGCAGCTAAAGAATATGAGTGGAAGTCCGCCAGTGTTACATACATCAAAGACGCAGAAGGGTCTATCACTACAAGTAAAAAGTTTTGTTTTATTACAGACTGTTGTTCTCATTAATGTTATTTTCTTCGTTCTTTCAAAGATCAAATAAAACCATCGAAGTTTCTTAAAAACTCTAAAAATGAATAACACAACTAACCTGGTTTTTGCTCAATGTTGCAGAAGGTGCTTGTGGTTATGGAAACCTTCACATGAAAACATATGGGAAGTACAGTGCTGGACTGAGCGGTATGTTATTCAGTAGAGGGCATACCTGTGGGGGTTGCTTTGAGGTTAGATGTGTTGATCACATCCATTGGTGCTTGCTGGGGAGCCCATCAGTTACAGTCACCGTCACAGACTTCTGCGCACCTAACTATGGACTACCAGACGAGTATGGTGGTTGGTGAAATTTCCCACGAGAGCACTTTGAAATGTCTGAAATGGCTTTTGCTGGAATGGCTGATAAAAGAGCTGATATGGTTCAGGGGCATCATGTTTCTACGGGTCACGGTTCCTAGTTTCTGGCATCTGTCACAAGCAACACAGTGGCTGCGGGAGTCTTTAAACAGTGATGGCCAGTAGAATCCACACTGCAATATCTTAGCAGCAGTCTTCTTGGCACTAAAGTGACCTCCACAAGCCTGATTGTGACAAAAGGAGATAATATTGGACTGATCAGTCTGTGCCAGTTCAGTTTAGAAGGTAACTGTATAGTTGCATTCTTCATTATCTTGCTTATACAACTGAAACACCAGCTGATTCACATATTAAAAACAACTTCTAATATTGCCCTCAAACGATTTAATTCCGCTAAAGTAGATAGAGAAGTAGTTACAGATGATACAGATTAATTAGAGAACATCAACAAAACTTGGACCTTGCAGCTGCTACTTCATGTTCAGATGTTCAAAAAAAAATTGAAGTATTGATAGTCTTTGAGTTTTATATGTTATCAATATTTGAAAAATCTTGGCTGAATTCAGCATATAGCCTCAAATTCTTGATGCTATTAACTTCAAAGACAACCAGCTCCACCGCTAGTTTATAGTTTCTCGCAATATCCTGGAGCTGGTCCATGAAAGGAACATCTATCAAGAAGGAAACATAGACTTCTTAAACTGAAATAGCCATTTAGGTTTTGTTCTGATTTACTTAAACAACAATCTGTGGATCTGCAATTTTGTGCAGGGTGAACTGTGAAAGAGATGGGGGAGTGCGATTTACACTGGGTGGAAGTTCTTACTTCCATCAAGTCTTCATCACCAATGTAGGGCTGGATGGGGAAATTGTAGCGGTGAAAGTGAAAGGACCAAAGACAGGGTGGATACCCATGGGCAGAAACTGGGGGCAAAACTGGCAGTGCAATGTTATCCTTCTAGGACAGCCTCTGTCTTTCGAGGTAACAAGCAGTAGCGGGAAAACAGTCACGTCCTACAATGTTGCTCCACCAACTTGGCGCTTCGGCAGACATATGAAGGGAAACAGTTCTAGAAGATAGATGTTTAAATAGGATACGACTTAGATTAGAAATTGGCAGATCAAAAATGAGGCTGATTTCTTGTGTGTCAGGAAAAGATAAGGAACTCATGCTATATGTATGAACCAAGGAGAGTAATATTAAAAGGTTGGTTCCTAATCAAAATTACAGGTTCATGTACATGACTTATAAACACTTTATTATCTATGCTCTTGGATTACTAATAAGCCACTCAAAAGAGTGACTGGCACTCTTTCACTACCTGTATTGAACAAGGAAAGTAAACGAAGTAATTCTAGGAAGAAGGAAAATGACAAGGAGATAAAATGGTTATAGCTTCCAACAGTCTTTAGGGAGCAAGTGTTTGAAAGTTGAGTTGGCTAGGCACTAGGAGGTTGTGTCCGAGGGTTTGAATCCATGTTGCATTGGAAATGGAGGGTTTTAATTTTAATGCTTAGTTACCTGGGCTATGTAGGTAACAAGCCTCTACTTCTAAAGAGATTTTCCAGAAATAAAGGAAAAAACAAAAACATAATTAGTCTTTAGGGAAACAATTGAATTATTAACTTGGTGGGAAATGTAATTGTCGAGGAAAAAAAGAAGAGCATCTTACCTCTATATATACGAATTTTGCTACGTTCTTCTTTAACACAACTTTCCTGCCTCCCCTGAGTTGCAAGCTTGAGAAGGTTAAACTTTCACCATCAATCTCTACCGTAACAAACTTGAACAGCTTCAAAAAGAAAGAAAAGGAGAAAAGTATCCTACTTAGGTAAATTTGGAAGACATTAATTTGTAAAAATAGAACATACTGCAAAAGCAAACAGATGATGTATCAAATAAAGCTCGAGCAAACAGAGGGAGTCCCCATCTACAAAGATATGCCTAAACATAAAAATACTTTTCACTTCTTTTTCTTTAGAAGAATCTCTTCTTAAAGAACAAGTTTGTATACAAAATTCAAGCTGTACATGGTCATATGCTGTTAGAAGCTGCACAATCAACAAATGAGAAGCCACAAACCAGACTAGTTTCACATTCATATCTATATAACAATATAATGCACGGCAGCAATCAAAAACAGCATTTCATTGTTATTTCCACAGAAAGCAACAGACCTTTCAATATTAAGCAGAGAAAGGACCTCCCCTTTTTTATGCGCCATTTCACCAACGAGGCCAGTTGCTCGTTTGAATCTCTTCCATCTCTTCTAAAAACTCTAGATCCTCACCAAAAAACCCTTCTGCTTCTTGTCTTAAAATAACTGAAAGACCATATTCCCCCTTCGATTCCAAACCATTAATCAATATCTTAAACGTCAACCTATCTGGTTCACAACCCACCTTTCTCATCAACTCATAACACTCCATACATAACGCAACATTACCAAAATCCATAAATGTTGTCAAAAGAGCATTAAACCCCTGGACACCACCTTCTAATTCATTTTCCATCTTCATATACATAAAAACAAGTTCAGCTTTATCAAAACATTCATTGTCTGCTAGGAAGGTAATCATCTCAGCAAACACCAACACCTGCGGTTTATACCAATACTCCTTACGCATTTCTTCAAACACTTGGAGTGCTAAAACGGATTCATTCTGTCTATGTAAATCTCGAAGAACAGCAATCATATCTAGTTTAACCAACCTTCTAAACATTGCTTCAAAAACTTGTTTTAATGAATTTTCATCTTTCTTAGCTCGTTTAAGTGCTTGAATTGTCTGTATTGCTTCAATACTTACTCTTCCTCTTTGTAATGGTTTACGATTCTTTCCCCTGTCTCTCATTATGATAAGGGTACTCCTCATTTTAGGAAATTGTAAAAAGGAAAGTGGTTTCTGTAATGGAAACTGAAACCGCGTTGGTGTCAACCGTAGACCAGTATGGAAATCATGGATTTTAGATAAAGAGTTGCAGATGAAGATGGGAGAGTGGGAAAAAACGCGGGCTATGGATGAGCTCATCGTAATTTTCCCTTCAGAACGGTGCGAATAACGAATCGGTGGACTTCTAAGATGTATGGCGAACTTACGCCCTTTATATGTCGGTGAGATTTTCTTGGACCAGTACTGGGGAATTTTGTATAGATGAGAACCATGAGACGCTAAACTGGAGCTGGGGCAAATGGATGAAGCCAGTGAACTCTTGCATTCAACGGGACACATAATTCGTATCTGCCCATCACACTCACATCTGTGCATATTGACTCTGCAGCGAATCGATGGCAGCTGACACGGTCTTCAGTTAAACATGCTTAGCACAATGCACATCCAACAGCAATGACTGTTCTCTTCTTATTTAAACAAGCTAATATAGATTACTACTACAAACCTTGAAACCAGTGGTCTTTTACAGATGCTTCATTTCCTAAAATTTAAGTTACACACTCACTTTTTCCTCTAATCAATCATCAACTAACCTAAAACTAAGCTATAAATTACAACACTCACTAGACACTAATTAAGCTTTAAACTACCGTTGGTACTGAAGATTAGTGTTTTTTAAAGTGAAGCATCATAAAACATTAGACTATTATTTCCAGGGCATATTTGCCATGCTTTGCAGGTTGTGATTATGGTGATGGTGATTGTTGTTGTTGTTGTTGGTGCATGCTCCCGTGCTATGATTGAGAGGGCTACCTGGGCCACCGCCAGAAGATTCACTCATTGTAGTCCCTTTTGACGTTGGGCTGCCAACTGTACCACCACCACCACTCATCATTCCATTTCCACCACCACCTGGGTTCAACTTCGACGGTGCATAATTAGATTCAAATTGGGTGGACTTTGCCGCTTTACGCCCATCCACGATAAAACTACCCACCACCACCTGAAAAACATACGGAAACAGGTTAACTACTTAGGAATAAAACATCAACGTAGTAGCTACTACAGTAGTATATAACAGAGAAGGAAATAATATTTCGCTAAAATACATTTATAAGGAAAATTGCATCCCAGTGGTTGAGAAGTTAATATGTTATAGCCATCCTTCGTTAGAAGATACTTCATTTCATGGATTTGATCACTCAAGCAGTTCATACTAGCCAACTGCTCTGACCTCACTTATACAACGACCCACTATAAAAATGTTGGAAGAAACTGAGAACAGAGTAGCAAGGAGATAGAATACAAAGTGAGGGAAAAAGACAAACCTGAACAGGGGATGAAGCAGTTAGAAGACCAGCCACACTACCACCTAAAACACGGCCATCAGGCCCTGCCAATGATACACTCAGTCCTCCTGTTCGGCTGCGCTGACCTCCACTCTCTGATAGCAGAAATGATCCAGACAGTGAAAGGATTTCGAATCGTCCCTGAACGAGAGATCCAAGGAATCACCCATCAGTAACAAAGCATAACATGTAGATGACAAGCTGATTGATTAAGAAGTCAGAGAGCACTATAAGAATCTTTTTGGATTTTTCATACAGCTTCAAAAGTTAACATCGACAACACCCTCGTTACTGTATGAGAAACTACATTCTGCTTCCTTACTTCATATTATGAGATTGACAGATCTATATGGATTCATTTCCACAACCTGGACTCAATAATTAAGGACATATGAATGTGCCCCAGGAAATATTACGCAGTGAAAAAGGTTTCTGGTGAGAACAATACGAAACTACTAGCTAAACGATAGTCCATAGCCCCAAAAGATAACTACTTCTATAGTTCTCAATAAAAAAAAGTACAATATAGCTAATATCTCCTTTTGAGGCTTGAGAATTGAAGATTTGAATACATGAATGTTCTCATATCCAGAATTGAAATTCATGAATTTGCAATAGGAAGCAGATTTAAGACAACAAATAATCTTAACAACTCTGAATACCTCGTAAGTTACAGTACCGCCAGATGTTGCCGCCTGCCGCAGTGTAACATTAGATATAGCACCATTTGCTGATAGAATGCAAATAGCTCTTGAACTGTTCTGAGCAAATGACATGATCCTCGATGACACATCCTGCAATTTAATGCTCCAAACTTGATAAATTACTAAGTTAAGAAATTGCAACTTTACCACAAATGAAGGCCAAAAGCCAAAAAATTTATATTTTAGAACAGTACCAAAATGGAAGTTATTAAGGATATTTCCTTTAATAATGCAGATGTAACAAAATGACTCGCCCGTAAATATATGTTCTTCTTGCAAGAGGATGACCATTCTATGTGTAGCAAACGCAGAATTAATTATTTTTACGAGAAAAGGTAACAAAACTGAGAAAGCTTACACACCTCTCCAGCTTTAACTGCGATAACATGTGGGGTAAATCCAATTCCTCCAGATCCTGCAAGCAAGTCCCGCAATAAGAATAATTTAGACAAACACATAATAATTTACAAAAGAAAAGGCCAAACCCAAAGCCAATGCACCACAAAAATAAGAAAGTTGAAAGGATATAAAAAGCAACTGGTGCATCTTTGTCCATGCATAAACGTCTAAAATTTGAAATTCTGTTTTTTACATTTATTTTTCGATCCATAAAATAAATCAAGAGTATATTATATACATAAATGCTCAGAAATACGATACAAACAAATTTTTGAACAAAAAAGAGAGAGAGAAAAAAATAGGAAATCAACTTAATATACTCATTTGTGTCCTTATAAAATGTCACTTCCATTTAGTTTCTTTTGCATAGTACAGATAACATACTTAAAAACATTTCACCCACAAAAATAAGGTGGAGAGCAACACCTTTTGTCTGGTACACTCCACTTGCACTCAATATCCATAAGTCAGAGTGACTAACAATAATAACTAACAAGGGTATATGAGTCATTTTGAGATACCCTTTCCTGAGTCAAATCCAAAGATCCCAACTTCCAGGAAAAACATTCTTCAGTTATCTTCTTCTGATTGGCATACAAAGAAACACATCTTCACCTGCCCCTTGTACTACCACTATCCATTGCAATAGCAATAATAAAAAACACACCAAAGCTCCCATCTAGGCTCCAGACACACCACAAGAACACTAACAGAAAACAAGCAACTCCCATACCTCTGAAGCATTAAAATAAGAGATACTTTTGTACTAAAGATTCCAATTTCTTGTAAACAATACAAGAAAAAGGGTCCGAACATGACAAACAAACAGAATTCAAAGTAACTGCAAAACCAATAGAAAGAAGCAAAACCATATAATACAAGGAGAAAGAGAAAATTACCCAAAGCCTCCATTTGATGCTTCTTCCTGGATCCCGGTGGCCGGCCTCTAGATTTCTTCATTGACGGAGATGGTGGCGATGTCGGGGTTGAAGAATTAGACAATCCAGGCGGAGGTGGAGGTGGAGCTTGAACTGAAACTGGAGGTTGAAGTTGAACTGGAACAACAGTAGCTGTTGGTCCTGTCGGAGTGGGTGGCGGCGGTGCTGTAAGAGTCAATTGCCCAGCTATGCTTCCATCTGGACCATACTTTCTTGGTCTACCTCGTTTTCGCTTCATGGGCTCACCACCGCTGACGTTCATATTTAGGCCTGGCTTTAAAATATTACCAGCTGAATTATCACCACCACCAAGACCACCGCTACCGCCACCTCCACTCGATTGGTATGTGGGAGAATTAGATATGATCGGTGCGTAAACTGCTGTACCATCTGAACTAAAAGCTAATCTCATGGATGTTGTTCCACCACCACCAGATGGCTGAGAATTATGAATCTGATGATTCTTCTGAACTCCTCCAAATGAATCTCTACCAGCTGACATAATTCCTGACTCAGATCCAGAGATTCCAGACATCTATATACACATATAGAGTACAACAACAACTTTTCCTGTACAAACAGCAAAATTCTTTCTGAATCAAAACCCTAGATTTATTTCATTCTATCTCTGCAAAGGTACTAACTTTTTAGTCCACTGAACTAGAAAAACCCTTAATTTTAACCCCTGCCTCCTAAACGACTGAACTTTACTCATACAGTGAATAAGAAACTCAAAAAGCCCAAAAATTGGTTTCAAATAAAAACCCGAAAATGAATCTGACGCTTGTTTGAGCTGAATTCAGTGAAGATAAGATAAATATGAGAAATTTTATGAAGCAAAACCCAAACCCTAATTTCTCTAAAGTAGATAGCCTCAGATTTTCAAGGAAATTAAAGAAATTTCTACTTGTTCATGATATTTCAGATAATTAATTTCATTTTCGAAAACTTTTTACCACATTTAAAATTAGCAAAAGAAAATAAGGGAAATTAGAGAAAAGAAATGAAATTGAGAAAATAATATCTTACCTGTAAAAAAGGGGGTTAAAAATACAGAAAAAATACTGATAAATCCCTAAAGAAAGAAGTGAGGTTTGAGTGAAGAATTTTCTTGAGGATTTCTTGTGAGAAGAGAGTGAGAAGAGAAAAATGTGAGAGAAAATTTGTTCAAAGTAATTCAGTCTTTATTTTTTTATTTTTTTATTTTCTTTTACTTTTTTATGTCTTTCTTTTGTGGATTAGAACTTTATTAAAATAAAGATTATATTAGAAATAGGTAAAGTAGGTTGGAATCGTTGGATTAATAATTAATTAATTGGTCTAAATAATCCGCATTAATTACTTTAACTCAACCGTGGTTCATTTCAATTATTATTATAAAAAAATATTTGAATAAATAGAAAAAATATTGAAACTCTATCCTAAGTGCAAGTACTATGGTGAGACATTTTTATTTAAGTATAGCTTATTATAGTTAAGCGATAGAGAGCTTAAAAAAATATCACTATGACGTTTAGCTATAGCTTGGTCAGATAAGACATAATAGTGTGAGATCCATCGGGTAATATTTTTTATATATTTAAAATTAATCAAAAGAAATATATTAAAGAAATAATAGAAAAAAAATTGAGTAAATAAAATAGTTAAAATAGAAATATATTTGAAAAATCTTAGAAAAAAATATATTAGGATAAATAAAATAGTTTAAAATAAAAATATTAGGAGTTAATATAGGTAAAAAACCGACTAATTAAAATAGAAAATTGAAGAAATAATAAGAAAACTTTTTTAAAGTAAATAAAATAGTTAAAGGAGAAATATTAGGAGTTAATATAGGTAAAAAATCTGACTAATTAAAATAGAAAATTGGAGAAATAATAGGAAAAAAACAATTAGAGTAAATAAAACAGTTAAAAGATAAAACATTATGAGTTAATATAGGTTAAAACCAAATTATGTTTTATTACAAGAAGGATTCTCCAAATCCGTCAAAAATGATACGGATACTGATTTTCCGTAAAGTGTAATTTTCTGACGGAAACCAAATATCCGTCTCTAGCCAAGTCAAAGATTTTGGCCACATTATAGTCAAACAAAGACTCATAGTACTTACGTTTGGACTAGATTAAATCATAGCCAAACAATATCATTCATCATAATGCTTGGCCTAACAAGATTTTATAGTACGTGAAGAAATCTTTTTATTTACGAATAAACCGGATCATCAGAGTATTATTTTATGTACACTCCAAAACGAGTATTTATATGACATTTCAATCTCAATATCCAACTTGATTTTGGGAGCTATATAATTAGGTATAAGATACTTAACACGCATGCTAGTTATATTTTTGTTAAAAATTTAATCAGTTGAGATAGGCACCTAAAGTGTCCAATAGGCCATTTCATGAAAATTGTAGAGTAAATATTTGTTAACATTTATGTTGCAATTGAATAAGTCATTTCAGTGAAATTTAGGAAGCACTCGTTTTAGGAGATAGAGCAAGAACATTACTGGAGGATGGCATGCAACCATAAATTCTTATTAGAGTATTATAAATAATGGTTACACTTATAATCCAGTACACAAAATGATCATATTGTTATAAACAATAATCAAAACGGTCATACTTAGGTTAGTTTCAGGCTTATGTGACAGTAAAACATGGGCCACCACTTAGAGTTAACTCAGGCCGTCAAATTATCTTACCGTTCCTTGAAACTTTATTTTATTTTATTTTTTAAATTGCCTCTGAAAATACTAGATATACACCATTTTTTAACACCAAATTTTACATCATTTACATGTCACAAAGGTACTGGTCAATGGCATTCGGTTCAGGATCCACCGTAGACCCCAAAAGGTTTTGCTATTCGAGATCTAGAGTCTACATGCATTTCATGTATTTATTTATTTTTTGGAAAATTTTAGTCATATTACTGAAGAAAGAAAACAGAGAAAAATAACAGAAAGTAGATAGTTATAAGGGGAAAGTTAATATGTTGGTTGCCCTTATCTTTGAAACATGACAACAGATAACACTCCTCTACAACATGCATACCATCTTGCAAAATAGACGAAAGGTATCGAAAACCATATTTTTGAAAATAGTTAAGTTGGATGAAAAAATATCATTTTATAAACACTAATTATAGATATTATTATTTTGTAAAACCAACTAAAGTAATGTGATCATTTTATAAACCATATTATTAATCCTGGCCATTTTGAGGACTACCCAAAACTAATTTAGGACGACTAATAAAACAAAATAAGGTCATTATGAAGTAATATCAATACACCATTTATCCATATATTTTCTTTAATGGTTAATCTACCCTTGCTTAATTAGTGTTAACATTGATTAATTAATTAATTAATTAATTTGGTTATAGTTTGTGTTAGATGATTAATTTGAGTTATAGTTTTGGAATAGAAATTGAGAGTGTTTTAGATTGATTTATTTGAGTTATAGTTTTGTACAATCTGTAGTCTCGTGATTTTTATTCCTACCGATTGTACAAAATTCCCAGATTGATTTTTTTTGGATTTTGATTTTATAATCGGTAGTTTAATGGAGTACCATAACTACCGATTATAGGTGTCGCCCTAAAAATGAATTTCTCAAAACTTACAAAATTTCTAATTCTTCATCTTTCACAATCGGTAGAAATTAAAAATTTATATCTACCGATTGTAGCCAGAATTGTATTAAACTTTAACTTTGTAATCGGTAGTTTAAAGATCAAATTTATCTACCGATTATACTGGGTTTTTTGTCCAGGACTTTTCTTGCCATAATCGGTAGTGAATGAACATAAATAACTATCGATTGTGTTTAATCGGTAGTACCGGAAATTAATAACTACCGATTGTATTTAATCGGTAGTATAGAAACATGGTTATCTACCGATTATGTAGATTGTAATTAACATCTAACTTCATAATACTATTTCAATATCCGAAGAAAAACTTGTTCAAAAAAGCTTACTACATATTGTTCATAAACTTGTTCAAAAAAACTAAAAACATCTGGAAAAAAACGAAACAAAACACATCATAGAAATTCAAAGTGATCAATCTCATTGATCTCATGAAATTCTCCCACTCCTTGTTACTCTCGACTTGGTCCTAGTTTCAACTCGCTTTTTCTTCTTCTTCTCCTTCCCCTTAGGATCAGCAACAACTTCATCATCCTCAACTGGACCTACATAGCGATAAATCTTCATCTACCGTGAATGGTTGATCCATTAATCATACGATGATTTCTTCGATGTTGGAGAGTTAAAATGTATTGGAGGTGCATAAATGAGAAGAGGTCACCCTCCTTATGTAGATTAGAGTCCTAACGGTTTTTTTTTTTCAAAAAAAAAAAAGTCGTTGAGGCCTGGTGTAACAAGAGTGTACAGAAAATATGTACACTAAGTTCGTACGAATATTCCAACATTTTGAACATTTGTAATCGGTAGTTTAATTATTTTTTTAAACTACCGATTATGTATGTTGCCCCAAATTGAAAATCCCAAAAATTATCAAAATTCTAACATTTTGAAAAGGCATAATCGGTAGTTTAAGAATTTTTTAAACTACCGATTATGTATGTTGCCCCAAATTGAAAATCGAAAAAATTATCAAAATTCCAACATTTTGAACATGCATAATCCGGTAGGCTAAGAATTTTTTAAACTACCGATTATGTATGTTGCCCCAA
>JAJJMC010030977.1:6325638-6463185 GCA_023531435.1 Papaver californicum | reverse complement strand
GAAGTGTTCTCTGCGTTACAGAAGAAAGAAAAGAACACAAGAAAAAAAACGAACTTCTGGTGCTGTTGAAATAAGACTGCTTCAGCAACACTTCTCTGACGCTTTATGTTCTTCTTCTTCTTCTCTTTCAGCAGCAGAAAAAATATTTTTCCTGGATTTTTTTTTTTTCGATCTCTGGCTACCTCCTGAGCTCTCCAATATTCTCTGCCCTCTCTTATGACTCAACCTCATCTATTTATACAATAAAGGCCACCAAATCTTCAATGAATAATCATTAACAACGAAGATACTCGGGTATTTTTTTCACATAAACTCCCGTGATTTGATTTGATACTCTGCCTTGATTTCGTGTATCTTTTGATTTTGTGGGATTCACTCTTGATAAGGCTAGTATATTTTCTGTTTTAAAACCCCAAAATCACGTAAGATATATTCATAAACCCAAAATCAGATTCGCGGAAGAGAAGATATGATTTCCCGCCTATTTCAAAAAATTTGAATTAAATGAGGTGGGTGCCCTCATCCAATGTACGGGTGCCTTTAGTAATTCTTCATGGGTGCATTTAACACTTTTTCGAGCCAATTTTTCCAATAATGTTTATTTTCCAAAAAAACCTATAATATTAGTACAAAATGAGTTCCAACACTATAAAAGTTGAGAGCAACATTAGACACATAAATGTGTCTATCAAATACCCCCAAACTTATTATTTGCTAGTCCTCGATCAAATGTAATCTAAATTAAATCCTAACTCACTTTCGCAGGCATCGCGATTGCACTTAGCGTGTGCAATAAGCTTTTAAAACCATAGGTGTCCCTATCAGACGAGTTTTAGTCTCGTGAGGGTTTACAAGAGGTATACCCACAAAACCTGTACTCTAAATTCTAGCTACTTGTGAACGATTAAGGGTAGACACTAAACAAACTATTTAGTTGGCATACTAAATTCTTCGCCTATAAGAATCATTACTCTATATGAGTCCAATTGTTGTACACGAGTTTTCACTCAGCGTACTAAAATTCATACAAGAATTCAAAACTCTACTTAAATAGTTGTTTATCCATGATACTCAGAATCTATCAAAGTACAATCACATGGAAAGATTTAGAAGATGGATGTAGACAAAATAAAGTTTACGCGTGTTGACTAAGGTGAACGGTGTTTCCCATATCTGTCCGAAGGTCAGTGCCAGGATGAATGGCTTGAGATACGCTCCCACTAGTCTTATTCATTAAACTAATATCGACTCAGCTGGTATATACAAGGGTCCCAGCGGTCGATTTATCGACTATATTTTAAATGTACTGACAACATGATTGGATCAAATGAATCCAAGCGCATGCTCCTTATCAGCATCATACATGATAGTTCTCATGCATCCTGCGTTCCACGCTTGCTTAGGCGACGGAGACAGGGAGAACACACATATATTGCTATCAAAGTGTCATTTTTATTTATTATTTTATTATTATTATTATTTTTTATTTTTTTATTTTTTTTGTCTAACTAATACAATACTGGGGCTTGATCTCAAACACTTCATCCTGGCAGTGATAATAATTTGATACTGGTGCCCCACCAAATCACTTAGAGAAACACAAAATTGCAAAATTAAAAACAGTAGGTGATATGGTCAAGATAGATTCCGAGATATGGTGACAACTATCATGTTATTTCTAACACCTGAGCTAGGCATCCTTTTATGAATAAACCATTTAGCTGGGCACACCAATTCATATAGAAAAAGAGCTAAGTTTCCATCTACCTAGAATGGTTAATGTCATCCTGAATTGTTCACAAGTTTCTAGACTTTGGAGTTTTATGTTTCACTAAAAGTTTCTCCCTTACCCCCAAACTTAAATCTAACATTGTCCTCAATGTTCTAAAGATGAATGATTAAATATATGAACAAGGAAAAATTGTTACCAATCGAAGGAAATGAGTTAAGGAAAGATATTACCGTGTTGCATGAGCATGGGTTACCTCCCAAGAAGTGCTAAGTTTAAAGTCTTCAGACAGACTAAGAAAGAATTAGTCACCTCACAAAATCATAGAGCAATAGTCGGAACAACTGTGGGTCTTCTGAATAAAACAATACTATCCAAAATAGAAGGAAATTACAGCAGACCCAGAAAGTGAGCAAACCGAGCACACCCTTATCTAGTTTTCTATTTAAGAAAATTATGTATAGCTATGGTTCAGGTTCAGGTTCTATGAAAGGGTCTAGATAAATCTCTTTAGGCTGACTTTCCTCATAAGCAGGATCCGGAGGATCAGGTTGTAGAGTGGAAAAACTCAGATAATAAACTTAAGGCACATAATAATAACCTGAATAATTGTGGATCCTCAAAGTCAATTAGATTTGACCCACACAGTTGACTACTATGAAAATGGTAGTCATTCTTAAGCAAATGTGTCGATTCTAATCTCCTAAGTAATTAGGCTTAGTCTCAAAACTTAATACTTGACACATTTAAAATTCAAACGTTCCCACATATGGAAGAAAATGTTTGGTGGGAAAACAAAGTCAATCTTGGTATTATTTCCTAGGTAAACCACATCGACCAGAGGATGGGTTTCTAAATACTGAACTTCATTTTGGACATCAGCAGGCTCAGAGAATCTAGTTTGAAGATGATCTTGAAAACTGGTAGAGATATCAATTAGTTTATGCCCAATATCAAGAACAGGCGAGTCCTCTGGGTATTTAGATGCAAAGTGATCCAACAAAACTTGAGAAGCACACAATTCTAACCCTAAATTAGGTAACTTTTGGAAGTCTAGGGATATAGAAACAACCTCTAAGTTGGGTGAATGATCTTGTGAGATAGATTCATCTATGGAATTAGGAAAATCATCCACAAGGTCATTTATATATTCTGTATGGAACGAAGAGTCACTACAAGACTGATCATCATCAGCATATAATCTCTGGTATTCCAGAACTCTCAATCTTTGCTCCAAACTAGGCGTGTTTATAATACTTCCCATATATCATTAGAGGTGATTCTTATGCAAAGGTATTTGGATCACTAGCTTTCAACTTCTTGAGGGCATCCCTCCAAGACAAAGAATCATCTGTACCCCCAAACTTACAGTGGACATTACTCTCAGGTGGACTAAAAACTGTTGGTTGGATTCTAGGGTCCTTAAGGTCAGAACTACACTCAACTTCCTCTATCGTATTAAAATTCTTTAAGAGTCTATCATCTTCTAAAATAGTAGTATCTCTAGTCAAATCATCTTCCTTTTGAATAGGCAAATAATCATTAAAATTATTTGGATTTGAAACAGAAATAACAGTATCACCATGAAGCACAATTGGAGTGACAATTTCTTGATCATTCTGCCTGTATATTTCAAGTTCTTCACCAGTATTATCCTCATCATCATAATAATATGAAGATGTTTGAACCTCGTCTAAATAGGTAGTGTTACAATTCTATTCTCGACGTCTTGACTAGGTGAATAATTATCAAGGGTATCACTATATTGGAAATTTATATTATTTTGAGCAATATTATTCTTTGCAGAACTTTCATTCACACTTAATAGGAACCTATTACTATCCTCAATCATATGCTTTGTATTCTCAGTCATCTGCTTTGAATTCTCAGTCAACTGCGTGAGGGATTCTTCTAGAGAAAGAGTTGGATTACTAATTGTCCCCCCCACACTTAATTCAAAACTATGTGTCATCTCAGATAACTTCTTGAGTGATTCTTCTAGAGGTGTAATAGGTTCATGATGATTACTAGGTTGCAACTGCTCTAGGGCATCCCTCCAAGACAAAAAACTCGAATTTTGCTCATTTTCATGTTCATAGGACGGGTGCATGTATGAATAGTAATTGGGATCACCTTGGTATGAACCATAACCTTCAGAAGGTTGGTAGTGGTCCCAAGTACTATCCACACTATGTTGATAGTACGGATAATGTCTATTTTGAAATTCAGTCGGATATTCATTGTATTGGTCCTCATAATACCAGTTCAACATTTTCTAACAAAAACTTCCTAATATATATACAAAAATAAACTCTAAAAATAAATCCTATCGGAAGGGGTTTTAAACATACACAAGCAAGGCCGACTCAACCAAATCAAACCTATTGAATCTAGCAAACAAAAAGCATGATGGCTCCACTTAGATTGTTTCTAGACCAGCTTCTATTCTTTCGAAAGGCAACTAGTTACAGTTTTAGCAAACCTCGTAGAACGATCTAAATTAGATTAAGTCGAAGAGAAACATGATAAGCTCTAAGGAGCTTTGATAACCCTGTCTCTTTGGCACTTTTCCCTGAGTTACAAGGCGGCTCTAATCAACTTAAAGTAATCTTTTTGAACCTTGAGTTAGGCTAATAAAATAACCAATACAGTCCTTTTGAATTATTTTCCAATAAGCTCGTTACCCTGTAGGTATCTTTCTAGTCAATTTTTAGGCTTAGGTTCGCGTTAGGTAACGTGTTCCTAAGGCGGGCAAGAAGGAAACGGTGATGAAATCTGAGTCCTTATCTTATATGGTCAGTCCTTGCCCTTTACTAGAAAATAAATCCGTATTCAAGTCCTCAACATATATGCATTACGAAGGAATACAGAAAACCCACTGACAGGGGATTCGTGAGTTGATCGAGTCTTACCTCCCGTACCAAACGGGCGATGAACCGTTGAAGTCGACTCGGACCACCAACTCCTGTGTCAGTGTACGAACCCGAAGGGACGAGACAATATCGTAATTGTCGTCCTTCCCTGTTGCAGTTTATATTTAAATACCCTTCCGTAGGGTTTAAAAATTAATAATAAAGTTCAAAAGTTCAAAGTCTAAAGTCCAAAAATAAGAATAAATATAAAAATACCGAAAATAATTACAAAATAATAAGAATTCCCTAATGCAGTTTTCTAAAAAGAAAATAAAAACCCTAAAAAATTAACTAAAAAAAATCTTGTCTTCTTTTTCCGTTCTTTTCGATTTGTCTTTGAATCCAAGTCTTTAACCAATAAATATAATCTTTAGCTCCAATTTCTTTTTGATCCAAAACCTGTAATAAAAAGAAAAATACCCAAAAACATAAAATAGAACAAATAAAAATAAATAACATAAAAATCTAACTAAACTAATTAACCTAAAAAAAAGAATCTAAAAAAAATTCTACAAGTCCGCGTCGGCGGCGCCAAAAATTGATGTATTTTTTAATAGAGGTAAATAATGGTTCGTTCAAGACTTGTGAAGATTTGTTTTTAAATCTAATTTCTAAGACTAAAAATAGGAAATCTCAAATAAAATTTATAACAAGATTGAGAGTAAACTGAGGCTAGGATTCCACTATTTTCCAATTTTTAAAGTGATTAAATTCAATAATTATAATTATGCAATTCTAACTTTTAATTTGATTCTAAAATATAACAACAAGTAGATTTTCAAAATAACATTTGTATAACAAAAACATGGAACATCTAAAACCTAGGCCAAAGCATGTACCATCTAACGAAATCACAATTGCTTAACAAAAATCATTAAATCAATGTCTAACCAAGGCAATTAATCATAAATGAATTGCATAAATTAATTAAATAAATATTACCATATAATCTTTGGAAAATTAGCTTCCTCTGTCGCCTCATAGATGGGGTTTAGCTCCTCATCGTATTGGAAAAACCCTCAAAATATATTTCATAGCTCAAAAGGTGCTTACAATGATGAAATAATAGTAACACATGAGATTTGATACGCTTATAAGCTTTACAGAGAAGTGTTCTCTGCGTTACAGAAGAAAGAAAAGAACACAAGAAAAAAGAACGAACTTCGGGTGCTGTTGAAATAAGACTGCTTCAACAACACTATCAACGACACTTCTCTGACGCTTTATGTTCGTCTTCTTCTCTTTCAGCAGCAGAAAAAATATTTTTCCTGGATTTTTTTTTCCCGATCTCTGGCTACCTCCTGAGCTCTCTAATACTCTCTGCCCTCTCTTATGACTCGACCCCATCTATTTATACAACAAAGGCCACCATATCTTCAAAGAATAATCATTAACAATGAAGATACTCGGGTATTTTTTTCACATAAACTCCTGTGATTTGATTTGATACTCTGCCTTGATTTCGTGTATCTTTTGATTTTGTGCGATTCACTCTTGATAAGGCTAGTATATTCTCTATTTTAAAACCCCAAAATCACGTAAGATATCTTCATAAACCCAAAATCAGATTCGCGGAAGAGAAGATATGGGTTCCTGCCTATTTTAAAATTTGAATTAAATGAGGTGGGTGCCCTCATCCAATGTACGGGTTCCTTTAGTAATTCTTCATGGGTGCCTTTAACACTTTTTCAAGACAATTTTTTCAACAATGTTTATTTTCCAAAAAAACCTATAAATACATAAAAACACAATATTAGTACAAAATGAGTTCCAACACTATAAAAGTTGAGAGCAAATTAGACACATAAATGTGTCTATCAGCAACATTTATAATATTTGTTAGATTATCCTTTAATAACGATTCAACCTTTTGAAAGTTCATAAAAACTCATTTCTTTGATTTTATGTTTGGGACTATTTGTGTTGTGTTTCCGATTGAGATTTATAGGTTTTATAGATCTAAGCTTATTTCATATCTCAATTAATTTGTGTTGTGTTTTAATTTTTTCTTTCAATTTGTATTTGATTGACTTATTTTCAAAACAACTCAGGCGCCATCTATTTTCGATTTGTTTATTTTAAAGGGATATATATATATTTGTTTGGTATATTGGGATTTGGGTTTCTACATCGTCTTAAATTTGATATTTTGAATACTATTTAGATTTATTGTTGCAGATTTTTGTTGGTCTATTAAGAAAAGATAAACCATCTATCTCAGGTATCATTGTTGCTCTTATTATTTTGTCTTCAGTGAGCTTTTATTAAGTAGTTTCTTGATTTACTGGATTGATAACTTTACATTCTTGGATAAATTTTTTTATTCTAAAACAAGTTCTCTATTCTTGCATGGAAGAAGGCTTCACCTACAAACTACAACATTCCGGGTACAACAACAATCGAGATTTTCTCCTGTATCAGTGGATTTGCAAATCTCTTTTTCTCATTCAATACAAGAATGCTTTCAGAGATACAGGTTGGTCAAGCAAATGATATGCGTGTTATTAGATAATCTATCCAAGATACAAAATACAGCTCATCTATAATATTATCCATTATATATACACCCCTAGACTGTTGAGCGTCACAGTTTTAGGGTTGAAGGATTGCAATTGAAATTAATAATAACATAATAATATTTCTTTACGGATACGCGGCAGAACCAAATCCGAGATATGAGAATTAATCATCATCTTTTATTATTAAATCCAAGTAGAATTAGCTCGCTCAAATTTAGACTCATCATTCACAACATTAATAAGTCCCTAATTTTTTTGTTGAAGCCTACTGTGGGAAAAGTTTTGGTTGGGATTCCTAATTTTCATTTTTGGTTCTTGGTAGGAAGACAGGTTTGAACAGGAGATGTTTATACAAGATAAATGAGAAGAGAAGAATAGTTTGTCAGGTACCAGCAAGCGTGTTACACATGGTTACCATTGGGTGCAAGGGATACAGGGTCATGAAATGGAAGGTAGGCGGGAGTTTATTTTATCTAAATGTTCGCTTTTGAATATCCAGCAATATACAAGAATCATATTCATGTGAACCTTTAGTTAACAGCTTATTGGTTCACCAAATTTAGCAGTAATTGGTTAGTAACAGTGAGTTACTCATGACTTCAAATTGTCCCAAATGGGTCGATTGATAATAGTATTATTTGTTCTATATGTATACAGTTAGCCAGTCTTTGCATTCATGGAAGAACGTCTAACAGAGAAGTATCCCAAAAATGGCTTTATCAAAAAATCCTACAATCTCAAAGCCCCTTTGCTTCCAAGTCTCAATCTGAGTCCTCTAACGCTTTGCTCTCGAACTTTTTATGTTGCTACAACAACAAGAATTGCAATGACTTTTCCATACTTCAACCAAAATTTAGGAGTATTGGTTTTTTTGACCTTTTCGCCCTTAACTATATATTTTTTAGTGCAGATGTACTTTGTGCAGCTAAAGGTCAAGGCATGGACACGAAAGTGAGTTATTCTTCAAACATTCAGCATTATTGCGTTAATTAGATCACTTTAAGGTATCGTAAGTGCCAAACTAGAGTAGGTACCTTGATTCTTTTCATGTCAGGTGAAAGAGGATGTAATACTTTATATTGTTTCCTATAGTCAGTTACAATAGATAGAATTAATATAATTGTCAAGTTCGTGTATGTGCATAAGGGCAGTTTTTCATGAAATTTATTTCCACTTCCTAACTTTTTCTCTCTGTTTCACTATCAACACAACAATTGTAATTTTATACGATCTTATGTAATACAGTATCTTTAAATCCATGAAATCAATAATAATTGTTGCAATCAACCTTTATTTTATTAATTGGTAGATACGAGTATATATCTCTACCTTCTCCTTAGTCGGATGTAAGTATATATTTCTCTAGGGTCACGTATTATACATATGTCCCTAGGCTTGGATTGGGATATCTATCTATATATATATAATTTCTTGGTAAGGTAGATATAATTAAGTGATAGAAAGCATTTTCAATATGTAGTAGTGGAATTATCAAACTTAGGGCAGTGTAAGGTAAATATATTTATATATTTATGTGATAGGAATGCAATGATAGGCAGTTTAAATACGTCTATACTAACCTTACATTTAAATGTTTTTCTGTGACTATCTTGAGATCCAAGAATATTAGTCAGAACGTCGTCTTTTTCCTTTTGGTCTTTTTTAGCAAGAGAGACGAAGATAATGTACAACTTTCTTCTTTTCTCAAAGGCTTAATGTGAAATTCTAATGGAGGAAATCTTCACAAGTCCCTTCTTTACCATTTTTCCCCAAGGATGCATCATGTTAAGTTTCCTTTATGTTTTAGGCTGGGATTCAACATTCAGTACCAACTTTAAAGATGTTGATCAACATCAAGAGTTACAACATGGAAGCTTAACCTAAAAGGGAGGAAAAAAAGTGTATGAAGATTGAGTCATATGCATCCATTTGGTATGAATTTATAACCACACGGGTAGTAAGGCCTAAAATGCAACGATAATGAAAGATTCTTGGTGGACAATAAAGTTTCCATTTGTAAAAGTGGGTATGAACTCATAATCATACGGTATTTCACCAATCTATGCACAGTATCCTATTAACCTGACAATGTGGCTGTGCCGAATGTTTAAAGAATTTCTATCTAGGATTCGAATCGTATACCATTGGTGTAGATGATAGTCTTATCATTACCACGGTCGAATCTGATTAATAACAATGAGCACGGTTAAAAAATAATTTTAATATACGGGGACCCTTTAATATGCATCATCAACAATGACAATTATAAATCGACATTCTGCAGTGTTAGAAAACCTAGCAAACGACCCTGTGAAATAGCCCGTGCCGACCAGGCATGGGTGATACCCTAGTTATTAAATATAGGACCTCATAGCTAAGAAACTATCTCCAATAATATGTAGATTTAAACCTTGAAATATTTTACATGAAGAAATCTTAACCGTTTAATTTTATTTTAAATAATTATTAAAAAAAAAAATAGGGAAAAAATGATATGGAAGGTCTAACTGAAAGTCTAGTTAAGATTTTCTCTAAAACCTTTATATTTGGTATGTCATCCCTCCTACTTTGTATAATCTAATTTGGAGATGATTTTATCTTAAATGGGGGTCTAAAATCTTATATTTCATGAAAAATTAGAACTTACACCTTCTATTGGAGATGCTCTAAAAGTAGTAATAGAATTTAGTTAAAGTAATAACTAATTTGAGAATTTTCATTTAAGGGTGGCTCTACCATTTAGACCCTAATTTTGGGAAGTGAAAAATTCTTTCGGGAAATTGTAGATCATACATAACAACGATTTTTTTTTAAAGAAGGAAGGGCTCAATTTTTTAAATTACCTCGTTAAGATTGAGGTTTGAAGAGATGCATCTAGGTGGAGAATTAGCATTCCACCAACTATTTACATCACCATGCATATTGGCATAGTTCATGAGCCAGAAAGTTTGGATTTTTCTCGGGACAAATCGTTATATAACTTCTTCAAAACCTTAGATAAATCTCTTATTTCTAAGACAATTGATCTAATACCCCCATGGATAACTCTCGAATCCCCTAGCACAACCTTTGTCACATTCACATCAGCGTCTTTAATTAATTATTATTCTGTTGAAGTCAAAATTCTTAGCGAGCTCCAATCCCAATCTACAAACGAAAGATTCTGCCAATAAGGGAGTAATAGCATCAAATATGATAGAAGCACATCCCAAAAATTTACCCTAATGATCATGCACAATCGCTGAAACTGCTCCATTGTTAAGAATAAACGTTGCATCAACATTAATTTTGATGTAAATATCCGGAGGAGTCCATTGTTGCTGGATATGCATACGGTCTTCTGACAAATTAGAATTTGATACCTCATATGTACACATAATAAAATCCTGCTCAACCATTTTAAGTATCAGATTTATCGAAAAGTTTGCATTTGAGAATATCATGTCATTTCTCAGCTTTCATATGTTTCATAATATGCACACTTTCCTTTCAAACTTAAAATCCAACTTATCTTTCATCCATCCAATCAAAACATCTTTATGACAATTTGATATATTAGCCCGACTCACGTCTATTTGTGCATCTTTGAAAATTGATTTTATCCAAGGATATTCAAAAACTAAATGAAGTATTGATTTTTCCTTTTGCTTGCAGAAAGTACAACTTGGATCAAATTCAGGCACAAATCTATGAATATTCTTCTTTACATCAATACCATTGTTGATCATTTTCTATAAGAAAATTTGAATCGTGGGAATAATATTAGAGTAAGACCAAAAGATTTTCCATGGAAATTCACTAAAGCTTGAAGAGACTGGGATATTGCTTGTTAATAACTTATAGCATGACTTGGTAGAGAATTTACTTGAATTTGTGCTAGTCCAAGTCAGGATATCCTCTGCAGAAGTCTCGTTATTGAGATATATCAAGGATATTTGATGCACAACTTCTGACGAAAAAAATCAGTCTAAGAAGATCTATATTCCAAGTATTTTCTTCTTTATTTATTAAATCCGGTACTTTTTTAATCTCGCTTGAGATATAAAGAGGTATAGCAATAATATGGTTTAACTGTCAGTAAATCCAAGGGTCATCCCATATATTCACTTTATCCCCATTAGAGATTTTCGAGAACATCCTATTTTATAGGATTGATCTCACTTCAAGCATATTGTTCCATATTACAGATCCTTTATTTGAAGAGTAAATAGTCCAATAAAAATTCTCTTTAAGATACTTGGCAGTTAACAATTTTACCAAATTGCCTTTTTATTCTACAAGAATCTCCAAACCAGCCTGCAGATAAGGGATTTGTTTAACATCTCTATATTTCGGATGCCTAATCCTCCAATTGTTTCTGTAGCCAAATTTTTTCCCAGTTTATAAAGTGAATTTTCATTTCATTGACATCATGACCCCCACCAGAAACTCCTTTGAAGTTTATCAATTTGTTGAGTTACCCCTTTTGAAAGTAGACATATTCCCATGAAATATATATATATATATATATGAATACAAGCAAGTGTTTATTTTGAAAGGACTGTTCTTCCTGCTGGTTTAGAAAATGAATTCTCCACCCTGAAAGTTTAGTTTTGAATTTATCAACTAGAAATCCTGTAATCATATTTCATATGATATATTCCTAGATACTTATCTTCTTCAACCATTTATCTAAACCCTAGATCAATACTAACAGTTTGTCTTCTCAAATTTGTAAAGCCTTTACTGGAAAAAAAAAGAAGATTTCTCATAGTTAATCATCTGCCCGGATATACTAACATATTCTTCCAAGATTTTCTTTAGATTAAGAACATTTGTCCTTGAATTGGTACCAAAGAAGAATAAATCATCTGCAAACATTAAGTGAGTAATAGTAAGAACATCCCTAGTATAACCCCTGCTCTTCATATTTCTTCATTAGTAAAGAAAGACCTTGAGAGCATATTATAAATAGGTTTGGAGATAGGGGACATCCTTGTCGTAACCCTCTTTCACTTTTAAAGAACCCTTTAGGAGCCCCATTGATGTTGATAGAGAAAAAAGTTATCTTGACACAGATCATAAGGAGAGAATGAGATTTGCATGTTATACACATCAAAGAACGCATATCACCAAGAAAATTCCAATTAACTCTATCATATGCTTTTGCTATATCCACTTTTAACGCAAACTGCCTATTAGAAGATTGAGATATGTTCATAGAGTGTAATAGTTGTTTAACAATGATGAGATTATACAATATTTGACGCTCAGGGACAAAAGCATTTTGAGACCAGCAAATCAATTTATTAAGATCTGGCTTTACTCTAACTGATAAGATTTGGCTACCAATTTATAAAGAACATTCCAATGAGATATTTGATGGAAATCAACTGGTGTACTAGGGTTCTTTATTTTTGGTATTAATGTAATATTGGTGTGGTTGAACATATTTGGAAAAGAACATAATGAACACATGCTTTATTGAATTACAAACAATTGACTGATATTTTTTATAAAACACAAGAAAGTAACTATCTGGCCATGGTGAGGTAAAATATCCCATTTTAACCAAAACTGACCATATTTCTTCTTGAGTGATATTGCTTCATTATGAACTATACAAGAAGAGTCTTGATTTACTCCTAAAGTATTTGAGTATTCTGGAATAACAAGCTATTTAAATAAAGACTGAAAGTGGTTTATGAGTTCTTTAGTAATCTCACCTTGGTCAGTAACCCATGTGTTACTATTCTTCAAAATTGAATTTTTCCTTCTTATCTGTTGAACAGAAAGATAAAACTGGCGAGAATTCATGTCCCCACATTTATCCCATAACTGCTTTATGCTCTAATCCCAATAAGTTGCCTCCATAATCAAATAATCATTAAGTTTTGACGTTACTATTTTTCCTCTTTGGATTGTAGTTGTAGTCAGTCTCCAAGTCTGAATTCTAATAAGCTTCTTCTTTCAGCAAAAGATTTTACATTTTACACACCCAATTATCTTTCGTCTCCAGTCCATTAGGAAACAACTCAATTTATTCATTTTGGATTGAATACTTTCTTCAGCATCCAGAGACCAACACTCTCCCACATTATCAAGAAATTATGGACGGGATATCCAAATCTATAAGTGAAGTTGCTCTTGTAATGTTTCTGCAAGTATTCAATAATATCGGAGCATGGTCAATAGCTTTTCTAGGGAGGTGAAGCACAGATGCATTGTGAAAGGCAATACACCATTCAGGATTTTTGATACACACATTTTTGTGTCTAAATTATGCTCGATTATTTATTTTGATAGTGTTCGATTTTGTACTTATTATGGGTTTTTATGTCTTTGTAGGTATTTTTAAGAAATAAATATTTGTGGAAAAATCGGCTCAAAAAGTTGTTAAAGGCACCCTGGAAAATTACTAAGGGCACCCAATAAAATTGATAAAGGCACCCACTAGTTGGATTGGGGGCACCCTTCATTCAAATTCAAATTCAGGAAATTGGCGGGAAAGTTATTTACACGTGAAAACAGAGCCTGAGTTATGTGAAATCGAGTTTTAAGGGAGTTATGAAGCTGTTTTATATCTCAAAGTAATTAAGAAGTCAAAATAAATTGAAACACATCACTTCTGAGTGTTGCATGCCGTAAAAATTGCTGGAAAAGTCGATTCAGGCCGGAAAAAGAAGAGTCATTCTCTGTTTCGGATTTATGAGACTTGGAGTTAGATTTGGACTCTTCTTTGAGTCCTTATCGGTTAAGAAAGGTTTCTAGGGTTGACTAATCTTATAAATAGCAAAAACTATCAAGAAAGAATCAAGCCAGAGACCACCGAAACAATTCAGGAGAAAAAAAAAAAAATTTGCTTGTGTGAAGAACAGGAAGAACATAAGGCTCCAGAGAACAGTCGCTGATGCCGTTGCTTATTCCTTCAAATTTCTGAAGCGGCTAGAGTTCGTACTTTATTTCTGTTCTCTTCAGCCACATAGAAAATACACTCTGTAACGCTTATAAGTGTATCAGTTCTCCTGTTTTACTTTTATTTCTTCTTTGTAAACACTTTTTGAGCTATGAACAATTATTTTAAGAGTGTTTCTAACATGATGAGCAAATCACCATCACTGGGGCGACGAAGGAAGCTATTTTTCCAATAATAAAGTGATAATTCTTATTTTATTTATTTATTTTGCAATTCTTTTACTATTATTTGCTTTGAATTAAAATTGGAAAAAATGGTTTTTATCAATTAGTTATGTTTTTTTTTTTGATGAGTCATGCTGAGCTTAGAGCTTTTGATGTCTCATGCTTTCGATTTACAATTATTATTTTGAAAACCTAACTTTGGCAATATTTTGGATAAACTGAATATACGAGTTGCAAGATTTTTATCACTTGAAAAATTGGCTAATGGTGGAATCCTTAGTCTCAGTCCTTCCCATAATTTGAAATCAATTTTACTTTAATCTGTTTTACTTTTAGTTATTAAAAATTAGGTTCAAAAATCGAATCTTTACAAGTCTGAGTATCGAACCTTTTACCACTATTTAAAAACTACATCAATTTTCAATAACCATGTCAAGTCGTTAACGAATTAACCCATCTATATTACAGCCATTACTCCATGTATAGGAAAGGCCCTTATAAGTTATAACCCAAATCGATTAAGTGATTTTGATGGATGAAGTTGTTAAAGTGAGATATGTTTGATTTTAGAAGAGGCATACCACCATATTTTTCTTCACCGGAGCTTATAGCATTGAAATCCCCTATGAAGCTTTTGAAGCCTTGAACCTCACGGAAATATCTAGATAAAAAATTCCTAAAACTTGCTTTTTGTGAAACTCTTGGTGGACCATAAATATAAAAGAGATGCCATGATATACATGGAACTTTATTGTGAATCACAACATGAATAATATTTGTAGACAATGAAATAATTTCCAAATTAATTTCATCCTCCCAAAGTAACTAAAGATTACCACTTCTACCAATCGAAGATACATCGCAAGAATTTCGGAACCCAAATTGATTAAATTTTTATAGAGACACTTGATTTGACATTTTAGTTTCTGACAGAAAAACTATTGAAGGATTTGTCCCTGTGAGAAAATATTCGAACGCTCTAATTGTTGGGTTGTTCCTCAGACCCCAACAATTCCAGGCCAGAATTAACATTTATCTTGTAGCAACCAGATACTCTTTGTAAATATACTCTTTGTAATTATTCATTTTGGGACATACTTTGATCAAGTGTCAAATGAGACCACGAAACAGACAAAATTTGGGTAAACGATCATAGCTAAGAGTGACTGCAAGTGTTGGATTGTTATGAAGTGGCAAAGATATTGCCTGGGGTAGGGGATGAAGTATATTAATGTATGTTTTTGTTCTTGCAAATTCTTCCCAAGTAGAGGCTTCGTAAAAAGAAATTGGGCAAGTTCTCCCAATTTCAGAAACCAATTGAAAAACAAATGTAGCACTCAGGTTTCGACCAGTAGACCATGTATCTGTAATCCAAATTCAACAGTTTCAAATTTGTATTCATTTGGTAGTTTCTCTTTGACACATCTTTCTAACACAAGTAAATCTTTTTTAATAATCCATGGAATTCCATCCATAACCATCTCAGAGTATGCATGTGATTCAAATTTTATTAAAAAAAAAGTCATCAACAAACCAAATATGTAGTAATTATGATTTTTTTCCCATGCCTTTTGGAGAATCTCTCTCATAGTGGATATTCAGAAAGATTTTGAAGAAATAATCTTATAAAAATTGGACGTTACCCATATTACATCCTTCTAATTAGCGTTTACACATTGATATTTTTAAAATAAGTGTTTACCTATTTTTTCAGGTAATACTGTATTTAAGATTAACTATAAGGGTATTTTGGATTTTTTTTTGTTTAGTCCGTAGAATTTAACCTTTCCTATAAAATCTATTCATTTTCCAATATCCTATTAATTTTTACTTATTGGTTTCCATTATTTTGTAGATAAATGGGTCAAATTATTCCCTATTTCCTTGGGTTGAGGTTAACAAACAGATGAATATCAAATATATAACAAATACTACTTTCATTCATCAGAAAATAACGATATTACACAACCGGCTAACATATGTGTGTACAGACTTACATAGACGTTTAGTTCTAAGTCGCTCATATCTTTGTAGTGAGTAAGAGATGTCTCGAGGTCACCGGTATGCTTGAGTTTGTGTAGAGCAAGGTAGTCAATATCAAATTTCGATGAATATCGATTGGGACCGAGACACTTATATAATTCTATATTTCGATGAATATCGACGAATATCGGTGAATATTGATATCTCGGATAAACACCAAACCGATATTATCGACGGTATTTTAATCATTTCGATCGAAATTGACTGACCGAGATTGACTACATTAGTGTAGAGTACGAGTATCAATTTCCATTAGGGGATCAAGAATACCAACTTGGTTACCGAGAAGTGGAGAACTATTACTTGCCAATTTGGAATATATGTTTCTGCACAAGACTAATTAATTACTTGTTCTTAAAAATTCTTAATACACTTAGGTTCTTCCTGACATCTTTAATTTTTTTATTTAAGTATATTTCGAAACAGAGTGCAACAGATCATAGTTAACTGCATTAGTAGGATAAAAATTCCAAAAAGTTAAAACCTTTTTACGTATGACATGGCAAGTAAATCAAAATTCTATACTGCAATGAAAAAAGAAAGAAGATAAAGAAGAAGGGTTGTTACGGGTATTGCATCTAATACTTGTGAGTTAATTAACAAGCACTTCCCAATTTGCACCAGCAGAAAACGGTCATTGCAATGTCAAAGCCAACAAACTTTTTTTAATATGTATTACTTATACTGCTTTCAGGGAAACAAAATGAACAAACCAATCCTTCGTAAATCGGGCGCGCGTTTGGATAAAAACCCAAGTCACACATACAACAATAACAAGATTAAACCATATTACTGGAACTCAAGATTGTATAAGTTTTACAGTGCAAAATAAAAATACCGTAAATCACTGTGGCTTTAGAGGATGATCACATGATAATTCCCAATTCTATCTTGTTATTGCGACCAAGGAAGTTTCTTGCAAGGGTTTGAAGCACAAATGGTAAGAGACACATTAAAAGAAAGACAAAATATATACAATATTTGTTTGAATGGAAGAAGATTAGTCTGTTAACACATAACCAAACTAAAACTAAGCTTGTGGAGCTCATAGTTTCAAAGTGTAGGCAACCTTGTAAAGCTAACTCCAATTTTCGTTTTGCAAAATTAATTGTTTCTTCCGCTCTTTCCTTATCAAGCCAAAGAATTCCCTAGCAATTTATTACAAGGCATGTTTCAAAATACTTTCCAAGCGACCCAACCTTTACATCTTTCCTTCAGATCCTGATTCAAGAAGAAGGGATATATCAATATATGTTTATGTAAAGAAAACAAAAGAAAATTTATTTATGCACAAAAAAATATGTTCTTGTAAACAAATTAATCGATAAGAAACCAGGCTTTAAATAAACAAATTCGTACCTTGATTTTTCACACGCAACTTTTTCGTTTATTTGTTTCGTTCATCCTTTTCTTTAGAACCTGATTCAAGAAATAGTCATATCAATATAAGTTTATACAAAAAAAAAATGTTAAGTAAATCTATTTATAGTCAATAAATCTACTTTTTTTTAGAGATTAACCGATAACAAACCTGGCTCATATGTTGAATAAATAAATTTGTACCTTGATTTTTCCTAGGCAACTTTTTGTTTATTTGATTTGTTCATCTTTCCTTAAGATCCTTATTCAACAAGCAGAGACATGTCAATATATGTTTATGCAAAATGAACAATAACTGATAAAGAAATCTATATAAGCAAATCTTTTAACGCATCAATAAATCTATTATTAAAGAGATTAACAAAATACAAAATTTGGATTTGTTAGGAAAGTAGTAATCCTAGGTAAATCATTAAGGAAGAACATTCCGGACAAGCAAGTTTCAGCAGTGAAGGAAACACTTATAAGAAATAGCAGGCAAAACATTAGGAAAAAACGTACGGAACAAGTAAGTTTTAGCAGCTACTGAAATTCAAAGAGAGAAAAGCTCCAAAGTTAATGAATTTACTGGTGGGGTTTTCCAGTTTTACCAACTGAATGTTGAAATCCTTTAGGGTTCTCATGATTTCATAAAGTAGTCCTTTGTGGTCCTCACATTGAATTCAGATGAGAGTATGAGCTGGGCTGAAGTAGTTATCCATAATGATAGATATGTTTTTCTGATCGGAATGTCCACTTGTGGGTTCTTTTGACATCTCTAAGCTAAACATCTCTTCTGCAAGATCAGGAGGAAGAAAAGTGTTCCCTTGCGAAGAAGTTGCCATCTCCTTAACAACTAATTCTATATCACAGCTTATCATTACATCCCTTAAAATGACTTTTAGATGGTTGTATGCATCTTCTTGTCCGCTCTTTGTATGTAGAAGTTCCCTAATTACAAACCCACAAACGAGAATCAAAATGCAGTACAAATAAAAAAAAGGAATATCCTAAATCAACTAGGGTAAGCACATTCAATACTCAAAAGTGAGTAACACATGGTACAACATAATGTGCGAAACAGCAGAACCCGCATATCGAACATTTCCTTTCTTCCTTCGTTTTCATTCATTTATCATTTAAAATTCTGAATAGGGTATGAAATGAGTGTTCTTGACTAGACAAAAGCAATCTCAACGTTATAATTAGACTTGTAATTGATTTCTATCACAAAACATGAAAATTAATCCAACTAGTGCAATGGAGACTCAACAAGACGAATGAAAGTGATTCAAACACACTATTACTTTAAAATGTCTAACAAAATTGGGAAGTTAAATATCGAACCTTGTGTCCGTTATAAAGAACAAATCCATCACGTTCCCATCCGGAGTGGTCGATATCTTCACCCTCTTTATAACAAGCTCAAGCTCACATAGAACCATTGCAACATCTTCCAAAAATCCAAAATGAATCAAAATTAACACCCAAGTTCCATTTTTTTTTTACTTCACCAGTAAACCCTTGATTCAAAATCTATGGCATACCCATGTTAAGATTGCATTACTAGGAATGAAAAAGCAGTGAAATGCCCCAAAACCCTAAAACTAACTGATGATTTGAAAACCCAAATTCTGAAATACAAGAGAACGGCACAAAACACAGATCCAAATTGAATTCCAGAAAGTAAGTAAAGCAAAGGAGACCTTACCATGCAAAATATCACTTTTATCATTACAACATAATTTCAATAGAAAAATCTCAGGAGGTTTAGGTTGTTCAAAGGATTCAACCTTATAATAGTAATTCTCGGAAGCTGATAAAGCTTCTACCAATCTATTCTTCAATAAATTCCATCTTGTTGTTGATTTGCCAACTGCCCAAAACACTTAATTACACCATTTTCCATCTGTTGGAACATCTACACACAAAAAAAACCAAAAAAAAACTCAGTAAATAACTTCATTAAAAACAAGACTATTAAAATTGAAGATTTTTTGAATAAACAAATTTGCACTTTGATTTTTCCCATGCAACTTTTCCCATGCAAAAACGAATCCGCATAAATATACTGTTAAAAACCTACTTGTTTAATCAAACGAAGAAACATGATTTATTTCCCATCAACCTATACATTTCAGTTTGATATTCGGTTCCTGATTAAAATGCAAAAACGAAATAAAAAAATAGGGACAGATTCGTTTTTGCTCGAAGATAGAGAGGATATATAATAAATACCAAATGAAGAAACCGGGTTTTGCACAAACAATGTAACAAATATGTTTCCTGATTCACCTATATTTTAACTAATTTAGTCTATTTCTTTTTTGTCAAACCTCCCATAGTAATATCGGTTAAATTTTTTAGTGAAATTAATAATCCTAAAAAATAACCAGCAAAAGATAATATTAGCCAATTTAATTTTAATTTTAATTTTTTTTTAAAATAGCAGTATTAGTAAATTGCTAAATAATTTTAATTAACATCATTTTTAAATTTGTAAAACGGACTAGATATTTAAAATAGTGGATAAATTCCTATTTTAAAAAGATTGTTGGGTAAATACTTTAAATTTCTTTTAAAGAATCTTGTTTGTGTAAACATATATTCCCCCACAATCTTAAACACAATACAATTGAGGTGCTTAAGTTTTGATCCTGGGATATTGATGTTAAGATTGAATGTTGAAGAAGATTTATCTTGATAAAGAAGATCGCAAACTCACCAAGTAATTCAGTAGATGAGTCAAAAGGATTGTTGTTTCTCTTCACAAACGATATTTTGAGAGTTTTTGATACTGAGTTAAGATAATAATATTTGCTTGTTTTGGCTATTAAAGAAGGTTCAATAGTAAATTGTTATTGACAATTATTTCTTTTCAAAAAAACTGCAAAATTCAATACTTATGGAAGAAAAACTGAATAACAGACATTTTTCTTCGAAGAAATAAAAGATCTTTAATTTCTTCTGCCATTAAAGACTAGTTATAGACTGGTTCAGATTATGAACCAGATATGAATTACTATCAAAGTAAAACCACAGACTCATTATTGATTAAATCATGTTCTTTTGGGAAAATACGAAATTTATGTACTTTTCTATATAGTTTTAACAAATGTATAATTGCATACTTTTACTTAGGATTATATAGATTAACAATTGAATGAAATGAAATCCAAGTTTTTCCAGAAAAATTATGCAGTGTTGTAGTATTACTAGAAGATGTAAGAACATAAGAATAAGTAATCTTATTCATCAGAGGGTAGTTACATATTACATAGGTTTAAGCCTATATATATAGACTATGAGGTAAACCCTGGTTGCATCTGTATGGGTCGCACATACATGGGCCCAAGGCCCTAAAACACCCCCTTGTGCGGTCCAATAATAATGATTCATATATAGTGCTTCACATATAGTACTTAGAATATATTTCTTCAGATGTAGTCCTTCAATGTAGTTATCTTCTCGATGACCACTTTGTTTAAGTCAATTGCCTCATGAAAACCTCGTCAGGAAAATCCAGAGGGACAAAACATGAACTAAGGAAAAAGAGTACAATATTAAGAAACTTAGGACATAGTTGGATTCACATATGTTGCCTCGTTAAAACCTTGACAAGGAAAAACCCAGTAGGATAAAACCTTGACAAAGGAAAAGAGTACAACGCAATAGTCCAGAAGTATGCCTTTGCCGAATACCCATACATAGTATCCTTTCTACGTCTCGTGGGTGATTAATAAAAACCCATTATTGATGTGCAATAGTAATATCACAACTACTAGTTGACTTGTGCTAAAAACTGTTGCGATACTCCTTGCTTTGTTGTGCTGATTCTGAAAGTGGTTTCGCTTAACAAACTATCGTGTTTCATTTATATGATTCTGATATTGTTCAGCAATATCAATGCGACCTTCGGGTCTTCAGCATATACCTGATGTAGTTGTTGTTGTCTCACTAAAAACCCTGTCGAGTTATAAAAACCCTGTAGAAAAAACTAATCTCGATCGAAGGAAAAAAAAGTACAACACAATTTCACATTTCGAAGTAAAATATGTCGACATTATATCCTTGGATCCTCCATCTGATGTCGGCATCTCCCCATGATTCTATTCAGAGAAGTTTGCAGACAGTTCATTTAGTTATATACTTTCCGAAGGTGAATAAAAGTAATGACGTAGTAAATAAGTTAGTCATGTCCCCCCTGTACTTTCATGGGAAAAAAGATTATTGTACCTTCATAATCAATAACTTTTAGATTGCATTTCATTTAGCATTCCTTTTTATGTCTTGGCATGGATAAAGAAAAATCATGTCAATGGTTCCTTTTAAGTATATGGTTACATTCATTATACTATTCCAAAGACGCTGCGTCGGCGCTAAGCTATATCTAGCTAACAAGTTTACTGAGGATGAAATATTTGGTCGAGTACATTATGCTAAGTACAAAAATATTTTTATTGCACTTAGATAGGGGAATTTTATCTCCCAACAAATCTTCGTCATCTTCCTTTCGACGAAATAGTCATTTACTTACATTTGAACCTCAACTAATTATGGGAGTGCTAGCAGGATGCATGTCCTTGTTAAATTTCCTAACAACTTTGGACATATGCAAACTGGTGGAGTAATATACCACAAGCTCGGTGTTTGATCGAGTTTTTCCTAGATTTTTTATCTCAAATTCGGATTTCATGCAACTTGTAAAATCTCCTTTTTCATAAAGAGTACATATAATGTCCATATCATTAACATAAATAACTACAATTCCAAATCATAATTTTTTTTAAGAGTACGCATGGAACAATACCTTACTTGTATATCCCTTCCGAATCAAATAGTCACTTAGACGAGTATACCAAATCCGCCATATTATTACAATCCATAAGTGAGCGTGCCAATCTAATTGCAAATGCACTCCGCGGTTTAGAGTCATTTGATTTGAGCAACAAAAGGCTATCAGACACTTTTGTGAATATTTTTATCCCTTAATCCTTACAGATATGCATTAACCACATATAAATACTGCATTCCAAGTCCCTTTGAAATTAAATAAGAAGTAGCAAAACATTGTAAAGTTCATTACAACAAAGTAAACAATTCCAGGGCTTTGTAAAAAACCTCACGCCACAAGAAGAATCTTTATACTTTAAGACTTCATTCTTCTCACTGTGCTGACAAATAATCATGTATGTCACACAGGCTTTACACTTGGTTGGTTAGCACTACCACACCACATACATGTATATTTGTCAAATAACCAAGTTCTACCTAGATTGTGTAGGACAAATATGCTCTTGTTGATATTAAGCAACAAGGAGCATGGTTCGATCTCATCGTCCTCTATTTATTTGAGAAATTTATATGAAAAAAAAATCATCAATATGCTTGCATGATCTTTCCATTGACTCTTGCGCGTTCTCATAATCCTTTAGGATTTCATTGTTCTCTGAAATCATTAAACTTCGGAGCGTCCTCCAGTTTGATTCATGGACATAATCAGAGACAATGATTTCATTGATGATATGAATTAGGTTGTGCCTTACTCACCTACTTCCTTTGTGGATCCACGACCTCAACTACACTTCCATAAAGTGTAGTTGTAACACCTTAGTCTTTGATGTACCCCTTAATAAAGATTTCTAACCCCGTAGGCATATTTGCAGATGGTATGTGTGATCTTGTCACCTCACAGATATCAGTGCACTTTCTGAAAATCGATTATTCTTTTCACTTCACATTTACATAAGTGGAGTACAAGAATCAATATGGGACAGAGTGGGAACACACCACGACAACTCTTGTCGTTCCCTTAGGAGATCCTTTGTCTTATATCCCTCGAGCGAAGGGAAGACTGTCTCATCAAAGTGACGATCCTCAAATCTAACGGTTAAGAGATATCCTGCCAAAGGTTTCAAAATATGGATAATTATTGGCAATTCATATCTAATATAACTATTTAATAGTTTTAATGACCCTTTATAGTACGATGTGGGATCATAATGGCACATATATAGCACAACCAAAAACGCGTAAGAACACAAATGTCAGGCTTATATCGAGTTACCAACTTATATGCAGAAACAATTGACTAACTGTGCATACTAAAACGAATAAGTGAAGATGCCTATAATATTTCATATCCCAAAAGCAGTTATAGGAAGGTTGGTACGCATAACCTATGCCTTAGAAACGATCTATAACCCTTGATGGTAGCCTCTGGGAGACCATGTGGTATAGGATGCTCTACACTGATCCTATTAAACATGCTACAATCATCAAGTTCTTTTGATGTAAACTCTCTAGCATTAACAAGGGTTGTGAGCCGTTAAATTGTGTAATATGTGCTAGGATTGTTTCAAAACGCATCATTTCTTGTGAAAAATAACTAATTCAACACTTCAAATCATCTACCAGAACCATAAATTACTTGAATGGTCTGTATTCTGCATGGATATGTTCACAAATATCACCTTGTTTCTTTTGAAATAATTGTTTATTTACCATTTGCATCTAAGGATGATCTCAATCCTATTTACTAAAGAAAGACTTTGTAAAATGAGTGACATGCTTTATTACTTTAAAAGCATAACAGGAGGGGAGGTGGTGTTTCTAGTACTTTAGAAAGCGTTGATTGTGAGAGATGTCGTCAGACTCGTCACTTTGCATTCTTTCAATCTTTGTAATTCCCATTTTCTTGTTCACTCAATAAAGGGATGTCCATTTGAGTCTCTCAAAACAGAACATCATTTCACAACCAAAGTGTCTTTTGGTTATGTAAAAACCTGAATGAGTCAATCCCAAACATTACATTATCGGTGACAATCAATATGGATTCAATTTTCCAAGTATGAGTGACTTACAGTCCACTAGACTAACTGACTCATTATTTTCTATGAAATGTTATTCCTTTCATATTCATTATAGGTAATTTATAGATACTTTTCCATTCTTACAGTGAATTTCCTTATGATAACCGTTTGGACGGATTTCGCAGGAACTTAACAAAGTGTGATTAGCTCTTAGTTCTTACATAGCTCATGTAACTTTTAATTTTTATACCAATTAGGCAACAAAGATTGAGCATTGCTTCGCTCGACTATTATTTGTGATGATCCAATCATCGCATATTACTATATAAGGAAACCGTTTAACAAGTAGTTGTATATTTCCTTAAGAGCTTCATGTAATACGTGGTGTGGCCTTATTACGTAACAAAAGAAAATTTATCTCATTTACTCTAGAGTGTTATAGTTCATGAAGATGATATACTTTTCATCATAATGCACGAATAATCCTTATAACTCAAGTGTTTTAGAGTATATCTCAAGTGCTCCAGAGTATTTCAGTCTCGTGTAAATGATATATTTTTCATTCCATAAGAGCATACAATGGATATAATTCTTATAAAAAGAAAAATTCTTTCTTTTAGCTAACGAAATATCGGTTAAATTATCATATAACCAATAGTATATGACCAAATCATACAAAATTTAGGATCAAACTATATAAAATTCGATTGAATATAGATAGTAAAACAATCGAATTGGTTAAGTGTATTGACTGGGCAAAGTTCATGTTTCCATTAAAGTTGACGTCTAAGTGTTTGTAGGTAAAAACGATTAAAGGGTAAAAAAGGGAAAAACGATGGAGTAGGTTAATGCTTGTAAGATTAAATCGCTTAAACACCAAATATTTCTACTGTAGAAGTACTTTTTAGATTCGAGAGATCAAGCTGTACGAAATTCGCCTAAATCAAGAAATGATCGTTCCAATTTCGCTTCGGTCACAAAGGAAGAAGAAGGGTTGATCTATAGGGAGGTAAGCAGAGAAAGTATTGAGATCAATGAGATTGAATGTCAATGATGATAAGATGTATTGAATTGATATGAAGACGAAGGCGAGTTTTCTGAGAATCTCTAAGATGATAGCTCTGTGATCATTCAAGTGTTGTTGAGATAAAAATCTTCTCAATGAAAAACTCTTATATTTGTCAATAGGTTGAAGAACCTATTTATATAAGTGGAAGTTAACATATTGATCTCATAAGTGGTGGAAGTTGCATAGGAATGGGAGAGTAGAGAAGTGGAAATCATGGTGAAAACCGACTCCATTAGGTTAGTGGGACTTGACAGTTGTAACCACTATTCCATTCACTCCTTCAACTGCCGACACGACTTTTATACTTTCTCATCCTGGGTGTATTGTTACACCGCACGTGCTGTAGTCCGCCAGACCAAAACCCTAGTGAATATCCCCCCATGTGATTGTTGATGTCTCGAACATGATTTGAGTTTATTTTATAGATGTGTATTATTTGGCCAATTGTTGACATAGCTAGACTATTAGTCTTAATCTAGCTTGTTGTTGAGACCAACATATTGTTGAAACTAGCATATTGCTGAGTCTAACATGTTGTTGAGACTAGCAATGATGCTTAATACATCACTGTGTTTGAGAGTCTAATTGATATTGACATTGATAGTTGCAGCGTATCATTGTGCCACCTGGGACAATAATGTACTTGTATGACCTTTGAAGCTGTGCAAGTGACAATGTTTCGTGATCACTAGTCTCGTGCAAGCGCTGGCTTGTGCAAGCACAAAACTTGTGTGAGTGTGAACTCGTGTGAGCACTAAGTTTATGTTAGCACTAGATTTATAGAAGCACTAGGCTTGTGTGAACGCTAGGTTCATGTGAATATTAGTGTTAGTAATTGCAAAATAATTTTAATTTCGTCTTACTGCGAGTGACAAAGTAAAAATAAATCAGAATTATTGTTGGTAGCAGGACCAAGGAGTGACCGAGGGACCGACCAAGGTGGAAGAGAGAGACTGACCATGATGGTGTAAAGGGACCAATCAAGGTAGTAACAGGGACCGACCAAGGTGGTAGCAAGGTTTAGTTAGAGAACGAACTCGTCAGTCGCGACTCTATGCTTCGTCTATCATATAGTCGCTTGCAGTGTTTTGGCATAAATGATAATATTAATGCAAGGAATAATTAGAGAGAAAAGCAAAATTTAGGAATATTAAAATAATGATATTATAGTATATATATATTAGGTGGTTGCAGAACTTGCTGAGTGCGGGACCTTGTTGTGTGCATCTATTAGAAGAGCAAAGGAGTTTTAAGAGATTAGGAAACCCTAAAATAAAAGGTAAAATAACAAAACTTAAGAAAAGAGGGAATGGGTACCGGCCAAGGGTGGCCAACCGGCCCGTTTTTGTTTTTTAACGGAGTAAACAGAAACCCTTCAGATGAAATTCTGACAGTTTTCAGCTTATAGTTCATCTAGAGTTTAAATCATATCTCCTAGACCATTATTCAGAATGGGATGCCCTTTTAGTATGTCGTAGTATACATGAAGGTAAAATATGTTGTTTAGAACATTTTTCCCTATTCTATACCCATTGTCACGTTTTTACAAGGTGATTATGATGATATATCAGAAACTGGGTATTAACTAAAATTAGGGTTTTGTTGATGTTCGACCAATGTTGGGGTTTTTAATGCGACCAACATTGGGAATGTGTTATTCAAGCTCCACTAATCATTATCAGAGCTTTGGTTTTGCGTTTTGCGCGACGGTGACTCAGTGATTGCACGATATGTGACGTTTCGACTTAGTGCATTCGTGCGCAGCTTGTTATGTGTTATGATAATAAATATCATTCAATTTGAATTTGAATTGATTTAAAGTTACTCTAAATATTCAACCAGGGAATATGAGGAGGAATTGAGTTGATATATACTAGTGTGCAATACATCTAGGAGCGTTGACACCCATTCGAGAATAAAGAGAATGTTTTAGATGTTATCAACTGGGGACAAATTACTATCCACACCATTGAAATATCGCTATGTACTAGTGTGCGATACATCTAGGAGATGTCCGTAACAAGCATTCAATTTTAATTCTCTTGCGGAATGTAAAATATGCGCCTTTGATATTTCAATTCTCTTGCGAAATGTGAAATAGGTTTATTTGATATTTTAATTCTCTTGCGAAATGTAAAATTTGTTTATTTGATATTTCAATTCTCTTGCGGAATGTAAAATATCTTTATTAAATATTTTAATTTTCTCGTGGAATGTAAAACATGCTTATTCGATATTTCAATTCTCTTGCGGAATGTGAAATAGGTTTATTTGATATTTTAATTCTCTTGCGGGAGGCAAAATATCTTTGTTCGATATTTCAATTCTCTTGCGAAATGTAAAATATAAATTTTATGATTTTTATGCTAAGTCAGTAGCATATACAATATTACTTCTTTGATTCTACTGCTGGGTAGAGATGCTTTTTTATTTTATTCTTTGTGAAAAATCCACTATCTATATTAAGTCCCCTGCTTAGTGAGGTACAGTAATGTGCCGCAGTAAGCATTGAATGGTGATTTTTACTGACATAAACAAAATATTACCAGGGATTCTGATTTGATGAAGCTCCAATGATATCGAATTAGTCGTTGAAAGAGCAATGACCGATGAAGTAGAACTAGAAAGGTAGAGCATCGTCTGGCTAGTTTATGATAATCTTGAACGGAATACGAATATACATTGTTGTTGTTGTTTCTAGGAAGAGACTCCTACTAATAATCAAATTAATGATGGACCTCAAGTATCTCCAGAAGATGAGGATGGGAGTCGACATGATTCTGAATCAGGTAAAGAGGATGATGACTCCAATCACAATAACAACAATTCTAACTTCCCGAATGGTTTGGGGAGCACCAAGTGAGTGTTCATCTTGTATTATATCTATAAAAGAATAAAATTTTCCCTCAATGGTGGAATGGATGAAAATTGATGTGAATGAATGAAGAATTTCGTTATAATTCGTCTCAGAGAAATTCAGATTGAGGGTCTTTATTGAAAACGCCGTAAAATCTTCATACATAGTCCGTTTTCGATGATGTACCCCGACTTTTTCATGCCTAGGATATGAGCTATTTCCTATTTTGGAGTGATTTGAGTTTTGAGTTCATTCAGAGCCTCAAAAAGACGAAACAATAAAAAGTCAGGAATAATTCAGGAACTTTTCAGTTGTTAGATAGTTCACCGTTTTGATCATATCTCTTAGCTCGTTTATCCGATTGATTTAAAATTTTGAATGTTTTAGATAAAATCCACACGAGGAGTTTGGTATATAACTCATATTTAAATTCATCACTAATTTCTCCCATCTCGCAACTTTGTAAAGGGAAGCGCAGAATTGCGTCTGACGGGCTTGATGCATAAACATTGTTTTATGTCTTTAGATCATTTGCGTGTATCTTGAATGCTTGATGAAGTACTTTGATGTTATAGTTTTACTTGTGCTCTGAACCTCTTGTTTGACGCATGAATATGGTGCTTGCAGTACCATCTTTATTTCTGTGAGTTGTAGAAACACCACTTCTGAAACTTTATTGGTCATGGGACATGATTGAGGTTGCTCTCAAGAGTGAATGATACAAAGAACATGTTGGTGTATCCTAGTTGTAGCATGTCCTTCATGATGAATGGATAGCATATACGGTCCCAGTGTCGGTCACGTGATCTTTGACTGTGAAGTAGATCGTCATGGTCAGTGGACCGTCAGTCCCTAGTATTATCAACTCCTTTTTTCGTTCTTTCTCTTTCTGGCAAGCAAGGTAAATGACTTGATAAAAAGATATAGGTGGGCCTAGGTAGAGATTCCTAGGTGAAGTACTTGGTGGAAAGATCTAGGTGGACGTTGATCGATTGTGAAGGTTATGAATCCCGTCTAGAAATTTCTGCTTTCATGTTGTTCACTATGGAAGCTGTAGAGACTTCATGTGATGTCATAATTCGGTGCTTGACCCCAACATTTGAAGATAAGAGACTAAGCTATCATATGCAAAAAGAATCACTTGATTTGGAGTTGTCTAGGTCAGTCAATCATGCATGCACATATACAACTAGTAATCCCATGCAAATTTTCAGCTTCCATGGACTTGAGTGTAAAAGCAATATCTCTCCGCTCGTGTGTCCGATTGATGCACCCTTTTGGTATGTTGTAGCAGAGACAAAGACAAACATCTTTCGTCAAGGAAGCATTGTCCCATTCCTCACCCATTGGCACGTTTTTCTAAATCAATGACCTGAAGTGTGTTGTATCTCATCTGTAGAGGTCATGAGAACATCTTATAGAAGATTTTGACTTGTGCCCGTCCGTTGTGGAAGCTTCGAGAAGAGTTTATATTAATATATTTTCACGTCTACTCGTCTTGATACGAATCCTTTGTGCTTGGAGCAATTTGATCCATGGAGTAACATTTCCAAGTTGAGGTCGTAGAGAAGTGGACAATTGATGAAGCCGGTCATGAGGATGTTGCTCCTAAGACCATTGTTGATGCTGAAACCGCGCTGGAGTTGCTCCAGCGATCATTATAGATGCTAAGACCACGACTGGTGTCATTCTTATCTCTGATGCTCATTCAGTGATTCCTTCGAGTCGTTGCATGCTATGACTTTAATGTGAAACATCTTCGTCAGGGAATGGATGTTGTTGCGGCAGATAGTAGCAACAACGATATAGTCTCCACCCTGGATGTGATCGGTGAGGAGAGGACGTTTCTCAGTCGTGCGGAGGTTGTGATGTAAATAGGTTCCATTGATGACGTCATATCAGGTTTCAATGACTTTCTATGTGGGTCACATTGATTGTAATGGATTTGAATTGTTCTTCCCAACAAGATCAAGTCCCCAAGTGTAGCTCACCAAATTCGACCTTTTCTTTCAAAATGCGTTTCAGAATATTGCAATCACTTGTTGGATGATTGACAAATCCGTGGAAACGATAGTACTTTGGATCTTTTATCTCCTCCTCAGTAGGTGTTCGTCTGACAGAAGGTAGCTCGATTGCACCGTCTTGAATTCATACTTCCAGTAACTCAATTACTTCTTCCATGGGAAGAGGAAATTTTGGGCCGCTTGAAGTATTTCTTGCCAGTTGTTGTTGTTGTTGTTGTTGTTGTTCCCGTTGAACCAGAACTGATGCAGCTCAGGCTTGATTTGCTCTTCGCGACATTTGTCCTTTCTGTGCTGGAGATGGTGGTGCACATTTGGGTTTTTACGCCTCTGGAAGGGAGGATTTCCTTTTGCTTCCTTTAGTAACAATGCTTACAGAAGGTTGAAGGTTGCATTACTTGTTGATGAGACACCGGTTGCTGCGAGTCTCACACGGATTGATATGTTTTTTAAATAGTGGTAAATAAAGGTTCGTTCAAGACTTGTGAAGATTTATTTTTAAATCTAATTTCTTAGACTAAAAATAGCAAAATTCAAATAAAATTATTTACAAAGTTGAGAGAGAACTGAGGCTAGGATTCCACTATTTTCCAATTTTTAAAGTGATTAAATTCAATAATTATAATTATGAAATTCTAATGTTTAATTTGATTCTAAAATTTTGCAACAAGTAGATTTTCATAATAACAATTGTATAACAAAAACATGGAACATCTAAAACCTAGGCCAAAGCATATACCATCTAACGAAATCATAATTGCTTAACAAAAATCATTAAATCAATTTTTAACCAAGGCAATTAAATCATAAATTAATTGCATAAATTAATTAAATAAATATTACCACATAATCTTTGGAAAATTAGCGTCCTCCGTCGCCTCAAAGATGGGGTTTAGCTCCTCATTATATTGAAAAAACCCTCAAAAATATATTTTATAGCTCAAAAGGTGCTTATAATGGTGAAATAATAGTAACACAGGAGATTTGATACGCTTATAAGCGTTACAGAGAAGTGTTCTCTACGTTACAGAAGAAAGAAAAGAAAACAGGAAGAAAGAACGGACTACAGGTGTTGTTGAAATACGACTGCTTCAGCAACACTATCAGCGACACTTCTCTGACGCCTTATGTTCTTCATCTTCTCTTTCACTAGCAGAAAAAAGTATTTTTCCTGGATTGTTTCTGTCGATCTCTGGCCACCTTCTCTGCGTATCCTAAGCTCTCCCCCATACTCTCTGATCACTCCATGACCTTCAAAACTCTTTTATACACCCATAACATCTCCCAAATCTTCACATTTAACCTTCACAGAATTCTCTTTTAAATGAAAATAATATAAGGGAATAAAAACTCTTCAATTTTCACGTAAATCTCACAAGATATGTTGATTCTTTCACGTATCTTTTGGTTATGTATATATGGCTATGATATTCTCTGATTTTAATCCCACAAATCACGTGAAAATATCAATCAAAATTAATACATAATATTCACGTATTTGAAATGATTTTCCCGCCTATTTCAAAATTTGAATTAAGTGAGGTGGGTGCCCTCATCCAATGTACGAGTGCCTTTAGTAATTCTTCATGACTGCCTTTAACATTTTTTTTGGTGCCTTTAGTAGTTTTTTTGAGCCAATTTTTCCAACAATGTTTATTTTCCGAAAATACCTATAAATACATAAAAACACAATATTAGTATAAAATGAGTTCCAACACTATAAAAGTTGAGAGCAAATTAGACAAAAAAATGTGTCTATCACGGATCTTCGACTTTGATGGGTTTGGATCTTTCCAGCAAGGCAGGTTCCGTGCTAGAGAGCGTTTGACTGCTTCATGATGAGTGATTCCCATGGTTCTGAGTGTCTTGACAGGGATGATATTAACAGCAGTGCCTGCATCAATTAGTGTCTCATCAAATTTTGTATCTTTGAGACGAGTAGTGGTGAGCAGTCTCTAGTCACACTCTTTTTTTCATTTATTCTTCTGAGTAAGTTCCATATGTACTTCATTTTTTTCAAGAAAAGATAATTGTCTGCCAAACACGACATGGTTGAGAGCGGTAAAATCGTCTTTGCGTTGTGTATTCGAGAGGTAGAGAAGCTCACACATGTGCTCCATCAGGGGTTGAACTTTTTGATGGACAGGTTCTTCAGACATGGTAAAACTCCTGATAGGAAAAGGATTTTGTATACTCCCTCAGTCCCCAGTTCCAATTCTCGTGATTCGATCTTTTCTTTGAAGATCCGCTTCAAGCCATTGCAATCACTTGTGGAGTGATTAATGTTTATGTGGAAGCGACAATATTTAGGATCCGTCATTTCTTGTTCAGTTGGTGAACGTCGAATAGGAGGTAGGTTGATGTCATCATCCTGTATCCAGACTTCCAAAAGTTTAATTACTTCTTCGATTGGCAAAGAGAAGTCTGTGGCAGTTGGTGTTTCTCTTAGATGTTGTTGTTGGCGTTGAGCCGGTGATGGAGCTGCAACTTCTTGGTTTTTTCTTCAAGGTGATCGAATTGCTGGTGGAAGCGGAGTTGGAACTAGTGCTGGTACTGCACGCTTGGGTTGTTGTTCTAGGGCTTTCCTTTTGTATTCTACAGTCACGATACTCACACATGGTTGAATATTATATTGTTTATGAGTCAGACGACGACTGCTACGAGTATTGCATGTTTCTTCGTCTCTGAAGGGTCTTGTTCTTTTCAACAAGGTAGGTGCAATTATAGCTGATCGCTTAGCAGCTTCCGACAAGGTCTGAGAACACAAATCTTCCAAAAGAGATTTGTAGGATATTGATGTAGTTTTTAAATAGTGGTAAAAGATTCGATACTCAGACTTGTAAAGATTTGATTTTTAAACCTAATTTTTAAAACTAAAAATAAAGAAGATTAAAGTAAAATTGATTTCAATTTATGGGAAGGACTGAGACTAAGGATTCCACCATTAGCCAATTTTTCAAGTGATAAAAATCTTGCAACTCATATATTCAATTTATTCAAAATATTGCCAAAGTTAGATTTTCAAAATAATAGTTGTAAAACGAAAGCATGAGACATCAGAAGCTCTAAACTCAGCATGACCCATCACACAAAACACAACTAATTGATAAAAACCATTTTTTCCAAATTTAATTCAAAGCAAACAATAGTAAAAGAATTGCACAAAAATAATAAAATAAGAATTACAACTTTATTATTGGAAAAATAGCTTCCTCTGTCGCCCCAATGATGGTGATTAGCTCATCATGTTGGAAACACTCCCAAAATAATTGTTCATAGCTCAAAAACTGTTTACAATGAAGAAATAAAAGTAACACAGAAGATTTGATACGGATATAAGCGTTACAGACTGTGTTCTCTGTGTGGCTGAAGTGAACAGAAATAAATTACGGACCCTGGACGCTTTAGAAATATGAAAGAATAAGCAACGGGTTCAGTGATAGTTTTCTGGAGCCTTATGTTCTTCCTGTTCTTCACACCAGCAGAAATTTTTTTCTTCCTGGAATTTTTTCGCACGTCTCCAGATGATTATTTCCTTCAATCTATTGGCTATTTATAGGATTATCTAACCCTAGAAACCTTTCTTAACCGTTAAGGACTCAAAGAAGAGTCCAAATCAAACTCCAAATACGTGTTAATCACAAACAAGGAAAATTATCCTTTTCCGATAAGAACTTGAAATTTTTCAGCCAATTTCACAAGTGAATCACTCATGAATGACGTGTTTTAACCTTCTTTGATTGTTTCATCACTTGGGTAACTCAGAATCACCCCAAAATCCCTTAAAATTCGCACTTGAAACAACTCAGACACTTTTCTCACCTAAAGAATATCTCCTGCCATTTTCAGTTTTTGAATTTGAAAGAGGGGTGCTCGTAATCCAACTGGTGGGTGCCTTTATCAATTTTACTAGGTGCCCTTAGTAATTTTCCATGCTTTTAACAACTTTTGAGCCGGTTTTTCCACAAATATTTTTATCAAAAATTCCTACAAAGATATAAAAACCCATAATAAGTATAAAATCAAGCATTAACAAAATAGAGAATTGAGCACAATTTAGACACAAAAATGTGTCTATCAGATATCATCTTCCCTTCGTTGTGAAGACCCTGATTGCAACGTGTTAGATATGACGAGTCTTCTTTTTGTCTTTGAAGGAACTGTTCTGAGTCTTCACGAGTGGAAAAATCAGGTTGATGGCTTCTTTCTGGTTCACGTTCACTGTGAGGATAAATTTTACCATTGTCGTCATCCGTGGAGATGTGAATTGGTTATTTCGATAACTGATTTGTGAGAACTTTCAAAAGGGTGAACACTTCGTTCTGGGTCTTGACAATTTCGGTTTGATTTGTTACAACATTCTTCAGAATTTTCATTAGATCTTCAATAACGATTAGGGTTTGAGTATCTACAGCCTCAACAGGAGTTTGATCGGGAATAACGAATTTTGGAGTAGTAAGAGGGATTCCGTCGGTATTGGGAAATATGGAATCGTGATCTAATATAACCGAGACTTTCCTATAAATAACCATCATGAAATTGAGGAATTGGCTTTACGACTGAGAGATTGATCTCCCACTGTGGTCGCCGAAATGTTTATGGGTAAAAATGAATGAAGGGTAGAAAGGGGAAAAACGTTGGAGTATGTCAATACTTTTAAGATTAAATCGCTTAAACACCAAACATTTGTACTGTAGAAGTACTTTATAGATTCGAGAGATCAATCTGTACGAAATTGGCCTAAATCAAGAAATGACTGTTCCAGTTTCGCTTCGGTAACAAAGGAAGGAGAAGGGTTGATATGTATGGAGGGAAGCATAGAAAGTATTTAGATCAATGAGATTGAATGTCAATGATGATGAGATGTATTGAACTGCTGTGAAGACGAAAGCGAGTTTTCTGAGAATATCTAAGATGATAGCTCTGTGATCATTCAAGTGTTATTGAGATAAAAAAATTCTCAAGGAAAAACTCTTATCTTTGTCAATAGGTTGAAGAACCTATTTATAGAAGTAGAAGTTAACAAGTTGATCTCGTAAGTGGTGGCAGTTGCAGAGGAGTAGGAGAGTAGAGAAGTGGAAATCATGGTGATAACCGACTCCATTAGGTTAGTGGGACTTGACAATTGTACGACCACTATTCCATTCACTCCTTAAACCGCTGACATGACTTTTATACTTTTTCGTCGTGGGTGTATTTTTACACCGCACGTGTTGTATGCCGCCAGACCAAAACCCTAGTGAATATCGCCCAATGTGACTGTTGATGTCTCGAACATGATTTGAGTCTATTTTATAGATGTGTATTATTTGGCCAATTGTTGACATAGCTAGACTATTAGTCTTAGCATATTGATGAGTCTAGATTGTTGCCGAGACTAGCATATTGTTGAAACTAGCATATTGCTGAGTCTAACATGTTGTTGAGACTAGCAATGATGCTTAATACATCATTGTGTTTGAGAGTCTAATTGATATTGACATTGATAGTTACAGCGTATCATTGTGCCAGCTGGGATAATAATATACTTGTATGACCTTTGAAGCTGCGCAAGTGACAATGTTTCGTGATCACTAGCATCGTGCAAGTGTTGGCTTGTGTAAGAAAAAAACTTGTATGAGTGTGAACTCGTATGAGCACTAAGTTTATGTCAGCGCTAGATTTATATAAGCACTAGGCTTGAGTTCACACTAAGTTTATGTTAGCGCTAGATTTATATAAGCACTAGGTTTGTGCGAACGCTAAGTTCATGTGAATATTAGTGTTAGTAATTGCGAAATATTTTTAATTTCGTCTTACTGTGAGTGACAAAGTAAAGAAATTCAGAATATTGTTGATAGAAGGACCAAGGAGTGATTGAGGGACCGACCAAGGTTGAAGAGAGAGACCGACCAGGGTGGTATAGAGGGACCAACCAAGGTAGTAACGGGGACCGACCAAGGTGGTAACACGGTTTAGTGAGAGAACGGACTCTCAGTTGCGACTCTATGCTTCGTCTATCATATAGTCGCTTGCATTGTTTTGACATAAATAATAATATTAATACATGGACTAATTAGGGAGAAAGCAAAATTTAGGAATATTAAAATAATAATATTTTAATGTATATATTAGGTGGTTGCAAGACCTTGCTGAGTGCGGGACCTTGTTGTGTGCAGCTATTAGAAGAGCAAAATAGTTTTAAGAGATTAGGAAACCCTAAAATAAAAGGTAAAATAACAAAACTTTAGAGAAGAGGGAATGGGGACCGGCCAAGGGTGGCCAACATTACGTCTTTTATTCTACTGTTGGGTTGAGATGATTTTACTATTTTATCCTTTGTTAAAAATCCACCATCTACATTAGGGTATTATGGCTTTCTCAAAGAATATATTGAGTTTTAAAGTCCATATATCTCTCTTAATATATGATACTCTCATTACAGTGCTTGTACTGTTTTTAGTAAAATGCTTATACCAAGATTTCTAACTCTCTGTCCCATGCTCGGTAGATATATTTATTTTGTACCGTTACTACTGAATCCAGAATTACATCTTTGTCCCTATACTAGAAAAAATTCATATCTTCTACCATAATTTATGTGTTTTATTTCACATGTTTAAGTATGCCAACATGGGTGTGATTCATCATGTTTAACCCCCTGTTCTTCGAGGTTCTTTCCTTATTTAATCTTGCCATAATAATTGAGAAATTTCTTTATCCCAAATGGTGTGACATTGTTGATCTTATATTTTCATACTTCAACCTATACTGGTTCTTTAGTATAATGGATGAAGCAGAAAAAAATATAAGTAAAAAGATTTTTCCGACTCATGGCAACTTTTGTGAGTTTCTTTCCATAAAAGTTGAGGCGTGCTTTTAGTTGCAACATATCATTATTGAAGTTATTGACTCATTATAGTCTAAAAAGTGGATTACATCCCACTGAATAAGTTTTGGGGAAAGTCAATGTTTCGACAAACTTCCTTCGAAGCGTTACATAGTCTGAAGTTAATATGTCGCCTTAGAAACGCAGAAGGTATGACTTCCTCTTTGAACGGTGCATCGTCATAGGTAGAAGATTTTTATGATGGAAGTATCGTATTTGTGCAGACAAGCTTCCACATCAAAGACCCTTTAATGGTGCTCAAGTACTTCAGAGTCCAAAAAAGGTCAAATTCGAGTCGAGTTGGTTAAGCCAAAGTACAGTCAACTTTTCGGTCAAGGACCGGTCCATTGGTTTGACTAGGTCATGGTTAAAAAACTTAAGCATATATGGTCCGTTATATATGAAGTATTCATGCCCGTTGATAAAATCCTTGAGACTATTAGCATATATGCCCAAAGTATTTTGTTAACCCTAAAATTGGAAATTTCATCATCCAACTGCAGTGATCGGTAAACACTCTTTCCAATGTCAGATTATGATGAAAGTTTTACAGAAGATGCATAAATATATTACCACAAACATACTAAAATTTTAATAAAATCCAACGGATAGGTAAAAAGATATTCATGACTCTGCATGACTTCCTCATAATAGGTTTATATAGACACAATTGTAAAGATCGATTTCTTTACACATAATATATAAATTTGGGATATAACATATACCAAAATTTCAGAATAATCCAACGGTTGAAAGTCCAACTATTAATTTATTACTACTCAGTTCGGAATTTGGATTTTTCTAAATGAAAATCAATATGTATCACAGAGGTTTTGGGAATGACTTGATATTTTGATTTGTGTGAAATTTTATTCGAGTGTTCAAACGTTGGGTATAAAATAATCAAAATTCGTACAAATCTAACGGTAAAATCTCTATATTTGATAATCATAGATCTGTGAAACCCTAATATACACTATGAAAACGAAATTCTTTTATTAAAAAGAAATACCTGGTATCGCATCCATAATATAAATCAAATTTGATCAGAACCACGCTAATATATTCATGAAGTAATCTATCACCAATCTCGAACGATAAAAAAAATTGCACAGTTGCTAGAGTCGTGCTGATAACGTGTTGTAGTATTACTAGAAGATGGAAGAACATGAGAATAAGTAATCTTATTTATTAGAGGGTAATTACATATTACATAGGTTTAAGCCTCTATATATAGGCTATGAGGTAAACCCTGGTTACATTTATATGGGACGCACATACATGGACCCAAGGCCCTACAACATGCATAGAATTATTTGGAAAGAACGGTTATAAAAGAGACAATGGAAATTAATGGTAAATGTCTCATTATAAAAAAAAAAGTCAAGTGGGCTTAGGTAGGGCTGCACAAGAACCGACCAGGACCGAAAGACATGACCGGAACAGGTGGAACTGAGGTGGAACTGGACCGGAACTGAGGTGCTCGAGACAAGTACGTGTATTAAAAGGCAGAACCGTGTCAGGACAAGTACATGTACCGGTTCCTAGGTCATTCCCGACCAAACCGTACCCCAAAAAACCGACTCCTATGAACCATAGATGATGATATATCTAATCCTAGCCATCCAAATCTACCTATATAATACCAAGTTTACTCCATAACCCTAATAAACTAAATCACTTCTTCTCTTCTCATCTTCTCCTCTCCTTCTCATCTTACCGGTCACCAGAGTCACCATCATCATCCAAACCAACCTCCATCACTAATTCACCACAATTTCAATAACAAGAAGTAAGATCTCTATATCACAAGCAAGATTCCAGCAACATCTAGACCCACCAAGATAACCACCACCACCTTTGTTTTCTTTCATCTTCATCTTCTTCTTTTTCTTTTTTTCTTTATTCTTTTTATTGAAGGTTGGGATTTATTGAAACAGATTTATTCATGGGTTTGATCAAGTTTTCAAGTAAGTAATGAATGAAAAAGAGGATTTGATGATGTTGATTATTGAATTCATATTTGTAACCATGATAAAATTAAATATTTAGTCTTTTGATTTCTAAAGCTTAATTTAGTTGTGAAAATTGTGTATGTGTGACTTGATTTAGATTTCAGATGAAGAATTTAAAGAGATTTGAATGTGTACGTGAGGTGAATATTCAGGTGGTTTTTAATTTTGTTGTCGGTGATTATCAAGAACATAGAGAAGAAAGGGAGGCGTTGTTTGAGAAGTTAAGATGCAGTGATGTTGTTGGTATTCGAGTTGGTGGTGGTAGAGATAGATTTGAACAGAGATTGGAAATAGGTTTTGTTTGTGAATGATTACTATTGCAAGAAAGGAGTTTGTGCTATTAGAAATAACAAAGAAGCTATGTTGGAATCAATCACCAGAGACGCACGTAAGGTGTTTGTAAAAATACCCCAATGACTACCGTGATTATTAAAATGGCATGTCAAAATCTCTTCTCCTCATATCCTGTTTTGTTAACTGGTAATGATAGATTATTAAGCTCTAAATTGTGATAGAACTAAACAAGTTCAATTATTTGGTTTAAAAACTATGGTCTGTATACTTTTATCTAATGGTGTTGTTCAATCAATTAGGTTATACTAAAATCATATTTCACAATTCAGATCTCATGAATAAAGTTTTTTTTTAATTTGAATTTTCCCACAGATAAAGATGATCTTGCTTAAGATATATTTTTTTCCCCTAAAATCAAAAATTAACCCTAAACAAGGTACAACCCCGGAATTGGAATTGGACCGAACCGAGCTAGCAGCTACCGGTTTATAACCGTACCAAATAAGGAAGGTACATGTACCTATTCTAAATTTAAGAACCGGCTATAGGTCGGTACATGTACTCGTTTTTGCTAAGAACAGAGCCGAACCAACCTTTGTGCAGCCCTACGCTTACGTGATTATTTAGGTCGCGAATTGTATTTTCGTTTTTAAAGGTCATTCTGTCTGGATTGATTTTTAACCATTATTTGTTTGCAAAATTCGATGAAATATGTGGATACCATTATTTACGTGGGTATTTAAAGGTCCAGAAGGAAAATATGAGAGCGGCAAACCCAAGTACACTAGTTAGAATAGTCCTGAATTTATGTAACTTATGTAGTGTGTTCCCCGAGTAGCACCAGATCATGGAGGTTTTGAGTCAAACACTAATACATAAAATTTAGTTTATATTTCCACATGATTATATCTAATTAGTTCATATTTTTTTATGCTTGGGTGTGTTGTCTAGATTATAACAACTACATTTTGGCGTTGACATAAGGGGTTTGACTTAGCCTTTCCACGAGAAAAAAATCACTTTTAAATCTTATCATAAGATTTAAGCCACTAGGGAGGAGCTGGTTCGCGAGATCTTTGTTTGAGACATAAACCAAATTTTATGATATATTATCCGTTTCAGACGTGAAACCGAATTAAAATATCTCTTTTTAAAGTATTCTCAGTTCAAAGTTAAAATGATAGAAAGTTTTAAACAAACTTTAGCTAAAAAAAAGAAGCACATAGTAGATTCAATGCTAAAACATGCAGATTTCGTCATAACAAACTTTAAGTGTTATAAAAATAAGAAAGCACACAATCATAGTTTTCATCTCATCAAATTACGACAAAAGAAGCAAAAAAACACCATAAAACACTAGATGTACCAAGTTTACCAAGTTAAAAGGGATTAGGCAAGATATCCATCAATATGGACACACTTAGTTAGGGGAAAACACCATCAGGATGAGAGTCGTTACGTTACCAACTAAAAGACATGAAAATGCCCATGCTTTGGAGTGTGCAAACTGTTAGAGCACTGCTCGGTTGAAACCACACGTAATGGTATGTCAAGCTTGTTGTCAATGTTAAATGACCAAAATTATGTCTTGATGAAATGTCTAGGACTAGGATTAAATTTAAGTAGTTGAGTCTCATAATTCATTGAATACCCTCGAAGATTGAATACTGAATATCACATGAAACATCAACGAGAACTTCGTCAACAAAGGTAAGTGAATACTGATTATCCTATTTGACTCGTTTTATTCTACCATTTTATCTTCTCAGACAATGTTGTTGAATTTAGTAATTGATGAGATACAAAGAAGAAGTTTTGAGTTCAAGCTTATTCTTGATTAATCTCAAAACTAGATCTCAAGCAATGGTTGTTCAAAGGACTTATCACATTTTTGGTCGAGAACAACTCTAATTGTTCAATAAACTATGTTTGCACTTGAAGTACCTAAAACTCCAACTTTGCCTAGAGTTTGCCAAACACATTTGGCCATTCGCGAATTGTGTAATTTGAAGTTTTTTTTTGACATCCAACTTTTCCTAGTGTTCACGAACTACTTTTATTAGTTCACGAACTGTGCATTTGGAGTGTTTTTTTGCTGAACATCCAACTTGGCCTAGAGTTCACAAAGCACTTTTCCTAGTTCGCGAACTATGCAATTTATAATGTTTTCTGTTGACTCTAAAAACTCCTTGAGTTCGTGAACCTTGTTTTTCAGTTGGCAGACTACATGGAAATTTGATGTTATTGAACCCTTTTCTTGATTGATTCACGAACCATATTGGTTAATTTGTGAACTTATGGTGCACGGGCCTTATTGAAAAATATGTGTATGCACCATTCTTCTTTGTATTACAAGGAAAACTTCTCGCCGATTATTGGTTCCAATTTTTAGGACCATGCTATTGTGAGTAAGTTAATTATTTTCCTAATCGAGTAGAAGTTAAACTTTGAAGGCATCTTTCTTCCGAAAGTAATTGGTTACCATTCTTACGGCTTCTAACGAAGGAAAGAACTATACTGCTAGAATGTTCTAACTATATCGAAACAAGTTTACTTGGGATCAAAATAAAAAGTTATTCTTAGCAGACTTTCTTCCGTTATGTTATCACTTTTAGAAGTGTTTGTTATGGAAACAACTTAAACTTGTACTTGGGATTGTTATCGTTTCTTTGTTTTATTGAAACTCGTGTATATAAATTAATGTAACTTTTACCTATGATTTACTAATGCAATAAAAGTATTAACGTTTATAAGTTGTGTTACCAAAATTTGGTTTTGAAATTTTGGAAAAAAATCATTTTTATAGGAGATTTTGGTAAGTGAATTTATATTATAGAGTGCCAAGGGTGTTGAAATCATCTAATAGATTCAGATTTCTCTGTAATGGAATTGGCTCAACCAAACACTTACTTTCTGAATAAGAAATCCAATTATTGGATTTTAATTCTTTGAATTGGATTCCTTTGTAATTCAATTTTTCGGGGGGGTCCATTTTCCCCAACCAAACACGATGTAAGTGTTTATCCTTTATGGTAAATTTTTTAGGAGTTCGAGTAGATTTTGTAGGTATATCTTTTATAAACCCTTGGGAAACTATAACTCGTCAACTAGGATCACCTAGGCTTGTTGCACATGCTAAGTGTAACCGTGATTCATAAATACCAAAGTGAGTTAGATTTAAATTAGTACTTTGCTCAAGGACCAATAAAAGACAAGTGTAGCGGAATTTTTAATTATTGTATTATTTTCACTATTTTGGTGATTTAACCACATATTTTGATGTTAGTGTCTATGTAATTATTTTCTGATTTTTTTGTTTTGTTTTTTAGTTTAGTAGGAGTTATCATGATGAAGTGACTAAAGAAAAAGATATGGATTACTTTTGACCTAAAGGGAACATGTTTGAAGAAGGACAAGAACCCACGTGAATATCAAGTTTAAAAGATTAAGTTTGAGTAAAAAATAAACAGGTTTCGAAATCAAAAGCCATTTGGTTCCGTAACCAAAAAAGCTAACTAATTATGTAACAAAAGAAAAAAGTTTAGAAATTTCAGCTTCGGATGGTTTCGGAACCTAAGTCACGTGGTTTTGGAAACCCCACATATTAACAAGAAAATTTAAGAAAAATTGAACTTAATGTGGTTCCAGAACCATATGCGCTAGGTTCCGGGACCCACTCCGGGATTTAACATATTTTTAGGTTTTTCCATGCGCTAACACTTTCCTAGTTGAAGAGGATCTGGGGATCAAGTTTGAACTATATAAGAAGAAATATAAGGGTCAAACAAGACATACCTCAAACTCTACAACAATAAGAGAACAAGGAGATAGGTTTTGGACTTCGAAGATCTTCTTCATCACATATAATGTTTCTTAAATTACTTTGTTTTTGTTATCATCTGCATTTTTCGTAAATCTTGATTACTTATTTTCGATGGTTTTTTTATTTGTTTTTGGATTATCTAGTTTGAGAAGTGAATAATTTGACTGCTGCTATAAATTGTAAAATTCACATTCTCCAGAAGTTGTTGTGTTGAGATGACATGATAAGAAATAAGAATTTGGTACAAATCGAATAACATAGATCAATGAAGAACCAGTGAACCCTAATTCCCCCAAAATATGTATGATTCAAGAGAGTTTTTATCTAAAAGGTTTGTGTCGTGTTCTTCATCAATGGTGTTTTTACATATATTCATCAATGGGATTTCTAATATGCGGACTGAGGTGGAGAAAGAGAGTAAAGACTTCGGTTAAGGGATATTACATCGAGGTCATAAGATTAATGCTTTTAGTAAAGTCATTGGATTCTAGGCCCACTTCAGGGGTACAATTGCAAACTCGATATCATTTCTTCTATACAATTAATTAAATTCTAGTCAATGACAGTCGACTACGTTCAACATCTATTTCAGGTACTAAGCACTAAGTTAGACAAATGTTAGACCAAACACTAACTTTGGATAAAATGTAAGTACCAAAAACCAATTAAACCAAATCGAAAACTTGGACCTACAAATATAAATCTCCAGAGAAGAGGATTGAAGTGTCCGATTTTTACACTGAAAATGAAGTCGGGCATTTTTCACATTTCAAGTGGTGTAACGTTTTTAACCTTAAGGTTCAAAATTTGATCTGATGGGACTATTCACGAATGCCAGACTTCATTGGATCGGTCGAGTACTTATTGTTAACTTAAGGTTCAAAATTTGGTCCCTTGGTTAGCAATCTTTTTATATAATAAGGGACCCTTAAGTCCACATATGCCAATGCCACAATCATTCTTGATTTTGTTCACTTTTCCTGTTATCACAATCTATTTGACTACTCTAACAGTTACTAACGCTTATGACATAATCCAATTAGCAAACCAACAATTTCTAATAACGTTCCAAAGTTGTTTTTTTTTTAAGTTGTGCATCCTTTCAAAAATACAAAGCTTTGTTATAACTACCAAATTTTGAAAGGTTGTGTCCATTTATGAAACCCTTTCGATTTGAATTTGGAACAACTCTTCAAAAGGGATGTGACTTTTTATCAAAAGACTTTTCTAAAGGATGTGACCTTCCATAAGAGACTCGTTGTTCTCTTCTAAGAGTCACCAACATATATATAAACCTCATCCATGATTCACTATAGAAAAAAAGAAAACACACAACACAATATGATTTCACTAGCATTCATTGTAGCCATAGTATTGAGAGCAAGAAACATTAAGTTTGGTTTGTCGTTTCATTGAGTTTGGGAGTGTCTTCTACTCATAGAAGAAACATGTTTGTATCCTGGGAGACAAGTAAGACCTATTAACATCTGAGTGAGGCGTATTTTGTTATATCCAAATTACTTAGTAATTTTATAGGTTGTTTTATCGTCTGTAAGTATAACATTATCGTTTGAACTATTCAAGTTGAGTTTATTTGGCTTTTGCAACTCTAATCAACATCAATTGTAATACAATGACAATCAAAATAATGACATAGTTACTAGATAAAATCTATAGTCTATATTTCCCGTAACAAAACAACAATCAACAACTTTTTATAACTATCCCATTAAAATCTACTAACGCAACTTTAACTGCCTACATTTTACAGACACCGGGTAAGATGCATGTAGGAAGAAAATGGAATGATGTTGAGGGATAATTTTTATCCATATATAATGCCCATTTTGACTTTGGTCAATATTTATTGATATTTTGGTCCCATGAGTAGCAAGAATTAGTCCTTTACGCTTATGAGACCATCGAGATGCGGACTACAGAGTTTTGTTGGGTAACTTGTGTTAAATATTGCAATTTTTTTGAAGCATTAAAATAGGCTACTCTTAAATACAACCCACACTTTTATTATCAATAAACCATAAAAATTAGTATTTAAACTAACCGAATAGATTACATAGCCCACAAAATTATATACAATTATTATATATAAACCCCAATAATTGGATAAAACATCAAATCCCTAATTCAACAAAATATAAATAAATAGTTAATTACCTAATTTTCATAATTTAATTTATATAAGATATTTGACATGATTGATGATTTTGAAGAATAGTCAATACCCTCAATCAATTTTAATGTAGTCATAATTTAAAAAAAAAATCATTTTAGAGAATTTTTTTTTATAGATTATGTTTATTGAGTTTTAGGAGAATGATTCTAAGAAAATGATCAAAACCTTAGTTAATTCCATTGTTGTTGAGGAGATTTTTTTAAGAGAATAATTAGAAAATATATACCCTCGATCAATTTTAATGCAATCATGATTGAGAAAAAAGAACATCATTTTAGGAAAATTTAAGAATTAGGGTTTAGTTTGTTTTTTGGAAAAGTAAGAATTAAGGTTTATAATCGGTCAATTTGTAAGACTATGAAAAAAGAAATACAATTAATTTGAAATATGATATAAAAAAAGTTACGGTTTATTTTGATTTTAAGGAAGACGTAGGATTTAAGTTGGATTGTTAGTTAATAAATTAAAACTTGTTTAGTTTTTCATTTTAACTTAAATTTTTTGGCTATAGATAATTGTTTGTACTGAAAAAAATTGCTCCTAGGAAAAACAAATGTACTATAGAAGTACTTTCTTTAGGTTCGAGGATCAAAATCGTACAAAACGAGTCCAAACCAAGAAGATGGATGTTCACGTTTTGCTTCGGTTACAAAGAGAGAAGATAGGTTGATCTCAGGGGAAGGAAGCAGAAAAAGTTGAGGAAATCAGTGGTGATGAATTGTGTGTAAAGGTGTTGAACTATGGATAATAATAGCGCTTGTGAGAATGATCAACTTGTTTTGTTTTTATGAATAGGCTAAGTAGCCTATTTATAGTAGTCAGGGATACATACTGCTTTTTTCATAAGTAGTAGAGGTAGTGAAGGAATGGAGAGATGGAGATTATGGAGATAATGGTATAGCCACGCCCATTATATTTGAGAAGTTTCTGGAAACTCCTAAACCATTGCTCAATCATCTCTTTAACTGCTATAACCGTCACCACTACTATGTAACTTTCCCACCATGTGTTGGCACACCGCATGTTGCTATAAACCACCAGAACAATACCCCATGAAAAATCCCCCATGTAACATGTTTTGATTTCTCGTAGGAGTTAGTGGAGTCATGGACTCAAAGCACATGAGTAATTTATCGTAAGATAATACTAACAAAAAGTTTATGCCAATACAACGTGGTCATGGCATATTTGTGGCATGTTTGCAATATACAAATTGTGCTAGAAGTGAACATAAGTGCCATTGGCATGGTTGAAGTGTTGCCAACATATTTTGTAGCAACTCTGGAAGGTGACGACACTGGCACGAACAGACGAGGATGGTGCTGGCATGAGCATTGTGGCGAGGATGGCGCTGGTGTTGTGTTGCCGCTGGTGTAAGCACTGGTGCAGCATTAGCGCTGGTGTTGTGTTGGCGCTGGTGTTGTGTTGGCGCTGGTGCTAGCAATGTGGCTATGGCCTGCTAGTGCTGGCACTTGCTAGTGATGTGACTATGGCCTTGGTCTGCTTAGGGTTTCTCAATAGTATGAGATTTAGTGTTGGCATTATGCTTGGCCTTTGTGTACTGCATATAGAACATATTCAAGGAATTCAGCCGTGGAAGTTTGCGACCAGAGACAATGTTCGATACGACTATGTATTTATATGGTATGCATTTAATTAGTGTCTTCATTCAGGGGTGACATAGAAGCTCACTCTGAATGTTCATAATTTTGTGTAATCAACATGTTTTGATTAATGCGTATTGTTTGTATGGACGCACATGAAATAACAAGGGTTTAGCCGGGTAAAGTCCTGAAATTTTGCGGGGGCGTACATATAAAAGAGCTACAAGATTAATGTAGCCATGAGCTGAATACATATTCTCAATTCTCTTGCACAATATAAGACAGAAGTACATATCCATAATTTTAATTCCGGATCAGAACGTTTATACATATATATATATATATTTTATATCTCTGCAGCTGATCAGATGCGATATTACAATTTTCTCCCTTATCAAAAATATACCATAACAAAAATTAATACATGGACTATATTTAAAAGAAGCCTTAAAATATTTCATACGAGTAAATCTATTTTTGAGGATTCAAACCTTCTTAGGTTTCTACCTTGTCAACGAGAGGAGTACTCTTCTTTAATACAAGTTGGAGTGATTTCGAGATGTGATTGTATGTGGTGTATGCCACGGTGACACACCAAATATCCCCTCATGGCCCAAGCCTACGAAGGCACTGAGCACCACTCAGTGAATAACGAAGTACGAAACGTTGGCGCCCTTAGGAGCCCAGAGGAAGAGAAGAGAGGTAAAAATCTAGACGAGTAAAGTGGAACTGGTGGACTAAAACAGCGAGTAATAGTCAAATAGATATACACTATTTAGAAACAGAATGCAAAGTTCATTCTTTCAAAATCATCAAATCAAATGGCTTCAATTTTTTCTTCTCTGTGTTTTCAGTCACTCGGAAGAAGAATTTCACCCTGCAATTCCATACCCAATAATAACACTAAAGGTAACCCTTACAAAACCAACAAACTATATAGAGTTTTAGAACTATTTCTTCTGATGTGTCTGGATTGATACCACTGATTTAATTGCCCCTTGTGAGGGTGCGAACAGTTCACAAGTCGCCCTTAGCCTTGAGAGGATTCAAAATGCATAACCTTTTTTTATATACTTTCGTTTCATGAAGCTTTATTTGGATGTTTTTGTACACCAGGAATTAGGAATTGGAGAAATCAGTCAATTGTTCAGTGCAACCAAAGAACGACTCACTTGGATAACGGTTCAAGGTTATTACCAAATTTAGTATCACAATGTTTCATTTGTCTATTGTCATCGTATCTGAGACATTACAATTGTTTGTGTTATGGTTTTAGTAATTGTATTGAAGAGGAAGAACAATCAAAGAAAACAAAAAGGAGAGAAGCTTTAATTCAGTTAGCCGAGAAGCTTTAATTCAGTTAGCCACATTTGCTGCATTTTCTTATTCTCCATTCATCGGTTCTGCAGCAGCAGAGGAGAAGGGTAAGTTCTTCTTCCGCTGCTTTCTGCATTAACAAATATTAATATTGAAATTGATATGGCTTGAGTTATGATGTTTCAATCTGGTGGAAATTTCGCAGACAATTTTCGGGTTATTCAGATGAAACAAATAAATAAAAGATTATGGTCCCTGAAGGTGAGAGTGTTATTTGCAAATCAATGAGTATTATCATTCCGTGAGGCCGTATGGAGGAGATAGACACTTAAGAAAGTCCCAAGTGGCCTTGTGGGGATTCAAAGTGGTTACCTATGAGGAGCAAACCCACCATCGGCACAGCTACCCCCGAGTTATTGGCAATGACTATGAGTGGAGTGGCCCTTCATGTTATATTGTGGGTACAGGCTAGGGGTTTAGTCTATGTGAGACTGGAAATTAGTACTAATCCCATACATGTGTTTGTGCAGATTGGCAAGTTGGTCAAGGAAAGGGCAACGGACTTAGAGCTTTAACTGGATTTTACCCACAAGTTGCTTCTGAATCCAATGGTATTTAGTTGTCCGAGAGTTTATCATAAATCCATATGTTTATTACAGGCTTTTGTGAAGTTTGTTTAATCGAGAGAAGTGGTATTTGCTTGCTTGAGTTAGTGTTTTTATCACCTTGCTTGGCGCTGACTTCACGAGAATGGAATCTTTCGGCAAAGTTGAAGAGTTTGCCGAGACACTGGTAAGTAGTAGTGAGTTTGTGCTTTGAAAATGAAGTTCCCTCACTCGTTTGATAATCCAGTCAATGGGAATGGATGGAGAACTTATTTCACTTGAGAAATGGTCTATTGCTCTTCTTATTTGAGAAGTCGAAATCTGTTTGATGAACAGGTTAGTGGACTAGATAGAAGTTGGCAAAGGCCTCCAGGTGCAGCTGCAAAACTTATCGCCTGCAAATCTTCAAATGGTATTCATCCATCCAAGCACTTTCCGAGCACGGGGTTTTCTGGTCAAAGTATGGATGTAATTGTTGTTAAATTTACCTAACATTATTTGATCAATTCTCTTCTGTCCATGTATGCGTAGGGATTTATAATATCAAATACAAACTACAAAAACCAGGTGAGAGTTGCAGACACATATTTTCCAAGATTGGGATGGCTAACAACGGCTACTACAACAGATTGTTTACTGTAACAGGGCAGGTATCTGTTACATATAACCACACTCCAAATACATATTCCCTTTCCCTTTCTGTCTTTCCCTTCTACCTGCTATGTTATAAGTGCAAATTAACAAGGGATATCTTGTGTGGTTGTAGTTTATGGAAGAAGAAACAGACGAATACAGTTCCAATGTTCAGAAGGTGACTAAACAAGCTCGAACTGTTTTGCATGGTTTAGTTTAGACTAGTTCCTCCTTCTTTCCTGAACATGTTCCACTTGCTTTGCAGACTGTATCATCCTTCAAGTTTACTTGAGCAGCATGGTGAGGTTCTTTAAATATACAGAACCAGAGCTGAACTTTAATGGTTCAAGTTCGACCTGGGAAATTTGTGGTGAGAAACCAACACAGAATCATATGATTCTCCAATGCATTCTTACTTTATTACCTTTATTGACAAACATGACTCCTAAATTGGTGATGTTTTTAATGCAAACCAGATGGACAAGTTCTGCCAGGAATCAAGGTTGGCAATGTGATGAAAGGAAGAGAGAAGCAAAAACAAAACTCTATAGAAGTTTTTTTCTTTTTTTCCTATGTATGCATGTATTTTTTGGTGCAATTTATGATCCAGCTTTAAGGATCCAAATCCACAGCTACAACTTTTTGCCCTAGTCTAATTGAAAGCTAAATAAATAGATTGTATAAACTAGCAACAAAGAGAACATACATGCACATAAACACTGTGTGCAAGAAGTGAAGATTGTATCTTGTTTCAATTGCTGTAGTTCGAATGGATTATTTTCAGAGGTTAATTCTTTACAATGAATAGATGGTACATCATGTGGCTGTTATAATTAAAATATTGGCATGATTTTATACCACCTCATTCATGTGACAATGAAGAGCAGAGACATAGATTACATATATATTCGCAAAGCCTTCGAAGCTTTTCTGGCATTCTCTGTGTATGCAACATACTATATAGGCATCCGAAATGAGCAATAAGTCATGTAACAATATCTGTTGTGTTAACACTCCCTTTTTCTATGCTTGTATCCTTGTTTGATGGAGTTGTACTATGAAAAGAAATGCCAGTTGATCAGCAAAAAACTGGTTTTTCATATCCTGCAATTGGTGCCACTCTTTCTCCATGTGCAGTTCCATTTCCTCAAAATGAACAATTTTATCCTGCATTTCCTTCATCTGCAAAAAGGAATGATGTACAGGTGTTGATGCTTGGACAGGATTTCACCAAAATAAGGTTACTTCAAATTCACATTGAAACAAGCTTGGCTATAGACATACCTGAACCTCTACTATGTCTGATATGGATTTCTCCGGATTTTGCTCTTCCTTCTTCAAGGTGGAAGTGTCAGCAGCATCAGATACAGCCACCTCCAATTTGGACAATGTGGAATTGCCATTGTCAGTAGCACCAGATAACACACCTGAAGCAAGTTATAAATACCATAAGTTCGTAAAATATAAAATGCCTGTCATTATCCAATGAGCCTACCAGAAAAGTCCTCGTCCGACGAAAATGATTTCCGGAGGGGTTTTAATATATTGACAGGTCATATGGTGGTTTCCAACAATCGAGAGATTCAGACATGAACAGCTTGACATGAGGATCTTATAAGCATTACATATAAAGTTGATATGAACCAAATATTTTAGCTCCCATTTGCTAATTCATATTTCACGGTGAATAATTATTTGATTGTATAAACTATACCACTTTATGTAATTCAAACACTATTCTATCCTATTCCCCAGGTTTCATCTAAGTACAAATCCAGCATGCCTACATCCAGCTCCCATTGAAGGTGTTAAATCCTGTAGCCTAACAACACAAATACACACAAAACACATTTGCCACATCACTAACTGCTAGGCTAGTACTCAAATAGGTGTCCTTACCCGTTTCAGCAGGGAGAGACCCAAATCCTTCTCTGATCTCTTTATGACTAATAAGAAGGTCCTCCTTTGAAAGAGCTGCCACAGCTGCTCGAGCTGCAGCCTCTGCAACCCCAGACCCAGCCATCGTGGATAAGAAAGCCACCTGAGAACACATCAGATATAACATTAATACAGATACTCCTGTCTCCATCCCTCAAATCTAATGCCACTAGGCAACTCATTTAATAATATATTGCACATGACCAATAATTCAACGAGAATGTTTCAAACGTTAAATCAAACTTAAGCAAAATCGTAGAATCAAATATAACTTCCCTTATCTCTAAAGTGGTGGAGTTTTAAGTATATACCTGAGCCATAATTGGGTTGCTTACATCAGCGAGTGGTGTAAGGCACCTTTTCTTTGCTGGGGCCGATGAGGAAACATTCTCTGCTCCAGCTTCAGTCTCACTTTGGTCTTTTGTATCATAGTACTTATCAACCTCCACAGAGTCTGGAGGGCCTATAAATTGTTCCTTGAAGGGAAATTTGACGAAACGAGCAACACACTCTTTCTCACTTCTCCCACCAACATGCTCAGCTACCTTCTTCCAGTCATCACCGAAGTGCTGAATGGCTTCAAGAAGGCGCAGAGTCTCTTTTTCTGTCCAGTCACCCGTCTTAGTTGCTTCACTGATTTCAACCCTTCTGAATTCTGTAGCACTGACACCCACACGATAGTTTCCACGGACATAGCATCTTGCACAGAGAGTAAGATCATGCTGTCCAACACATTAAATGATCAGAAACATGAATATATTATCTTTGAGAGTAGACTTTGTTACACCAAAAACTATTTTCCTGGACTTAGCAATTACGTAACAAACACAAGTTGAGCACAACAGACTCACTTAGACAAGGGGTCACTAGGATGGTCGATATACTTTTCGATGGTTGGTTCAAGACTTCAAGGGGATCCTTGGTATTACAGGTGACCAAATTGTTGCTTAAGAGGTGCAAAATACATCTTATATTTTAAACAATAGAGATTCAACATAACGCATACGCAACCACCATCAGAATGTAAGACGACAGTATGTAGAATATACATATATATGCATAACCTTTTCATTCAAGAAACAAGAAAAACAAAATTACCTGATCACAAACAAAACAAGCAATGCTGCAAACAGTTTTGCACCCACTACAAAGTTTCTTTGTGGTTTCTTTCGTTGAAGAAGACAAAGGAGAAGGCTGGTAAGGACTTCCACTAATAACCCCCTCGTTCAACTTAACACTACCACTACTACTACACCCTCTCACTTCCCATTTGGAATTCGACCTCGACGGAACCATGCCAGTATAATTAATCAAACCCCAACCTTCAAGAAAATCAAAAACTCTACGAATGGAACCAACATCACCAACAAGCATTTTCCGAATCTCCGTATAAGTAATCTTATTCAAAGGCTTTTCTCTAAATTTTTGAATCATAGTGTCTCTATAATACTTATAGACACTAGGGTTTTTCATAGTCGACTTCCCATCAAAGAATTCAGGAAGAAACCGTGTCTCCGTTTCATGAATTTTATCCCACAAAAACCATCCTAATAACAAATAAGACAAAGAGAAATTTACTTTAAAAAAATAATCAAAGAAAAGCTAATTCTTAGAAATTAGGGTTCGTAAAGAAGGGGGAACGTGAAATACTTACTTGAATAACTAGGTATGCTGATGACATTTTGGTTAGAAGTTGAAGGAGAAGAAGATTTCGATGGTTTAGGAACTAGTAGTGGCGTTATGATATCTTTTGGATCAGGAATTTGTAGATTTACGACTGGAGGCGACGGAGTTCCAGGGATCTCTGTCGGCGGAGGTGGTGGTGTTTGGGGAATCGGAACCGGTGGTTTGATTACTGGGAATTGAGCTGCTTCCATTGCAGAGTAGCTGTTAAGATGGGGGAACGGTGTGTGTGTGTGTGTGAGAGTGAGAGCGAATCTCAACTTCCAACCGTTGTGATGATTTGGGTGCGACTACGAGGACAATGAACGAAACATTAAGACCTTATTCAGCCTTTTAATGACTTGTAATGACGGATATACCCATGCTAAGACTCTTGCTAACTAAGCCTTTGCAACTTTGGTCGGGTCAAAGTTAAATATGGACGCATATTCAGGGAATCAGGGATGAGGAGCAGCGAGGATCCTTCTAGATTTGGCCCCACCGACCACCGTGTCCAATCCAATACATAAGTCTGCCATCTCCATCCAATTCAAATCTGAATTCACATCGAATAGATGGGTCAATGGCCAGATGATCATTTGCCAGTGGAATCAATAGTTTCTTTCTTTTTAATAACTTAAATCCCATTATAATAATTGGACTAAAAACTAGACTGATATTAATAAAAAAAAAACTTAAATTTTTAAGTCTTAAATAATTATAAAACCTCCGCAACACTAGCACCAGCTTTTAACTTTGGCATCTTTCCGACTACGCTTAATCCAACGAGTGTTTGTGTCCAACGAATTTTAAAACGAACGCCCATATTTAATCCAAAATCCATTGGTTTTTAAAAATTTCACCTGTGTGTAACCACGCACAAAAAATCGGGTGGTGTAAATCGGGTTAATATATTGGATGATAAAAGTTCAATCCTAACACATAATTATGGTTGTTCATCCGCCTATCTCCGACATATCCGGGGCTATCTAATATCCTATCCAATTAAGTTTGTTTTTGCATTAAATCCATTTCAATTGGATGATCGGGTTGGTTGTCATCCGATCCAACTGAAATCGGCTTGGATTGGATGGTTGGTTTAAAATATATGATAAAACTTTCACATCCAATATTTAATTTTACTAAACTGTTTTATAAATATAATCAAATTTAAGTTATAAAAAACATCAAAACGTACTATAGATACATGTACTATAAATCACAAGATATTAATTGTTAGCAAACATGAACATGTATTAAAAGTTAATAAATTTGTTCAAATTTTTGAATCGCAGTAAAAACAGAATAAAATTGTAAATAAAATATTATATGAGATTAGACTGGTTTAGTCGGTATATACTCAAGGAAATTTAACATTCAACCCAATTTGATCAGTTTGGACAACACACTTTTAATCCAAACCAAACACCTAACTAGATTAATTTGAGTCGAATCTGTTCAAGATAAGTGCATAATTTACATGATTATATTTTAATTTTTTTTGAAACAAATTATATAATTATAATGTTAAATATGTACTAATATTTGCTATCATTCTTGCATTTTATCTTGTTATTACTTTTATTCGTTTCATTTAGGTGAATCATCCTAATAAGAGTGGAAATCAATAAAAGGTCTAAGAAGTGAAGTAGTCCAAGTATACAAGTACTCAGCGCCAAAAGAAGTGGAAGAAATGCGACGAAAAGTAGCAAAGAACGTCGAAAACATAAGAACGGACATAAAGTCAGGAACTAAATCTTTAAATCCAAGAGTTATTATCATCATTTTGTAGACAATGAAAAGATGAAAATAAAACAAAAAGAATGAGGTCATTCCGAGGTCGGACGAAGAAGTTATGCTCAAATCAGTCGAGCCAAGAACAAAGAATGCACAACATCAATTATCGGCATTTGTGGTGCAATTATATGAGCCGATAATTGGAACATTTTTGGCCAGAAAAAGTCTAGTTTTTTGGGTTAAATTAACGACTGTTGTGGAAGATTTACGTGTGCTGATAATTGGCCAATTTTTCTCCAAAAAGATTTATCGGCGGTTGTGGAGGAATTATATATGCCGATAATTGGCAACTTTTTGGCCAGAAAGATTGGAATTTTGAGCATCAATAATCGGCAATTACAGAGAGTTTATATATATGTGCCGAAAGTAGCTCGGCGAGAGAGACTTCTTGGACGTATTTTGGACTTCTAAATCAAGGAAACATGGTCTCATCAGGACTATAACATCTAGATTTCATGAGGACTGTATAAAAAGACCTATGTAAGCCTATGAAGACGTCTTTTATACCACTTTTCAAGTTTTAAAAGAGATCAATGGTAGAGACATTTATGTGTCTTAATTATTCTCATATTTATATTGTTATTTCTCAATGGTTGTACTAATAATGTTATTTTGTATGTTTGTAGGTATTTTTGAAGAATAATAAATTGGGAGAAATTGGATTCAAAAAGTGTTAAAGGTACCTCTTCAAAGGATAAAGGAACCCATCATATTGATAAAAGGCACCAAACTTTAATTTCAAAACATCATTTGGGCGGGAATACATATCTTTCATTTACGTGAATGACTTAAAGAATCTAGAGAATATTTTGAAGCGGTTAAGGCATGATATCTTCTTCCGGAAATTAGAGGAATTTTACAACTTAAGAAAGACTCAAAATAACTAACAGAGAAATTAGTTGCTTGCTGTAAAAAGGAAGGAATATCATCTAGGGTTTGAAATCTTATCTCCGTTAAAAATTGGGTCTATCGAAAATATATTATCTCGAGTTATGAAGGAAAGAAAATACAAAACGTGTTGAGATTTAAATACCGAGAAGAAATCAGAATCTGGACTTAATGATCGACAGAGAGAAAAAAAAGATCATAAAAAATTCTTTTCTGTCGAGAATCATTTCCATTAAAGAGGAGGTTTGGGGGAAGATTATGGAAGACAAGGGTGTTCTAGTATAAATAGGGTCAAGATCAGAAGTTGGTGGGAGGTTTGGCTTCGGCCAAATTTAAGAGAAATCAAAAGCCAGTTCAATTCTGCACTTTCAGTTCATCACCGAGGAAGAGAAGAAGAAGAAGACTAATAGAAACAATCACTAATATTGTTATCTATTATTTTAATTTCAATACCTTTTGTAACAGTTCAGTGAATAGTGCATGCGACAGATTGAACTTTTAATACACTATTAATCAGTCTTTGCTTAGCTGCGTCTGAGGCGTGTCGTAGATTCAATAAAAGATTTTAATCTTTCTGCGACTTTTTTGATCAGTTTTTTCTTGTATTTTTATCCTTCTCACGTATTTTTGAGCCATGCACCAATCTTTGGAGGGTGTTTTGAGCGTGATGAGCTAAACCCCATCACTGGGACAATGGAGGAAACCATATTTCACAATTGTGTGGTAAATATATTTAATTCTTTTACGACTTTTGCATTAATTTAATTTGATTTATGGTTTTTATTAATTGGTTGTCATTTAATTTGATGGATCATGCTTAGCTTAAGTGTTTTGATGGTCCATGCTTAGGATTTACAATCAATGTTTTAGAAATCTACTTTCGGCAAAGAATCGGAGTCATAACTTTTATCATATGAGCTATAAATTATCTAGAATTAATATATGAATCGCATGAATTTAGAAAGTGGTGGAATCCTGAGTCCCAGTTCTCGTAATATTATTATCATCTTTTGTATATTCGATATTTTAGTAATTTGCTATTAAAAATTAGAATTAAGTTTAAAATCAACCTCAACAAGTCCGAGTGTTTGAACCCCTTATTTACTACTTCTACAACACATCAATAAACAACAGAAGGAGAGAAGGCTATGGTTTCGGAGCGGTTCCCTTATCATAACAAATTCTCTTTACTTTTTTTCTTATATATATATATCATGGATTTTACCAAATCCATGAGTAGACAAACACCTAATTAATTGAGGACGAATTATAATTTCTAAATATGAATTGAGTAATAATATGAATCTATTTTGAGTTATTCACATGATTATCATCTGATTATACTATAAAAGAACGTTGATGATTGATTTACAAATTATTTAGGTGGCCAACTAAATTGATTTGTTATTTTAATCTAATGCTAGTATTGAATTAGAAGATAAATAGTAGTCTAATAAATCCTACACAAGTAGAGATCAAGAGACCTTGCAGAGGGATTCTATGGAGCAATTGTGTGTATAAAAAATACTAGTAAGTGGACCTTGAACTAAGAGTTTAACTACTAGGATCAATCTATAAATTAACAAAATATAAAACGTTCGACCAAATTACATCTAGAGTTAACTACTACTAGGTGGTTTAAACAAATAAAATGTGGTATTGGAGAGCTTCCGTACTCAATGATACAACAAATTTAGGGGATATCACCGAGCTAGCTGCTACTATACGGTTGGTGATAATATATGACTAATGACAAATAGATAAGTATAATAACTTAATGACGATTTAGTAGCGAAGAAATATTCCTCGGTCAACTCTCTCCTCATTGCTTACAACTTAACTTTCAATTGCTTTGTTTACTTTCTCTAAAACCTAAAACAAACCCACCTCTTTGTTTGTGGGTAAAAACGATCTAATGGTAAAAAGGGAAAAAATGATGGAGCAGGCTGATGCTAATAGGAGCAAATCGTTCAAACACCAAACATTTGTACTGTATAAGTACTTTTAAGATTCGAGAGATCAATCTGTACAAAATTGGCCTAAATCAAGGAATGATCATTCCAATCTTGTTTCGGTCACAGAGAAAAGAGAAGGGTTGATATGTAGGGAGGGAAACAGATAAGGTATTGAGATTAATGGAACTGAATGTCAGTGATAATATGTGTTGAACTTCTATGAAGATGAAGATCATAAGTCTGAGTTCTTCTGTGAATGCTCTAAGATGATAGCTCTGTGATCATATTTCCTGATCGTCTTCTAAGATGATTGTCTTGTTCTTTATGACCGTCCTCTTGTCAATAGGTTGAAAAACCTATTTATAACAATGGAAGTTAACACATTGATCTTGTAAGTGGTAACAGTTACAAATTAGTCGAAGAGTAGAGACATGGTGATCGTGGTGAAAACCAATTTTGTCATGCTAGTGGGACTTGACGGTTGTACGACCACTATTCTATTTATCTCTTCAACTGTCGACACGACTTATTTACTTTCTCATCGTGGGTGTATTGTTACACCGCACGTGCTGTAAGCCGCCAGACCAAAGCTCTAGTGAATATCCCCCCATGTGACATGATTGATGCTTTGAGTATGATTAAGTCTATTCTATAGACGTGTATTACTTGGTCAATCGTTGACCTATCTACACTGTTAGTATTAACATATTGATGAGTTCTACCATGTTGACCCAAAGCATAAGCAATGTTGCTTAATTGATTATAGGCACAGAGAGTCTGATTGAAATTGTCATTGATAATGGTGGCATATCCTCATGCCAGCTGAGGCAACAATGATACCCAAATGGTCTTCTTGGATTAATAAGCATAAGTCTCATGAGATTGCTGGATCAACCAAAGACTAATATATATGCGCCTGTATATATACATATATGTTTACTATGCTTGATGAGTGTCAAGTCGAATGAACATTAAGCGTATGAGAATTAGGCGTATGATCATTAAACGTATTATCATTAAGCGGATGATCATTAAAGGGATGATCATTAAGCGGATGACCATTAATTTGTGTTAGAGTGGTCAAGTTATTTTAATTATTATTAGTAGTAGGACAAATTAAGTTAAAATAATAAAACCCTAATTATGATAGATGAAGGTAGTGATAGATGAAGGTCGTGATAGATGAAGGATGTGATAGATGAAGACCGTGATAGATGAATACCGACTTGATAGGACCGACCAGGTGGCCTGAGCACGGGTCAGTGGTCACATGACCATTCTTCATTGCCTTGTGTGCCATATGATCTCTATGATATTGTTTGGAAATAATATCTAAAAGAGGACTTTGATGTAAAGACTGAAGACCAAAATTTAGGAAATACTAAAATAATAATATTATAGTATATTAATATGGTGACGGGACCATTCTATATATCTCTGCAGAACTTAGAGCATCTCCAATAGTGGGTGCTAAAAATCCTATGTGGAGGTCTTATTTAGACCATTATTTATCCTGGATTAATTGGGGGCTTGTGGAATTAATAAGGGAATTTGCCAAATTTATTCACATACCATAAATTATAGGATGAGGGGGGAAAGGGGTCAAATGATGGTGGAAATACTATTTTACCCTTCCCTAATAACTAAATCTAAAATCCTAATACCTTTAAACCTACAAACCCTCTTTTTATTCTAAAATCAAAACCTAAAATCATTCACCTTCTCCTCTCCCTAACGATCCCTATTCCTCCTTTTTCTTTTGAAATCAATTCATCGTTGTAAGTCGTCATGGTCCCAAATTAAAGACCATAACAACTTTTCATATGCATACTAAAATTATGAAAAATCGTCATGGTTGTTGATTTTCGACCATTGCGACCCTTACTGGTTATTTTTCTGAAGAAGAAGTGTATTTAGGGTCGCATCTGTTTTTTCTTAAAACCATGACGACCCTATTTATATAATCTGTGATGACCTTTCGATAAACTATAACGACCTCATAGTCTAATTGGGTCGTCATTGTCTATTGGAGTCGAACCATGACGACTCCAACTCACCCAAATAATGGCAGATTGGAGTTTTCATGGTTTAGGGTGTGAACCGATGCGACCCTATCACACCAAAACATCCAGGAAAAATTGAAGACGATATAGTTAGCATCGTAATGGTCTATTTTTATCGACCATGATGATTTTTCATAGCCTGGTAAAGTTGCAGGTAAGGGTCGTCAGTGTTGGATGTTATGACCATGACGACCTTTACAAAATTGTCATGGTAGTAACCTTACGACCATGATGACCCTGACACCGTGTATTTGCTTTCCCACAATTATTCGACGATTTTAACAAAAAAAAATCGACCATTAGTAAGCTATTGGTAGTTAAATTGAGTGTTTTGAGCTATGGGTTCTTCATTTTCTTTTTCACTTTTCCCCCTCTAAAAGCTATCTTCTTCTCTACTTATCAAATGGGGTTAGTTTAGCCATTTATAAAAATAGATGGCTAAGGGGTTCTAGGAATTACTTTTGGGTGACCCTATTTTGTCTTTTCTAAAGCCCCCTATTAATTATACAAGCCCCCAATTAAGCCAGGTTATTTATGGGGTTTTATATATGTGGCAAAAATAAGAATGTTTTGCTCATGAACCATCTCCAATGGTGCAAGGTCTTATTTTTATGATTTGATTTATGGATAAAGAATAAGGGTGATTTCCTTTTTCCTATTGGTTTAGAAAAATTTATTTAGAAATAATAATTATAAAAATAGTTAAAAAAAACATGGAGGTCATTCCGAAGGTCTAGTTAGGAATTTTTCTAAGACATTTGTATTTATATTGGCACCCTCCTACTTTGTAGGTCCTACTGTTAGAGATGAATTTAATTCAAATGAGGGTCTAAAATCATATGTGTCATGAGAAAATAAAATTCTCACTTTCTGTTGGAGATGCTCTTATGGTTTTGAAGCAAGAGGGAAAATAGGCTTTGATAGAAAGAGCCAAGAGTTGTATAGGAAGAGGAAAACCCTAGGTAAGGTTGCAATCATATAGAATAATAAAGATAAGAAAATAGAGGAGTGGGGACCGGCCAGCTGGATAGCACCGGTCCCATGGCTCCTTTTCCTTTTATTCTTTCTATCTCTTTCATCTATATCTCTCCAGTCTTATATCTTTAAAGCTTTATGACCATTTACATGTGAATGAATGAAATCTTTCATTGATTTTCGTCGTTAAAAATTTAGACATAACGTTCTTAGTAAAAACACTGTAGATTTTTCATACGATGTATGTTTTCGATGGTTAACCCCAGTTCTAAATTGGAAAATCATCATCTATATCCTTACACAGAAGGATTTAGGTTTAGAGCTCGTTTAGGTAGTATAACAAATTAAACAACAATCTTCTAGGAATTTTCTGACATTTTTTCAGCTTGTATTTCGCCTAGGGTTTAGGTCATATCTCTTAGATCGTTACTCGGAGTAGACGCCCTTTTAGTATGTCGTAGTATACATATAGGAGAACATTTTCCCCATTCTCTACTCGTTGGAGCTTTTTTCAAGACGATCGTGATGATGCGTCAAAAACTAGATCTTGATCAATATTAGGGTTTCGTTGTATTTCGACCAATATTGGGATTTTTAGTGCGACCAATATTGGAGACGTGTAATTTAAGCTCGACCAATGTTAGGATTGGTCAATTGGAGTCTTAGTGCATTTGGTGCGACAACGACTTGGTGTTTATACAAAGCTGTGATGCTTCGACTTAGTGAGTTTGTGCATAACTTGTCGTGCATAGTGATAAAATCAATATTAACCAATTAGGGTTTGAATATTGATATAAAGCAATTATAGGGATTCATCCGGGGAATATAGCACTAGAGAAGACTCAAGTCGCTCTGTAATAATGTGCAATACATCTAGGAGCTTGAGATTTAATATATATATATATATATAATATATGGTAGTATTGCAACTTGTACCCGTAATACTCTGAGGACAATATTGCTCTATATTAGTGTGCAATACATCTAGGAGTTGTCTAATCATCATTATAAGTACAATATTGCTCAGTCGGATGAAGCTCTAATATGTATATATATTTTCAAAGAGGATGAAGGACCAGTGTGAGATGCCTGTAGCAAGGGCTTTATATTTTATTTTTTCCTACGTAATATAGAATATGAATTTTATGCTTTTGATACGGGTTCAGTGATAGGATATGAAATAACATATATATATAATAACCGTAGTCGCACATAGTCTACAATGTAGAAGCGGCAAATACGGGTCGAACCCACAGGGAGCGGAGACAATACTGTATCTCTAATAAACTAACCAGAAACGATATTTTTGGATTTTTAAGAATGCAAATGAAATAAATTAATTAAACTAAACTAATAAAATAAAATCTAATGGGAGAGTCGGTAACCAGGGTTTATAGCATCCACCACTATTCATATTCAATTACTGAAAAGAAACATAATCCTGAATACTTATCTATTGTCCATTCTACCGAAATCACCTATTATAAGTATAGAGTCGCAAATATCACTAGTATACCCTAGGCATAGCACATCAAAAGACTAAATCCAAGCATGCACCATCAAATTGCATTAGCGAGAAAATTATACGAAACTAAATATAGGTTCACAAATAATAGTTGGCTATTCAAAGCATACCCCATCAAAGGAATTAACACAAGCATAAAATATCATACAATGAGTCAAATATATTTATGATCCTAATAATTATGCGCATAGGTTATTGTATCGTACACAACCGGTGAACGACAACTAATTTTATCATTAAATCAATAAATAAAATTATAGAATTAATCATATTCAAAACATAATGACCTTTATGTTAAATAATTCAATTCAAAATAGCCTAAATACTAAAAGTTGTTTCTACACAAAACCTTAGTTACAGGGCTTAGCAAAACATGACAATGAATTTCCAAAAATCCATTACAGAGAAGAAAAAATAAACCCTTATACACGTGTTCCACTCTCCTCTTTCAGTCATGTCCGCCCAACAACTTCATAACCGACAAACCTCTTCCCCAGACTTTTCTTTTCTCCTCGGTACCTCGCTCCTTCTCTTTCTCCTCGGTACCTCCCTCCTTCTCTGTGTTCTCTCTTTTTATTTTTATACTCTTTATTTGCCCCTTTGCATGCCATGCCCTCTTTCTTTCCTTGTTTACTTCTTCAAGACCAAGACGGAACCCAAGCAAAAGAAGTTTGACTCAGTTCAACTTCTATGTTTTTACAATTCCTCGAAGACCCCACCTTGTTTTCTTTTTCTTTTTTTAATTTCACCAACCATGTCTATCTTGTTGCACATCTAATTCCATCCACTCCTCACTTTTATCCACGTGACCACATCCTGCCAACACCAGCCACTTTACTTTCTATCCCTCCTCCAGACGTCCAGACTTCTCCTTTTTCTTAATTTCTACCCAGACCACGTCACTGCCTGTTCCAATTCACCGTCTGATAACCTCGAGACTAAACATACGAACCAAAAACAGAAGCCCCACTAGCAAAGTCTACCTCTTTCACTTCGGTCAGGCTTTCTTTCTATGTCCCACTGTCTGACCGAACTCCTCTTTCTCCCACTGCCATTAAATGATACTGAGGTACCGTACCATTTCTTCTATGACTAGTGATTCTAGTGAAACCTCGTACGTTACTTTAATTCTTTGATAAGGTGATTCATAACTCTTAAGAACAGATTATTGTGGAGCCAGGATTCTAATTTTTCATCTTTTTGATAAAATTGTGATTAACTCGCTGTTTTTGTATTGGCTAAAGTTGTAGTTTTGTGGGTAGCTCAGCTGGAAGGATCATGCCACCCTCCAAATACTCTCAAGGTCTTCAAGATGTCCATGAATTATCCAAAGAAGAGTTTTCTCTATATTGGTAGGACGTAGGCTCATGTAACCTTATCTAGTTTTTTCTATGAACAGAGAAAAGAAAGAAAAAGCATGTACGGACGGCCCCATAAGCCATAATCTGTTCGCGTAGCACTACTAAATCTGGCGCTGTAGTAAGAATTAAAGGAGGAAAAGAAAATATGATTTGAATTTCAGTAAAGAAAAATCAAAAAGAAAACAAGAAAAGGAGGAAAAGAAAGTGAAACAATATCGAGGAGGAAAAAGATCATTAAAACTATACTAGTAATTAAAAGTTAAAACAACTCTCATCATTACTGTTGTTTTCACCAATAACTTCTTCTGTAGACAACTTTCGCAATTTTCTTAGAATCACTGTAAACAAATATCGTCTCTTTTTCAAAAAAATTACCAACATTCAAAATTTTATAGCAATTTCTGGGTTTTACCAATCAAGCATTTTACATGCAAGGGTTATAAAGTATAGGAATTTCAATCTTGATCATCTTTATATACCATGTCAATAGCAAGATGCTAAGGAGTAAGGAGCAAGGACCAGACGAAAAGCCTGGTGAACTCGACGACTTAACTGCCAGTTTACGATGTTATACCCCACGGCCAAAATATCGACTGTTCTACTTCAAATATACTGACTATGTTGTACGTGCCACAACCATAAGGTAGGTATCTATCGAATAAATCATGTTACGTGAATCATACACATTAAAGTTGATCAATCAGTGAATCCCAAGATTTTCTCTCTATATTTTATGACAATTATTTATTGACAATTATGTTCGTAGATAAATGTAGGGTCGTTTTTACACTATTTATGGAAAATGATATAAATCCGACAAGTTTCGTTTTTCTTTACTTTTCTCTTCCTCTTTCCAGAGTCTGTCTGTTAAAAATGGCAAGGACCATGATAGTACCTATATCCATCGACGTCCTTGGTGTCGGTTAGAGTACACCCACCCAGCCGCATAGAACGAAAACCTAATATACATCAAATGGCAAATTCACCAAGCGTGGATTTGCCTTCGAGTATGAGCTTTATAACATTAATTTTGAGATCAAGCGTGGAACTAGAGAGATTTGATAGGCTCGATCTCATGTTGAGCCACAGTAGGCTTACTCCAGACAGTAACTAGTCAGATACAGACGCCACATGTCTGGGTGCTATTATCATGTGTGGAACGTATGTGGGCAGACACTACTTAGTCTCAGAAGTTCAATACCCGAGGGTTATTGGCTAACTCCTTGGATGGAAAAATATGGCGAGTAGAACTTAAGTAGCATAGCGACAACTACTATCGAAATCAATACATGGTTCCCCCAGTCAACTCCCTATTTCATGCATGGCATGATCCAGAACACGAAATTTTTTGTCAAATAACAAACGAAAATGATACAAAAGTAACACGCTGAGTCGCTGACCACTTTTAGTGCAACTTGTCTTTGCTGTTGTTGAGTTTATACATTTCTCGTCGATTTATAAACCTAGTCAATTTGAAGGCTACTCAAAACCAATTTGGGGCGACTATTTTAAATCCATTCAATAAATGTGGCTATGGGGTAACCTAATGGTATGTAAAAATACTTAATACCCTCTTAGTAATAAAAAAAATATACCATTAACCCTTTCACTAATGAAAGTTTAAAAGCCTAAACCTAAACCTTTACCATTTCTATTCCAACTGATTCTCATTGTTTTCTCTTCTTCTTCTCTTGTTTTCAAACTACCAATTCATCGGCGTAATTACAATCAAAAGATGGCTCGAGAAAAGCAAACAACCCGTCAACCTGCTAATACTAACTGGCCTAATTTTACCGAGAGAATAAAAATAGAGAGATTGTTGAAGAACATAATGAGGAATATGAAGATCACGAAGAACACGAAGATGATGATCTAGATACGAAGACTGATTCCGACAATCAGCCTCTCCAGCACTATGTAAGGTCTCCAATAAGGTAAGGGTTTACCATTATTTGTGTTTATTTTGTTTCAATCGAATGAAATCGAGGATAGAATATCAAGGGTTTTAGGTTATATGTCATAATCGGTAGTTTCATGTTTGTATTTAACTGCCGATTATGTTAGTTTTCTTCATTGCTCATGAATATCGACCATAATCGGTAGTCATATTTAGTCATTAACTGCCGATTATATTCCTGGACCAAAATTTAGGCATAATCGGTAGTTTCGTATAGGGTTAAACTCTCGATTATGAAAGTTAGTGATTCCTCAAAACATACTACATAATCGGTAGTTATATTTAGTCATTAAGTACCGATTATATTCATGGACCAAAATTTAGGCATAATCGATAGTTAATCTTTTTATGTAACTACCGACTGTACTGTGTCCATATGCACAATTGGTAGATGACGTAGAGCATGTGCTACCGATTATGCACATTTGGTAGATAATGTAGAGCCCGAGCTACCATTATGCACAATCGGTAGTTACTTTGTTTGATTTACTACCGATTATGTAGTGATTAAACGGTGTCTTCTTGGAAATAATTGTTCTTTATTTTGTTTTTTTAGGGAAAGGCGATCTAAGCAAGCCCAAGATACAATTTTTTCGGAGCCTTAACCAAGTGGTTATGAAAGGCTGGTACGTAATGTTATTTCCTTTTGATTTTAATATTACGGCTCAATATTTTAGATAATGATCGTTTGATTGTTATTGTCTAAAAACAGAAAAAAAAAAGTTTTGCATTTTTCTCCAAGAAGCTAGCTGGAAGCATAAATGCGGGAGGGCCTTTATCAATTGAGTAAATGAGAGATCATAAAGACCTCATTGACAACATTGATAATGAAGCCTATGCTAGCAAGTTTGGAGAGAATAAGCCTAAGACGCTAGCCGCAAAGCACGGTAAAAGATCTCGCGGTTCATCTAGTGCTGATGCTCGTCGTCCTCGTACCAAAACCAAAAAATCTAGAAATTAGATTGTGGTTGTTTTGACAAAGAACATCATTTTGAAAGTTGATTTCTAACAAACTTGTTTACTTTATGATATGTCTATGGTGTTTAACGTTACTGGTGTTTAATGTTCTAACATTTGAATGGATTATGCATGTTCAAAATGGTAGAATTTTGATAATTTTTTCGATTTTCAATTTGGGGCAACACATTATAATCGATAGTTTAAAAAATTCTTAGACTACCGATTATGCATGTTCAAAATGGTGGAATTTTGATAATTTTTTCGATTTTCAATTTGGGGCAACACATTATAATTGGTAGTTTAAAAAATTCTTAGACTACCGATTATGCATGTTCAAAATGTTGGAATTTTGAAAAAAAATTCCGATTTTCAATTTGGGGCAACTTTCATAATCGGTAGATTAAAAAATTCTTAGACTACCGATTATGCATGTTCAAAATGTTGGAATTTTGATAATTTTTTCGATTTTCAATTTGGGGCAACTTTCATAATCGGTAGTTTATAAAATTATTAGACTACCGATTATGCATGTTCAAAATGTTGGAATTTTGAAAAAAAAATCGATTTTCAATTTGGGACAACACATTATAATCGGTAGTTTAAAAAACTCTTAGACTACCGATTATGCATGTTCAAAATGTTGAAATTTTGAAAAAAAAATGCGATTTTCAATTTGGGGCAACTTTCATAATCGGTAGTTTAAAAAATTCTTAGACTACCGATTATGCATGTTCAAAATGTTGGAATTTTAAAAAAAAAATCGATTTTCAATTTGGGGCATCACATTATAATCGGTAGTTTAAAAAATTCTTAGAATACCGATTATACATGTTCAAAATGTTGAAAATTTTAAAAAAATTACGATTTTCAATTTGAGGCAACTTTCATAATCGGTAGATTAAAAAATTCTTAGACTACCGATTATGCATGTTCAAAATGTTGGAATTTTGATAATTTTTTTGATTTTCAATTTGGGGAAGCTTTCATAATCGGTAGATTAAAAAATTCTTAGACTAACGATTACAATGGAATCGGTAGATATGTTACTCCATTATCTACCGATTATGATAAGTCCATGGCATTAAATGCATGTAAAAAATGATTTTTTTTAATTAACGATCACAAAACATTGCATTAATATTTGTCTATACATTTATGTTCAAAATATATATTCAAAATCAACTACTCACCATCCGAGTTCAAATCAATTGCGTCATTTCCTGAGCTTGTTAAACGATCCCAACGCTTCATGTTGGACTCGTATTGCTTCAACCACTCCTTACAATGGTTAGTTGGGAAGTAATCCGACCATCTACTCAATGGAGGTAATGGAAAATCATCTGTTAAACTTAAACCGATAAAATGATTGTTATTAACCCATGCTATAATGATTCGTCTATCCTTGACCGACTCATCACACACCGTCCTTGTGGGTGTAAATGTGACACTCACTCTTAATGAAGGAGGACAGAAATAATGTACCACGCAGTTCAATACATCCGTTAAAAGATACCCATATCGGCATTATCATCCAATACCTGGATCTGATTGTCTCCAATCCGTTTCGGCATTTTACACGAGTATATAAATCTTTTATCTCTTGTTCTCTAACATGTTTATCTCCTTCTCTCATCATTTCAATATAAAATTCCTTATCCTCCAATAATTGTGCGGCCATCTTATTTCTTAAATATTGTCATTAGGTAATATTCTCGGTAACCGCCTCACTAAAGTCTCCTATTTGTTTCGAAGCAACGTGAAAACCACAATTGTCATCCCCATCGACATCGTCGGTGGACAAAACAAATGGTATAATGAGTTGAGGGAGTTGTTCCAAATACTCATCGTGTATAGATTGGGTTGACTTAATTGGGAAGGAATCGTAAAGACCTTAGCTTTCACTTGTCGTGAGCTTGGTCCACCTTGATCCTTCCTTGAACGACCCCTTTTCCTTAGAGCCAGAAAATCTTCATACTCAGCTTCAGTATGTTCATGCCTAGAAAGGTCACGATGACTAGATAACCATTCCTTCAACTCTTTTCTTTGAATTGACCTCGTTTTTTTGGTATTCGTCCTACCCATCGCCTTTCCTTTCATTGGTTCCTGAACAACCTTTAGACAGGGGTGAAGGGCTTCCTCTAAATAGTGCATCAATATTTGCTTTTGTGCCCCCATTTGACGTAGAGTAACGCTCGAGTATTCGTGCAAATATTTCCGTCTCCACGAACGACGCACCATCAACCGCCGGGGTGCTTGGAGTGAAATTTAATTGCTTCCAAAAGGGATGAATATCATTAATGTCAATCACTTCAATATACCTTCCAAGCATGTGACGATACGGTAGTCCAATACTTATCATCGTCTTACAGTTGCAAACCGTAGTCTCATCATCTTGATCTTTGTACAACTCCAATTGTTTTATCATGAAATTTATTGTCCACCAAGAAACTTTGTAAACTATACCCCTTAGAAGATTTTTATGTTTTAAATGTGCCAACGGGAATCTATGCCGACTTTTTTCCATTTAACCATAAATCTTAGTGAGGTCACGATTGGTGAACTCATGGATTGCTTCTTGGATCGACACAACCCCATTTTTACTACCGACTAGTATGTTCTTTAAACGACCATGTGATCCCTTTGTAATGCTTGTTGCCTCGTTCTTAAAGTTCCAATATTCATATGTCCATGCAAAACAAATTTATCCTTATACACTTTCCTCTATATCCTCCAGCGAATGTGTGTGGCATTAGAGGTTGTTGTCCTGTGGCCAACTCCAATGGACTATGGCCATATGGGGCCATGGTGGGCGGCTTTGCTCCAGGTTCCAACCCGATCTGATGATCCACCTTCCTCTTAGGTGGTAGTTGCTTGGGCAACTCGGTTGGCATCACGTCCTGGTACTCTTGCAAAGCCTTTTGCATCTCCAACGGAACAATCTCGTCCCATTGTTTGCTTTCTTCCATGATGACTGCTACAACGGTTGGTTCTCCCTTCTGAACTCTTTTCTTCAGTTGTAGAGCCGATAATGTGCTTGAGCAAGTCTTCTTGGTCCTGGTGGTGGGATCACGCAAGGGGACTTCTCGTCACTGATGCTAACTACGCCGAGGCAAGGCACCACGACAACTTCATTGACCAAACTATCTTATCCCATACTTTTAGAAATAAAGACCACTTTATTCCATCATCGACCCACTTTTCATCGGCCAACCTTTTCTCTTCTTCTCGTTCTTCCACGGTTAGTTTACTAATACGTTCATCCTCTCCTTCGACCTCTTGGTACCTTTGTTTCGTTTTTTAGCTTGGATATGATGTCTGCAATTGGATTTGATGTTTGAATGTGCCACGTACAAAGCAGATTATGGGATTCCGGAAACACTACCTTTATTGCATTCATCAAGGCTTGATCGTTATCTGTTACAATAACCCTTGGAAAATGCTCGCCATTATAAATCGACCTTAATGTTTGCAACATCCAAATGAAACTCACATCGTTCTCAGAAGAGCCACCGTAAATGTGCATTTGTCCGAATTGTGGCAAGCAATTTTCAACAACGGCATGTTGTACCTGTTTGTCTTGTAAGTAGCATCTATCAACAAAATTTGATGAAAGCACTGAGCCAATTGGATCATCTTCGGATGTGCCAAGAAAATATGAATCACCTTACCATCCCTTTCTTCTTTTCTCAACGTGTAATTGTGTTTCTCGGCTAACCACTCTGATTGTTGCATAACCATTCGACCATCCCATTCCGTCCTTTTGATCTTTGCTAGCGCCGACCAAATTGTAGACTACGAAGACAAGTTGTTGGGGTCGTCCGCCTTTATCTTAGATAGGATTGCACTCGCTTTCATTACGGTCCTCATAGACTTCATCGTCTCAATTTCCTTTGGTTTTAACTTGGCAACCATTACGTGCCCAACAAGACTTTCCGGATCTTCGTGGTTGTGACGACCATTAGCAACTCTAAAAATTTTCCATACTTTACCTTTCTTACTGTCGGGCTTATGGAAGATAATCTTAAATGAGCATCCAATCTTCTTTGAATTACCTCGGTATATCCTCTCCGTCTTCTTTACGTATTTACGATTCTTTCCCACGTGACTCTTTTGCTCGCCACCTCTCTCACAAATTATTTCAAATCGATCAACTCTCACGCAATTGTTCTGAACTACAACGCACATCTTCTCTTTTGCCTTGTTGATAAGTCATTTCTTTGCCTCCGCCTTACTTCCAAATGTCTTAATGCGCATATAACAAAACAAATATCATAAGCCTAACCATGTAACATACATTCTTAGAACAAGTTAAGAGTGGGTAGGTAGCGTACCAAATTATTTGCATAGTGTAGGGAAGTATCAGGACCCTCGTATGAAACAGGATTAACCCATTCAATAATCTACATAAAATAGCAATGAGTTAGACAATGATAATCGGTAGTTAATTATGTTACCTTACTACCGATTAGCAACAATCGGTAGATAATAATATCCCCGTGCTACCGATTATCAATAATCGCTAGATAATATGTATTCCTAAACTACCGATTATATAAAGAAATCAAGTCAAGTTATGTACACAAAAACAAGTATAATCGGAGGTTTAATTTATTACACCACTACCGATTACAGTACAATCGGTAGATAACTATATGCCCTATACTACCGATAATAAAGTTTGCAAAATGTTAAATTTGTAGGTTTGGAAAAATTCATTTTTGGGGCGACTAACATAATCGGTAGATAATAAGAATTCATAAACTACCGATTATGCAAACAGAAATTCAAAATCAATTTGGGGATTTTGTATAATCGGTAGTAAGTAATCTTCACGAGACTACCGATTATATAATTATTTTGGAACAAAAGTATAATCGGTAGTTTATGGTACTTCATTATCTACCGATTCTGGAACGTCCATGGCATTAAATGCATACAAAATGAATTTTCTTTGTTACCGATCACATACAAACGCATACAAAGTGGGTTTTTGAGCTTCTTAACACAATACCTGATTGTTTGATGCATTATTATCTTCATTTTGATGTGATTCAGCGTCTAGGTTTTCTTCCACACCAAAATTTGGATCGTCCAACAAATACCCAAATAATCATCTTTAGACGTCTTTGAACCTTCAATATTATGTACTTCATATGATGTTTCTCACCTTCTTCCTCATACTCATCCATGTTTATTATTGATTTGAGGTAAAACCTGATTTCCCCAAAACTTCTTCTTCTTCTTCTTCTTCTTCTTCTCTAAAACACTCTCTATTTCTATTTTAAAACTATAACTCAAATTCATCATCTAACACTAACTATAACCAATTTAATTAACTAATTAATCAAAATTAACACTAATTAAGCAAGAACAGATTAACCATTAAAGAAAATATATGGATAAGGGATGTGTCGATATCACTTCATAATGATCTTATTTTGTTTTATTAGTCGTCCCAAATTAGTTTTGAGTAGCCCTCAAAATGACCAGGTTTATAAACCAATCACCTAACCCAAAAAAATGACATTTTTGAAGCTAAGCTTGGCAAGTTAAGAGAGGACTAAAACAGAAAATAGTAACACTTCAAATTTGCAATGTAATGGAATTTGTCAATGGTAAATATCACATTACAGATTGATTATTTTTTTTTACACAAAGGTTCTAAATGTGAAGTTCATAACGGAAAGAAAGAAAAGTCTAATACAAAAAGAGCGTTGACAGCTACCAGACGCAACAAAAGGAACCATCTTTATATACTTTCTTTTTCGTGTAAATTGAATTACCACACCTTTACCCTATTTTCCTCTCATCCTATTTCACCTCTATAACTTTGTGATAAACCCATTTAAGTAAAACAAGTATGACAAGGAACAAAAAAGAACTGTACATTACCAGCACTCAAGAAAATCGCAAAAGAAAAGCCGCTAGAATTAGTTATGAATCAACATTGTTTGTAGTGTGCTTTGACGATTCTGAAGCTACCTGCAACATACTAATTTGCATTAGTCGAATTTAGTCATTGTGAAAGAAACTTCGAGTACAACAGAAAATTTTCTACCTTAACTTCTTGGAGGATTCCCTCGAGCTCTGATATTATCTCTGAAAATGAAGGCCGGCTACTAGGAACCCCTTCCCAGCATCTCTGCATCAAGTCCAGTAGTCTGGGGTTTGCGTTTTCTGGTATTGACGGCCTCAAACCCTAGATGTAAATATAAAAAAAGCGTTAAAGTGAATACACATCCAATATTAAGAAACAACTACATAGTAGGTTGGAAAAATTGCAACCCAAAATAAAATTTACTGAGCATATTAATACAAGAGCGACCACATTTATTTTTGTGTCTAGAAGATTATATAAGTACAGTAAGGCTCTGTCTGTAAAATTAAGCCACTTTATCACTGCCCTAACAAAGATACTTTTTCTAAAAATGGAGTAGCAGCATTACATGGGATTGTACATATGGTACAAACAATAAATTCTTCCGTTAAGATCACAAACCTGTCTAACTCCTAAGGCAGCTTGCAAAGGGGTCATTGTATCATATGGCACCTACAATGAAAACATCATAGCTAAAGATTATTAATTTAATACATTCAGAAAACAACCACTAATTTGACCCAGCATGTAACTTAGAGAAGTACCTTTGCGGTTGTGAGCTCCCATAGCACGATAGCAAAACTGAAAACATCTGCCTTCTGATCGTACAGTTGATGATTTATAACCTGCAAAATGGAACATATCTTAGTAAAAGTGAGATGTGAAATAAGTTATAACCTTCTGTTAGATGTAGGATCCACATAACTCAAAGAATGTTTATAAATCTGATAACATGGTGAATGAGTTCTTCACCAACTAAAAAGAACAGCACATAGAAAGACCTTAATTTAAAAAAGAGAAAGAAAGATAATCATAAGTAAAAGAATTTGAAGAAGTGAAAGTAATTTACACTACTCTACTCTGACCTCATATGTTACCACTACCGATGTTAAATTTATAGACCACTTGCACTTTATAATGAAGGTGCACTAGTAAGAGCAACTATTGAAATATAGGTGAACTATAATACCAAAAGCGAACTACGAAACATAAGAACTCTACGGAGTGAAAGCGTAGGCATGAGCATGGTACAACAAGTAGTCACATTCATTAGAAAATCACGCAATGCGAATCTAACATAAGCCTTTCGCATATTGATTTTAAGACATAAGAAAGCTGCGAGGAATCTACGAAGTGAACATTCCCAGACTCGCACATGTGAATGTCTTAAAGAAACTTATCAGCTGATAAATTACTACTCTTCAAGAAGAAATGAGACTTGAAGACTAAATAAAATTGAAAAGTGAAGTCCCAGTAGTGTGGCGAACACATCTTAGACAGCCCAGAAATTTAGGCTCAAGATTCAATAAGGGCAAAACAAAATGAAACCAAAACTAACCCATGTCATGCTCAAGAAGTTACAGATGGCATGGCATATGTAAGTTCACTAGACCACTTACTACTCTTTATTCAGGTTGTCTGATTCTCCAAGTGGAAACATGCAGTACAGCTTAAGTATTCCTTTCTATCAATCCTCCACATGTATATTTTAAAATATCTAGTGGATCAAATTCAAGTGGTGGAAGGCAGCGGGGTTTAAAAGAATCACACCTCAGGTGCCATCCATCTGTATGTTCCAGTTTCTGCAGTCATTTCCCCTCCTTGACTTTGGAAACGAGCAACACCAAAATCTGCCACTTTTACAACCTGGTGAATTCAAATTAAATAGTGAGATTTACAAAACAAGAACTAACTTCAGCAAAGACATACATTTGTAGGCTGAAATTGCACGCCGACAAAATGTGATCAATTCAAGTAAGTAGTAATATAATTATGGATCAAAAAGCTAGTGGCCGAACAAAATTTGTTTTTGGAGTTATCATATGCTTCCTGTCCTCTAGATGAATGCTTAATTTGATAGAGTGGAGGGTAGTCATTGGCTGTACAAATTAGGACAAGGCAAAGCACATAAAGAGTATCAGTTATATGAAATACAAGAAGTATGACATACCACAATTTAGACTAGATATGGTGGAATTAACTATTTTTGTTACACCTTAAGAATTAAACTTCCCTGATGTTACACCATTACGGTCTCAAAAAGAATTTAGACAAGTTCCCTGAAAATTAGCTATTTCTAACGGAAGCAACATAAACATATAAAACAATCATGGAGTACTGAATCATAAAATGCCCTTGAATAGTTTGTATCCACGAATTGCTACATACATGATCAATATCCATCAGCAGATTGGCTGTTTTTAGATCCCTATGAATTATGTTCTTTTGGTGCAAATACTCCATTCCTTTGCAAATATCGATTGCAAATTCCAACAGATGACCAAGTCCCAAGACATTATGATGCTTGTGCAGAAAGTCGTAAAGACTTCCTCCAGGCATATATTCTGCAACCAAGAAATAAGAATCATGAATAAAAAGGAGAGGCTGCACTGAAGTTAAAAAAAAGTTCATTTTGCACAACTAAACCAAAATTCAGAAACTCTCATCGGCGCAGGCTTTGAATCCCAAGTCAAGAGGTAGGGAAATAGTTTCTAACAAGCACTCAAGGCCGCTTGGTTGTTCCTGGAACACTAAAATTGGTTTATTTCATATTTTTCTGTGATTTTATTCATGGTTGTTGGACATGCTTTAACCACTTAAAATTAGAAATCAACAAGAATAAAGGGAACCAGCTGAAAATTACACTAAGATATGGATGACATACACTGAAAAAACAGTACCAGAGGACCATCTGTGGGGACAAGATTTACAAAAGCCGACAACCAATCATAATTATAAAATCAGAAAAGTATACTTGCATGATCCATGGATCACATTCATAAAGAGAAAACTAAATGTTACAACACTATGACAAAAATCAATAGTCAATAAGATTAAGTTTACCTGTTACAATGCACAAGTTTGGAAACTTTGTGCAGGCACCAATCAAACGAACAACATTTTTATGTTGAACCTCTCTGCAGTGATAAAAAAAGGAGTAAACAGGAAATAGTTCCCAGACAGGTTCAGAGTTCCAGAAGAGAGATAGATATCTTGACATGAACATTATACTTTTTTCATCTTATTGTTACACTTAAGGCAATTGGAGTTGGGTTACGAAAACATAGTGCTCAAAGTAAAAGCAAACCACATAAATTTCACCAAGCCACTAACCTTAGGATTGTTACTTCTTGTGCGAATTCTGCCTCCAAAGCTTCATTCAAATGTTCAGGTTTAAGAACCTTAACAGCAACATCTTGACCCAGATAAACTCCACGACATCTTTTCAAAAGCACAGTATACAATGCATGAGCAGCTAATAGTATGAATAAATACAAAATAAAAAATAAAAACGGAGAGCTAAAATTGCGACTCACAAATCTCCACAAGATCCACATCCTATTTTATCTCCTATCTTCAACAATTGCCTATCGATTTCCCAACCGCCACAATTTGGTTCCATTGCTAGTGCCTTCTCCAAGGCTGAATGAGAAGGGGAAGAACCAGACCAGGTTCCCTATATTTAAAGTAACTATATTATTATTGCTGAAGTCTAAAATAGTGATTTTCCTTATGAACATATTTCATATAATTCAGCCTAGAATTGACATCCTGCAACCATTATAATGCCATGCCTATGAAGTACTAACATAGCTTACTCGTTTTTTTTCTGGCAAGGTACTTGCTATTGCCTTGTAAATGTGGCCCGAAATAAAGGTGTAACTCACAGCAACCAAACATAGCATAAAGAAACAAGGAAGCTCGTATAAATGGAGGAACAAACTATTCACCTCGCTCCTAGCAACCGCTTCCTCCAGCGCTTTATGCAACCCATCTGTGTCCTGACCACATCATTGCAAAGTCAGCAACATTTGGGCTTGGCAGAGATCCCTGTAATAGAAGGAATAGAATCACGATGCTCCTTAAATAAAATTATCATGTTATTGACCTTGTAGGTTTAAGTACAAGTTGTGCCTAAGAAGTGAACTATAACTTATAGGGCCACGAACATATAACGGCAGAACATCCGTGCATGAGTACAGATAGTCAACGCAGACGTAGTGAAGATTAAAGTATTAAGGTCATGCAAACCGTTAACAAAAACACAAACTTTACGAGAAACCAGAGGGGCACCTAAATAGAGGTATAACCGTATAAAGAATACAAATACACTTTAGAAGGAGCTGAAGGTGAATTTTTAACTTTTCATCTCTAGCCAAAATGTTAGTGCAGTACTTCCAGAATCATATTTCAGCGTCTGATAATACAATAAAATATCCAATCCTTCAACGTCTTTAGATTAACTATCCCAATTATTGGCAGCTAAAGATGTTTGTAATTCTTTTTGAGCATGTACGTATTCCAAGCATCCCAACAAACCCTTGTGATATGCATTTTCCAAGTTTCCTGACCAGCTAAAGCTCCAAATTCGAACCATTTTCGCTGGAGGTTCCAAGATGCCCTCGACTAAAGTCTCTAGTAAACCTGAAGGGAATGTTTTGTTGGGTATCTGCAGAGTCTTATTAGACTCAAAGGACTTGGGGGATACAAACTATTACAGGACCAATACCAGCTGAGACTATAATATAACTTACCATCAACGTCTAGTGAGACACATTGTTATAATATCTAGTCATTCATGTTCTCAAAGGTAAATGCTAGTTCATTTTGATGTAGCTAAAGTTGGCTCAAACAATATACTATTGTCACTGCCAAGGTAGTGCACAAGATAACAAGAGAACAAGTACAAGTTACAATTAAGATAGATAGACAATTCAAGTCAGCAATAAGCCAATAACATATTAGATGATGAAACTTTATACAGGCAATGGTGAAAAAAATAGGAATTCTATTATTTCTAACAAGCAATTACTATATTCATTCTTTTCGGGAAAAGAAAACAGCTAACAACAGTTAACAAAATATAATAATACAGTTCTGCACAAAAGAAATATCTACCTCAGATTCCCATCCATCTACGACAAACACATCCAAAGAGTAACCATCAATTGTTGAGAAGACATGTGCTTCGCGGATGTTTAGCCCTATGTCGGAGAGCAAAGCAGAGAGCTAGAAGACCATGCCACAAGATTATAAACTTCATACATAATCATGATATTACTCTTAATAAAGATAAACATAAAGTTCATGTTGACAATTCCATGACCAACTCATCAAAGAGGTAGAGGAAAAAAAAGGTACAGCTATGAAGCAGCATATAGAATTCAAGTGGGGGAGGTCTAAATGGTGTAAAGAGAAGTTTGCAAGGTTTACTAAGATTTCAGATGTTCAAGTGAAGATATAATATGGAAACCAATTAGTAACAATAGAACATATGGTATCTGCAAGTAACTCGAACACCCACAAAGGAACCATGAAGGCCGTAGTCCACATACCTGGCTAAGAAGCTTGGGCTTGTCAAGGGTAGAAAATATAATTTCATGTATTGGTGCATACGGAACTTCTTGCCTGCATCATGATTCACCATTCAGATAGTATTCTCTCAAAGAAAGGCACACTAAAGTGAATTTAACAAGAAAGAAGTAGGTTGCTGTTCAATGTAACAGTTTTGTGCAATATAATTGACCAAAATTTGCTAGAGGCACAAGAAACTGTATGATGCATTGAGCCATAAATTCAGACAAAATACAAAACAAGGGAGATCCATCTGCATCACAAATAGCTTGCAAAGTAGTACCTCATAGATAAATTCTCCATGGCATTGTTTCTCTCAGTTCCTTCAGCAATCATCCTAATATCCAAATTCAAATCCTCGAGCTTTGAGCAAGGTTCGAAATCAATTTCACTATTTCTGTTTCTACTTGCAGAAGTGCTACCAATTACAAAGAAAGAAACCTTGAATGAATAAACCATAGAATCAGCAAATAAAAGTGTGATATAAAAACAACCAACTAAACACGCATGCATCATAAAATAATTACTCAAAGTCTGCAGTATTCTTTCACCCCTTCAAGATTGAGGAAATATTATGGAAAGACATATCGCATAGTAGAAAATTTCTAGAGACACACCTGTTATTTGATGGCAAAATGCCTTCATCTTCTGCATTTAAGCTTGCTGTCGAAACAGGTGGCACTTTTGTTGGTTGAATATCACCATTTTCATCTGCCTTTGCCGTAATATTCTACAAAACACAACAGAAAGAAAACCAAGTACGCAAAGAAATTAAAGGTCCATTCACAAAATAAAAGAGAAGAAAAATGCACGTATCATATCCAGTACTAGCAGATGGCAAACAACAATATGATAAGGCATCTGAGATGCATATTCTTGCAATAACAGTGGTATTTTGAGACTGATAGTTGCCAAAAAGAAATTAAAAAAATAATATAGAAGACCATACAGAGCTTACAGCTTGTAACATCACAGACAGTGCAAAATCATACAACATTGCAGTCGAAATTGAGCATAATTTCAGCATTTTGCACTTTCACTATGCATGTGTTAGTCTGCTAATATTTAAAGTTAACTCGACCAACACTTGGAGGTTTCTCATTGAATCTTTTATAGAGGTAAGAAGCCTTATTAGATAAAAGCATGAAGCATGTTTGTCCTCGTTGGTCAAAGTTGTATGAATGTAAAGGAGATACGAGTGCAGATGCAGAAGTGAAGCATAGTTGTCTGGCAAAAGGGGTGGCAGCCTCCTACAGTAAGATGTCTTATTTCTGTTTGGTCCTATCTGGATCTATGTTGTCTCGCTAGAAACCAAAAAAAAAAAGTCCATCTGAAAGTATTAAGTAGAAACAATCTTTGTTCGAGAATACTGCATCTGACATTACATGACAACCGTACAAGATAGTAGGATTCAAGAACTCCACTACTGTTCCACAATCTGACACTATAAAATAAAAGGTAGTACCTCCAAAAAGTGAACGTGGAAAACAGGACACCTCCCTAGAAGTGTTGCTTCAGCAAGAAGCTTCTGATGTATTAACACATCTTCGACTCTATCCATATTGACATCTAGCCCATACCTTCAACAAAAAATGCACAGAAAGAAATAATATTCACTCGCCATGCACAATATTCATAGTCCAACCAAAGTCAATTACAAATGAGCATAAAATTGTTTGAGTAAACTGTAACACATACAAGCCATTCAACGTAAAAGAATCTAGACATCTATATCAAAGGCCTGGAGTTGGTTAGCGGTAAAATCAATGCAATGGAATGCAATATATGTCAAACGTACTATGTTTCTGCTACGAGAAACAGGTCTACAAGTCAATTGCTCCCCAATGTTCAACACAGCCGATAACAAAACCTATAATAGGTTTTCCACACAGCAGTCACTGCGTTCTCAGCACAAGGGTGTGCCGGAACCTTGTAATCATCTGCTCATTCCAATTTTTCTTTTAGTAATTTGCTCGATATTGAAGTCAATTGCAAGTCCACCACTGTGGTCATATATTTTTCCTTTAGTTAGATAATAACTACTGACTTAGAAGCATATGAAGCCTAATGATTTCATTTTATAGAAAAAGATTTATGAAACCCTCGGATATTGTACGAAATCCCAAACAAATTCATCAACAACAATCATATCATAATCTTGATAATCTAAACTCTCAAACTCTCCAAAAAAACAAAAACAAGATCAGATTTCAAAGACAAAAAAACATCAAGTGATTATTACCGAGCCGGCAATCGATTAAAGTGAGCATCCAATTGATGACGAAACTCAGGATTATAAACAACCTCATCGTTTCCATTCTCGACCAACTTATTATATACATCAACTCTTACATCATATGCACCAAAACCACCACCACCACCACCAAAAGAGTTCCGTAACGGTGTAGAACTCTCTCCAACTCCTTCAATCAACTCCATACTTTTTAATATTCTCTTTTTTTTTTCCAATATCAGGCAAAAAAAAATACCAACTCATCAGCAAGAAACAGGAAAGAAGAATAAAGACCCTGAAAAGCTTCAGAAAGTGACTAAGAAGAATCAAAACTTGAATCAATGAAGAAAGATAGACGGATATATAGGAGAAGAAGATCTAATGGTTAGTCAACGAACTAATAAGAATCTTTGACAAATTTAGAGGAATCTGAGGAGAAAATAATTACTACCAAGGGTGAACTTGTCTTCCATTACTGTATAAAGAAGAAGGCTGATATAGGGGCTCCCATATAAATAGAGGGGCTCCAATAATAAGACGAAATAGGGACACTATGAAGTAAAACTCAAAAACCCATTATCCATAATATTTCGACGATACCCAAATCATTCCTGATTAGTAATCTTAATTACATTAATTAGTAAAGATTAAAATAAGCTAATCATGATTAATTAAAACTAATCTTTGACTTACTCGAATTGATTCAATTTTTTTTTTGAATTTGTGTTTTGTGGGAAGAAAAACTAGATGAAATTTAAGAAAATTTTGTCGTTTTTTTTTAAACCCTAGATTTTGATTCAATCAACCATAGTAGCATTTAGATACCTCTAGATTAAACTCTTGATTTTTTTATGGCTCAAATTAGATGAAATCACGATTTGAAAGTTTGATTTTTTGTGATTCAGAGAAAGTTACGGTTGGGTTTCATGTCGAACCCAAAGGTTGGGTTTTGCCTTAAAACCCAACCGTAACTCATCCTTTTGAGCATTGGTTTTTGAGGTCAAATTTGAGTGTTAAAATCAAAATTTTGAAATTATTCAATCATTTTAACTAGATTAAAGGTAAATTGGGTCATTCAAACAAAAAAAAACCGAAAAACACAAAAATTAGACAATCCAATTTTGAGTTCACAGTAGAATTTACGGTTGGGTTTTGGCTTATAACCCAACCGTAACTAATTCTGTTAGCTTTAGTGCATGTTTCATCATATAGTTAAGGGTGGGTTTTGCCTTGAAACCCAACCGTAACTAATCTTTAAACCCCAATTGTAAAATTAGATAAATATATTTTGAGATTTTTTTCATTTTTATCTTGTAGAGAATTGAAAGACGGAGCTAACCCAAAAAAAATGAGGTCAATCGGACATCGTATGAAGGAGTTATGATCAAAACGGTGACATTTTTATTTGTATCCAGGAAGAATTACGGTTGGGTTGGCCCAATAAACCCAACCGTAACTCTGGCCTCTTGGAGGCCCAAAATGCTCAGAGTTACGGTTGGGTTTATTGGCCCAACCCAACCGTAATTCTTCCTGGATACAAATAAAAATGTCACCGTTTTGATCATAACTCCTTCATACGATGTCCGATTGACCTCATTTTTTTTTGGTTAGCTCCGTATTTCAATTCTCTACAAGATAGAAATGAAAAAAATCTCAAAATATATTTATCTAATTTTACAATTGGGGTTTAAAGATTAGTTATGGTTGGGTTTGGTTGAAAACCTAACCGTAAATTTTAATTGAATCTTCATCTCCTACATTTGAAGTTACGGTTGGGTTTGTTTAATAACCCAACTGTAATATGAAGAAAAAATTAGTTACGGTTGGGTTTGGTTGAAAACCCAACCGTAAATCTGGGCAAAAATGGTGTTCTTCGGTGTTCTTGGTGTTACGGTTGGGTTCGACATGAAACCCAACCGTAAGTTTCTCTGAACAACAAAAAATCAATCTTTCAAATCGTGATATCATCAAATTAGTTAGTGTAATTTAGTTTTATCCGGATTTTCATCACTACTACTTTCTACACATTTATTAGTATTCTTCATTACGAAATTGGGAGTTTAATCGGCGATAAAATTTTGATTTGATGGAGATTTTTGATTAAAATGGAGAAGGAGAAGATATGGAGGAGATGGAAAGATTTTAATTAAAGGATAAATTTGTCTTTTTCTTATTGGGTAAAGGGTAAAATGGACATTTAACTTTACCCCTAGGACATCCCTTATCATAAAATTAGGTCACCTCGGCTCAACTGGGAGCCCCTCTATTGATATGGGAGCCCCTATATCAGCCTTCATAAAGAAAGGGAGAAAGAGAAATAGGAATGTTTGACGAATGAATGTCAGGTTTGGTTTGGTGTATAAAAAGACTTTGAAAAGAAAATGTTAACAAGATGTAGATAACAAAGTGGAAGAAGAGAAAACAAAGGATACAGATTTTTTCCTTTTCTTGGCACTAGTAAGAAAAATGAAAGAGGGGATATTAGTGGATAGGGTTACCAAAAGCTATAGATAAATTGTAAGTTGTAACGCAGACAGACAGGTTTATTACAATTGTGTCCTTAATTGAAATGTATGTAAATGGATAATGATTATATTTTGCCTCTTTAAAAAAAAACCTATCACTGGGACCAGAGACTTTCGATTCTAAAGGCTGATGATAAAATAGAGCATCGAATAGTGAACTCGATACCCCTTATTCTACTAATTTTGGTAATGGTTAAAAGTATTCTCTATTAATTAGTGTTAATGAATCCAATTCATTAAATTAATTAAGATTTAGTAGTTTGATTAGATTAACGAATTTAGTTTTTAAAAATTAATCTTTTTTTTTTGCAGTCTACGGCTAGGAACTCATAAACTTCTAGTCGTAAACTATTTTTACGGCTGAGAACTTACGAACTCCTAGCCTTAAGCTATAACTTATGGCTAGGAGTTTATTATTTCCTAGTCGTAAACTATTTCTACAGCCATGAAATCTTCTTATTTCAGTTAAACCTTCATATTATCTGTTATATCTTTCTATTTCTTTTTACCTTCTTATTTCTGTTACACCTCCTTATTATACATATAACGAAACTCAAAAATTTACAAACAAATAAAACTCAAACTTTTATCCAAATTTCATACTCACTTACGGCTAGCAAACAAGGTACGAGCTAGCCATAAACAAACATACGGTTAGGAAATATTAATATCGGTTGGGAATCTGGTTTTCATTACACATTCTATTGCTAGGAAAATACATATATGACTAGGAATTTTGTTTTCAGATTAACATACTGCTATGAATTTTTCATTTTTCAGCCGTAAATCAGCAATTCCGAACTGTAAAATAGGTTTACGGTTGAAAAATAAGAACTCTCAGTCGTAAACAGTTTCATAAATCCAATTTTAAACATTAATTTCATCGAATATCACCTTTTAACCAATCAAAAGCAGAAATAAATGATGGTTTTTTCGATTGTTACCTTTTAGAAGTCATTAATGGAGTATTAACATCTGTTTCAACTCCTTCGTTCGCCAATTCTTGATTTTAAGTTTCAACATCTTCGTTTGAAGATGATTCAGTTGAATTTACTTGATTTAGTTGAGAATGGATGATTAATCGTCGTCGAAGAAGAAATAAAAAAGGGCGATGGAGAAGAAGAAGAAGAAGAAGAGATGGATTACAATAAAAGGGTATTTTTGACTTTTGGTATAAATTAGGTCCCATATCCATATTTTGGACATCTTAATCCATTGCAACCCTCAAACCATAATGTATGCAGCCCCAATAATAGTTTTTTTCTTAAAAAAGCCTCCCAATGCCGAACATTTTCTTTTTTTCTTTTGAGCTGAGAAACAAAGGTTAGACTTAGAGCATCATAATCATGAACGAATCTACCACATATGCATAAAAGTGAAAGGACGATGGACGTTGTTATAAGTAAAAAAGCTAAAAAAAAAAATGTTAAACAGTCATGCTAAATTTGACTAGGTTCAGTTTAAGAATATGCATGATGCCCGGTATTGATACCTGAAAAAATGACTACCTGGGGCATCTCGATTAACTAGGCCTAGGCCCACAGCTGTCTTGGAAACTTGGGGACTAAGCCCAAGTCCCTAGAGGTATATCCATGAAAATATGAGGACAAGAAGGGAATAAGAAGAGGAGTTAAGGGTAGGACCGAGAAAAGTGTAATATTGTAATATTAGGGGATTTAGGAAGACATGTGTCAGAAGGAGGTAAAGGAGGAAAGTCTATAAAAGGAAAAATGCATAGTATTGAAAGGGGATCTTCTCTCTCTTACCCAACTAGGAAAGGTGTAGTCCTTGTTGTGACTTGAATAGGCCTCCCCTTTACCATTTTACCTTAAAACATTTGGCGACCAAAGTGGGAGGCTTGTCTCTCATCTAGCAAGATACACCCGAAAAATATCATTCCAAATGTGTCGAGCATCCAACTGGACAAGGTGATGTAGTAATAGAAGAATGGCAAGAGGTCGATGAAGATCTGACGATGGGAGCTACTGTCAAGGACCCGATTGTACATACACCTCACGCAGAAAAACCAGGAGCGATGCCTGAAAAGAACAAGCAACAGACAAAGGAAAATACGCACCAGCGTAAACAAACCCTAAAAGACATGCAATTGGAAATGGAAGGACATGTTCGACGCTAATAAGAACTACGAAAACTTATGAGGAAGACGGAAGAAGCATAAAGAGCAGCAGTCAAGGAAGTTCTGAAGAAAGTAGCCAGCAACGAAGGGTACCCACATGTAGTTTCACAAGAGGCGATTGCCAAATATTTAGAAACAAACTACCGAGTGGTAAAACAAAGAATATATGTCTCTGAATTTTAAAACTTACGATGGAAGGGGAAATACCCACCAACATCTCAGTTGATTCTTATCAACAATGAATGCATACTCGCTGACGAGAACTTATGCTTGAGAGAATTCCTGAAGTCGCTATCAGATACAACCTTCACCTGGTACGATAACCTAAAACCCAGAAGCATAGAGTCATGGTCGGCAATGAGCATGATGTTCTTAAGGAAGTTCTACTTGGCGAAGAAGAAAGACACTATGATTGATCTAAGCAGATGTAACCAGAGAGTTGGAGAAGAAATCCAAAGGTTTATCACACGATTTTGGAACTTCTCTCTTGAATGCCACGAGGACAACAAGGAAGAGACTCTGGTAGAAATATGTGTACGAGGTATGACGTCCACATTCAAATGGAATCTAGCTAACTTCAAATTCCAGACATTCGTGTAATTAGAGGAAGCGGCCTCTAGAAAAGCAATATCTGGAGCTATCTTTAAAATGCATCGAAAAAGGCAATTGAAGTTGTTTTTTGGTTGACTTCCCCGGGTTCGACCCTTCCAGCCGTTGACATTCTGAATCTAGGGAACATGGATCACACTTGGCAATATTCAGTTAATACCGCGTCGGCATCAGCATTCAATAGCTGCACAGTGACTAGTCAAGATACAAGGAGGCCTCCTGCATTTTATCCCTACAACGCAGGTCGAGAAAACAAGGGGCCCATGACAGATCTGAATCGGTTACCACCTATTCCCTGCATCCAGGAGCAAATCATCAGTTTACTCGAACAGTGGGTGGCAAACCATGAAGTTACATTACCACCTTTAGTAGTAGACATCAACAAAATCGACAAAGGCAACACCCGATAATGTTACTATCATCGCCGAGTGGACCATCCAACACAGGGGTGCTTCTCCCTCCGAGGTATTTTCAACCGGAAGAAGAACGCGAGAGAAATCGAAATGGGCAATCAAGCAATTAACGAGAACCCTCTTCCTCATTCACCATGTCCTGATGCTATCACACGACCCAACATAGAATACCTGAAGACCTTGGAAGGTAACACATGAAGAGGTGGGTGAAGCGAAGGAGGAAGCCGCAGTCTTTGATAATACTAAAAGCATAACAAGCAAGTTCGCGAAAACAATTTTAGTTCAACAATTCTTTGACTCGTTAAGCTTCAGTGAGAACCGGACTAGGGAAACATCGAAATCCATCGCGTCAATAGCGGACGGTAAACCATATAGCCCGATGCCAAAAGGAGCAATTACCTTCACTGATGAAGCCATCTGCTACCCATTAACAAGAAGCAACTGAAAAGGGCATTCATACGGCGCGACTTTGAACTTTCAAAGTAGATGAACTGGTACTTAAGATCGCACAACATGTACAACGAAACACGAGCACCGGGAAATTTGTAGCCAACTGAGAAGGACCATTCATGATTCGAAAGGCCGCGGAGAGCGGATATTATCACTTAAAATGAATGGATGGATCAAAGATCAGGAACCCTATCAATTGTAAGTGGTTAAAAAGTTTTCATGCGTAAACAATGCCATGTATAAGAGGTATCACCAAAGCTTCACGTTTTAATATAAGGGAATCTTCCATTTAATCTGACTTCTGAAGTTTGAAATGGTCACAAAAGCGACAGATGGCAAAGCGCACCTATTTGACCAAGCCAATACCCTACATAATCGGTCACAAGAGCGGCAGTGGGAAAAACGCCTATGTTCGACCAAGCCAACACCCCACATAATCGGTCACAAGAGCGGTAGAGGGCAAAACGCCCTTGTTCGACCAAAAAATACAAATGTACAGATGGTCACAAGAGCGGCAGAGGGCAAAGCACCCCTGTTCGACCAAAAAAATAAATACAATAACGGTCATATGAGCAGAAGAGGACAAAGCGACCATGTTCGACCTAAATCCAAATAACGGTCACAAGAGCGGCAGAGGGCAAAGCACTCCTATTCGACCAAACCAACACCCACATAATCGGTCACAAGAGCGGTAAAGAGAAAAATGCCCTGTTCGACCAAAAAATCCAAATGCATAGATGGTCACAAGAGCGGCAAAGGGTAAAACGGTCCCGTTCGACCTAAAAACCAAATACAATAACAGGCACAAGAGCGGCAGAGCCAACACCCACATAATCGGTCATAAGAGTGGCAGAGGGAAAAGCGCCCTTGTTCGACCAGAATCAAAATGCATAGATAGTCATAAGAGCTGCAGGGGGCAAAGCGCCCCTGTTCGACCAAGAAACTAAATACATCGATGGTCACAAAAGCGACAGAAGGCAAAGCACCCCCTGTTCGACCAAAAAATCTCGATAAACAAATGATCACAAGAGCGGCAGAGGGCAAAGCGCCTTGTTCGACCAGACTAACATTCCATATGCACAACTCTTTTGAACTAACTACAGAGTATTATTGCATGTAACCAACCCAACAACAAAAAAAGGGATAGAGGAAAAAAAAGTGCAACTCGTTTGCATTAATGAAAAGATTGTGGTATAATAAAAAAAAAAAAGTGGTACAATAAAAAAAATTTGAACGGTATATACTACGCGGATCTATCCAAGTTTGTGGTAAACACAATAGGAAAATAAAGCAACACGTGCACGGCTCAGATGTATGGACGCATATTCTAACTTTTGCTCATAACATTCCATTTCCTCCCGAGCGTCGATGAATGACTCGAATAGATGTGCACAGATATCATGTTGGAAACCTAATGCGTTGACATAAAGATCCATACTATGCAAGTACGACACTTTACTGGTAGAAAATAAAGATGTATACGTTTCCACAAAACACCCATACCCATGCACATCCGATTCAAGAAGGGTATGCCTAGACTTACCTAACTCCAGTTTTAAGTCGGCCACGGTAATTTGATCGGTTTTTCCAAGACAATTGTTAACAATACTCTCAACAGGATACACCATATAAAAATTGGGGCAAATAAAATAACAAATAGTTACAAACACAAATGAGTAATACATGACACACATTCCCTTATATAGAAAAATTTGCATAAGAAATATAACACGTGGCCAGGAAAAATGACATGTTATTAATTAGGACGACTGTTACATGTACAAAAAGAGGGAGAAAAGGTAGAAAAGAAAATGCAATAACATTACTAAGCAGCTAAACTCACTCCCTAAACATGTTTCTATCTTCAAGGAAATGCTTGAAGCGTCGTTCAAGACGAATCAAGTGTTTTCCCTACTAACCGCAAGGAACGATAAACATCCAGATATTAGAAATAAGTAGTCACGCGATGCTCTTGGTAGTAATGACGATGTTCAAAGAACAAACGGGAAAGCAACAAACTATCACGACGCGCCTCTTGTATAGGCGGTCAGCGTCTACAAATTGGGAGTGACAGATACCATTCTCATTATCAAGATGATAAAACACAACACTCAAAGCATCAGATAGACGATTTAAAGATGTGATTTCTAGCACTAGACGAGCGCGTGTCATGATAAAGAAATGGGAAAAAAGGAAAGAACAAAGCCAATGCTAAAAAAAAAATACCAAATAAGGAAAATCTATATATATAATAAACATGGAAAAGAAAGTCCAGCTAAAGCATTTAAGACTATATTTAATGAACATTTATAGCATTCTAAGACACCGACACAACCTAAAAACTAGTTATCTTGACTGGTAATCACTGCGCGGCAAACCTCTATCTTTTGGTCTAAATCCTTCATCATCAACACAACCTCATCGTATAACTTATTAGCCGTGTAACGCCTAGTGGCAGCATCATTAAGTGAACGATGAACGTCAGACATGGCCCAACCAGAAGCCTGAGCCTGCTGAGCAATCCTGAGTGTTCCATGTTGTTCATGCCAAACGACACGCATAGCAGCGGGATGAATCAACTTACGTCTCATCAGCATCCTCACCTCATCCTTTAGCACTAGAAGTCGCTCGAGTTCTTCCCGCTTGTGAAAGGGTACCACAAGAGAAGACACAATGGCCATGTTCAAAGTATACCCATCAAGACAGTGAGACATCTTTCCAAACACAAACCTGAAAGCAGAATTACAAATATAAATAAAAAAAAAGGAGAAAAAGAGAGGAAGGTAACAAACCAACGACACCAAGGATCATTTAAATAGGAAAAAACAATGCACACTTGTTGCCATGAGGTCAAGTCAACCGTTTCAAAAATTGAATACTCCTATGGATTGTAAACACTCACTGTAGCAAAAGATCAATCAAGTAACCGTTCATGACATGCACAGCTAACCAACCTGGCACTTATGATAAAGAAACCCACATATTATGCATAGGATAGAAAGTTCACATAAAGCATATATATAGTAAGCATATAAAATATACTAAGCATATATTAAGCCTAAAACGTATACATAACAAATTTACATAAGGTTTTGCAATCAAATTCGAAGAACATTTATAATATTCAAGTCATTAGTACAACTTAAAATTAATCGTCTTGATCGGCAAACATTGCGCGACAGGTTCTTATTTCCCGATCTAGATCCCTCATCATCAATACGGCCTCTTCATACTTTGAATTAGCGGAACAACGTTTGGAATATGCATCATCAAGTATCCAAAGTACATCATTCAAAACACGATCAACAAAGCGAGCTTTTAGAACAATTCTTAGTGTCTCATGATGTTCTTCCCAAGTGGCATTCATAGCTGCTCGATGAGCCAAATGGTGAGTTACTAACATCTCCACCTTGTTTTTAAAACCAATAGTCGTTCTAGTTCCATGCGCGGGTCGGAGGTTATGACAGTAGCACCAACCGCTGACATAGTTAAAGTATACCCGTGAAGCTCGTGAGCGATTGTTCCAAAACAAGGTTATCCCAACGAAAGAAACTAATAAGATAAAATGGGAATGGAAAGTACAAGAGGAGCATTTAAATAGAAATAAGTGATGAACACAGACGCGCCACGTGTTTAAGAAAGTTACTTGAACATTTAAAATAGCCAAAATAAATATAAATAACTAAGCATAACAAACAAGGCGAACAACAACTTAAAAAAAAAACAGAAAGCCATAACCATATGACTAAAGACTCGTAACATGAAGAACTCGAAGCAACTTTTTGGTGTGATAGATATCATGGTCAATCTTCCAGCACATCTCATTAGCTTCTTGAAGAGCATGCTCGACAATATTCAATTCATCGTTTATCAATCTATATATACAACAAGCAGCTGCATAAGCATTAACGGCTAACTCACGCATTGGGAATATTTGATAAATGAGTCAAGGTTATACCACCGATCATTCACCGTATTATGATCGGTATATGCCTCTTCCCACCGTATTTCAGCAGCAACTCGATCCTCGATCAGACCTTGCAGTTTCGTTCCAAATTACGAATAAGAAAGACAATTGTCGGGTAAGCCATCGAAAAGAAAATGTAGTTAGGTAAGGGAGTACAAGCCATATTTATAAATCAATCAACACCACAATAAAGTACCAGAAACTCATGCACCATTAATAAAAAATAATAGCCTAAAACAATCAAAACATCACGATAAAAGTTAACCAAAACATCCCGATAAGAGGAGGGGGGAGAGGGAAAAGAAATAAAATTCAACCAATCCAAAGGAAACACAACATATTACAACACTCGAAATAAATAGAAAATCAAGCTCCTTCAAAAAAGCGGAAAGCTCCTGCCTCTTCTTCCCAAGCTCCATGCGCATCAGATTCGCAGCTGCCTCTTCTTGTTGAGCCTCTCCAGTAGAAGTAGTAACTTCAAGGATAAGCTTGTTCAAGGAATTCCTCTTTTCTTAAGCCTATCTAGACAAGTTTTCAAGATTTTGCTCCAGCTTAGCGATCAAAGACGGAAGATGCATACACGGATCGTGCTTACTCTTGACCTTACTCAACAACTTGTCCAACTACGCTATGGGAAATTGGAGTCATATGGATGTGCGAATGGAAGATTCTCAGACTCTCAGAATGTTGGCATCAAGAGGAACATTACCAACTCGGTAAAGACCATCAGCGGCCTCCAGCAATCCCTTGTTCATAAAAACCAAAGTCTTCATGCCGAGAAGGCCCTTCTTTACTAGCGGGCCACATTGTTCAACGATCATCCAATAAGTAGTATCCAAAACGGAGGGAACCCAGAAACCATGCACATGGGGCAGAAGTATGGGATCCACACCGGCTTCTCCGGCCCCCATAACCTTGGGGAAACAAAACCTTGGATCCTCCAGCGTAGCCAGCAAAGCAATCGCCTCTATTTTCTCATCCAGCCGAATATCAGGGACAAAATCATCTCTACTAGTCCGCGCGTGCTTGGATCCACTAGTGACAATCGAAGCATCCTTCTTAAAGGGAGAACTATTATCGCGTTTATTCATGTCTTAAATAAAAAATAAAAAATAATAAAAATGGATGATAACGCAGCTGACCTCAAGAGGTATAAGATCAGCAGAAGGTGGAAGATTGGGAGAAGGCCCGCGAGGATTTGAATGATGAAAAGAAGAATCCAAAGATGATTCAGAATCACTAGAAGAACCTAAAAAAAACATACATAATAAGGCAGTGTAACAGACGTATAAATAGAATAAAATTAAAACTAAAGGACAAGCACGAAATAAAGAGGGTGACACGTGGAGAGATGATGTGATTGTGATAGTGGTAAGAAAAGATTCGAACTCTAAGACTTGTGAAGATTGGATTTTAGACTTATTTTTAATTTAAACTAGCAAATAATTTAAAAAACGATATTAATATTAAGAGGACTGGGATTTAGGATTCCACCATTATTCATATTTGAGTGATGCATATATCAATTCTTTAACAATTATATCTCTTCTAAGGACTCTATTTCTTTACCAAAGATAGATTTTTAAAACGTTGATTGTAACTCCTAAGCATGGATCATCAAAACACTTAAGCTAAGCATGACCCATCAAATTAAATGACAACCAATTAAGAAAAATCATGAAACAATTAAAATAAGTGCAAAAAGTTATAAAGAATCGATATAGTTACCAAACAAATGTGAAAAATAGCTTCCTCTATTGTCTTAGTATTGGGGTTCAACTCATGGTGCTCAAAATGCACTCAAAAGATGAATACATGGCCAAAAAGTGCTTTGAAAAGAAGAAATAAAACTGACAATGAATTTGAGACGTTTATAACGGTACATATGTTTCTTTCTGTTGTTGAAAGCAACAGAAATGTTGCAGAAGTTTTTACAACGTTGTTCTTCGTTTTTACGACGAAGTTCTTCTTCAAACTTTTTGCAAAATAATCTTCAAACTTTTAGTGATAGTTTCTTCATCTTCCCCACATGAGCAGATTTTTCTGAAATTTCTTTTCTCTCTTTTCTGGCCTCTGGCAGCCCCAATCACTCGATAATCCCTTGTCCCCCCCCCCCCCAACATCTATTTATATATGCCAAGACCAAATCTTCTTAATATCTGCTCAATTAATCTCACGATATTCTCTTCTCGGAAAGAAAATATTTTCTTTCTTTCAGCACTTAATTCAAATCTTGATTTTGTTTATTAATTTGTTCCCTGATTTATCAAAACACTCATGAATAACAAATAGCGTGATATTAGGAAAGATATCTCAAGTTTATTTCATGTTCCCTGTTTTAGCGGATATCACTTATTCACGAGATATTTTTTCTCTGTCAAGTTCCCAAACTCGTACATACTCCCTATAAATAAGGTAATAAGTTAATTTTTCCTTAAACTCTCCCAAAATCTCATTCAAATCACGTTTACACTTCACGCAGTTGGAAGAAAACTTTTCCCTCCAAGTTCTAAATTCAAAATGGGAAGAAGGTGCGATGCCAATATCCAAAGTAGGGGTGCCTTTAGCGATTTCTCCGGGTGCCTTTAGTAATTTTTCGAGCCGATTTTTTCCAAAAAAAAATTATTTCCCAAAAACACCTACACACACATAAAAACACAATATTAGTACAAAATTAAGAGATAACAATATACGAATTGGGAACAAATCAGATACATAAATGTGTTTATCAAGAGAAAAGAAGCAACAGTTACCAGAAGATGAAGGATCTTGGTCAGAAGGCACATGGTCCTGAGACACACCAACTATGGAATGTGACGAACCACCATGACTACATGAGTTAAGAAAACTGGTAGGCGTCTTTTGAGGCTGGCCTCTAGAACGAATAGTATGGATTAATAAGGGATGGACGAAGGTTATATTCATACGCGGAGAAATTTATCCAACACTTGACAAATCAACACCTAAACTGCGTACACACTCCATAAAGGAAGAAGAAGAGGGACTCGTGACGTCTCGGGTCCGAACCTGTAAAGGAGACGCGGGGAAGCATCAGCTGTAGGCGACATACGAATACGCGGGACCGGCAAGATCCCCGCGTCACGTTTATCCTTTTTATCCCTACGACGAGGGTACCATTCATGTTCATGAATATTAAAGTATTCCTCCACCAAGAAGGAACGTGGCTTGTACCCGGCAGGAACGATAGGGAAACCACCCTGAGGACGCGCAACCAGTACTTGTAAGAAATGAAAAAGACAAAAGAAGTTTCAAGATAACAATATAAGAAGCACATGTCCAGGAGAGTTGTGAGTCGGCGGTGGAATTCGAACCTTGGTCGGCTTCTTCCTTGATTGCGACGGAAGCATTAACCCCTTCTTGGACTCCTTTTTTAATGGTTCCTCATCCTCCGGGGGAGTCTAGATGATAACCAAGGGTTGCATAGGACAACCCTTGATGTCGGGTGTAAGACAGTGCTTCGATGCCACTGATGCAGCTAATCTGATACGGCATGATACATGCATCGACCTAAAGTTATCATAAGATAGCTCTGGTGGAGGATATAAAACCCGCATAAGAAAATTCATATCCTACCTACGGATTTTTTCATAAAAGGAATGCCAGTTGGGAGAGACAATATGAAGACGTATTGGAAAGGGATAAGGGAAAGAAAAGTAAACTGAATGGTTGCTTTACCGCGTCTCCCTCTGAAAATAAAGTGATTAAACTGCTCTTGATATCGATATTATCAGTAAGAGACGAACGCAGAAATGGAAAAGGAACTCCTTGATCCAACCCCAGTTGTTGAGCTACACGGTCAGAATTGTAAGACACTGCTATAAATTTCCCCGAATAAAAACCAGGAAAATAACAAGGCAGTACGGCCATGACGGAATCGAAGTCGTCAACTGCCAAGGCTTGCGAAGAATCCAGAGTCAAATCCTCAACTTTAATCAAGAAATCATAGTGAGGAGGACCAGAACGATTGTCATGATAGGAAATGCTTTGAATTCTTTGGCTATGTCCAGGTACTTGACAATGCGAACCCTCGTAGCTTCCCTTTCCCGCGCCAAAGAGCCATATGTGGATAGAAATAAGTAGCGGGGAATACACTGAATGTGTCGTCCTCTTTTGTGACGCTCTCCTCATGATGAACAACAAATGTCCTAGCAGGGGGAGCATAAGCGAGAAAGTGTTCCCACGCCCACGCTTGAAGGAAGTTTGCTGCAATAAAGGTCCCAAATTCATGTAGAGCATTTACCCGACAAATATCCTAACAAAGGAGATCTAACTGACCGCGTATCATGGACGCGTAACTAGGATTGGAGCGGATATACTCGACCCAAGGCTCTCAGCGATGTGGATTTCAGCCGACGAGCGTAAGTCTACGGTCAGAAGGCTCTCGAAAGTCTCAGGCAATAAGGTTTGTATTAACCCCCCCCCCATGTTGCTAGTAATCTCTTGTATTGAGTATGAGACCCCATTAGCGGGTCCAGGAAGCCGCTCTTTGTCGGAATGATCGCTGGACTCATTTTCCGCTTTTATCTCCACTTTTCTGCTTCTGCTGAAGTGCGTTTGGAAGAGTTGTATGACATTGAGAATGGCGAGGGAGAGAACATGTGCAGTAAAAAAGATGAGACTGTAAAAGAAGCCCCGAATATATAGAAAGGGTCTTTGACAGTGAAGTTAAAAAGAGACGGTTATTCAGAAGATTGTAATCATGAGGGAGTTCAAGAGGTAGTGGGACACTTCATAGAGGAAAGCCAACCGTCATACGGGGCCGGAAGGATGCGTAGTGGAAGTTAGCAACAAAAACTGCTTTCGTGGAGGATTAGATGATTATTGGGTTGCCTGACGGGTTAGCCCAGTAGTCAAGGGACTAATGTTTATACCTGAAAAATGACTACCCATTGATAAGGGGAGTTATCTCGATTAACTAGGCCTAGGCCCACAACTGTTTTGGGAACTTGGGGACTAAGCACAAGTCCCTAGAGGTATATCCATGGAAATATGAGGTCAATAAGGGAATAAGAAGAGGAGTTAAGGGTATGGCCGAGAAGAAGGAACTTTTATAATATTAGGGGGTTTAGGAAGACATGTGTCAGAAGGAGGTAAAAGAGGAAAGTCTATAAAAGGAAAAAAGGCATAGTATTGAAATAAGATCTTCTCTATCTTACCCAATTACGAAAGGCGTAATCCTTGTTGTGACTTGGATAGGTCTCTCCTTTACCATTTTACCCTAAAACACCCGGCATTGGTGGGATTTTAAATCTCACTCCATAATATTTTTTTGCTAGGTTTACATTTAAAGTAAGCCTAAAGCTGGTTCATATGGGTATGGTGAATTAATAGATTTGTCATTTATACACCCCACTATAGAACTGGCTAACTGGAAAACATAATGGGCTAAGAACAATTCCAATGGGCATTGGCTTTTTTGCCAAAATGCCAAGCCAGGTGGATGGGAAAACTCGGTTTTGGGCAGTGGGGAATGGGATAAAAGGTGCAATATGCCTCGACAACGGTCATATCCCAACGGCTTTAATCCAACGACTATAACATCATCCCCTTTAAATTCAACTTAAAATCATTCTTTTCTACTCACACCTAAACCAATCTTCTTTATAATCTTCTTCTCAACAATCTTCTCTAAAAACTCTTCATATTCCGCTTCTCTAAATATTTTTTTCAAAAAAAAAGTCCAAGTCTCAAAATATTAGTCGAAATAGAAATAAAAAACCACCCATAAATAGGTATACTCAACCTCTACCGACTCAACAAGAATTTTTGGATGAAGAGAATCCTAATGTAGTTTCTAGTCGAGATACAACCACGAGTCAAGGTCATGTATCTTCAGTAGCAGACCGAGATGCCAAAGGTCAAAAAACAAGAGGTTGTTGGTATGAAATAAAATCAGTTTATGATAAACTCCCCGGAAGTGCTAAAATTATTGTGAATATATTTCCTTGGAGGACTTTGTACCATATCGAGGCGGAGAGACATTCAGTCAAATTCATTTCGATGATGCTGGAACGTTGGTGGCATACTACACACACGTTCCATTTTGATAACTTCGAAATAGGTGCGTCATATATTTTGATTAATAATTTTTATGCGAAAAATACGATTCATATATGAAATTAACAATTTTAATGTTTTTTCAGGAATAACACTGTTAAATTTGTATTTCCTGCTTGGGATGCCTTCCGTTCAAGGATAAAATGTTTCATTTGACCGACAAGGTTGGTTGTCAAATGATCGATATAAATATGAACTTCATTTATATTTTCAAGTAACGACACGCAAACATACGGATCTAAGAGATTTGGGGATTCTTAATGTCGGTTTAAAGGCATTTATATCCAATAAATTATATAAAGACTTTGTAGGAGAAAATCCAGACCAGGAATACGTTACAGAAATTGCAAATATTTTTATTTTATAGGTAATTGGTGTGTGTTTTTTCCCCAACGCAAATAGTAGTGTACTACCAGGATGGCTAGAGGCATTGCAAGATTTAGAAAAGGCTGTCAGTTATGATTGGGGGTTCGCTATATTGGCCGAGTTATACGTCAGTCTCGATGTCGCCTGCTTGGGTGGGCCAAGCATCGAAGGTATTTGGGGAATCGTTGAGGTAAATATTATAAACTAATCGTACAATTTTATATAAGTTTTTAAATATTTATAGCAAGTTAAACTAATTGTACGTTGTTTACTTCAGTTGTGGTGTGATATGATTTGTAGACAGTGGTAAATAAAGTGTTCGTTACTCAGACTTGTTGAGATCAATTTCAGACCTAAATTCTAAGACTAAAATAAAGAGAACTAAATTGAAAGTGATATTAATAAGATTAAAAACAACCAAGACTCTGGATTCCACTACTACTCATGATTGAATTGATTTACCAATATTTCTAAAACTCTAGTTATCTTTAAGTCCTTATTTATCTCAACTCACTAATAATCAGACACTTTCAAATTTTACTTGTAAACATTAAGCATAGGTCATCAAATAATTTAACAAAGTATAACCTATCAAACTGAATGACAAATATTTAAAAAAAATCATGTGTTTGAATTAAAACTCTGCAAAAACAGTGATTAAGGGAGTTTAAAATAAAACTAGAGTAAATAGAATAATTAAAAAAATATATTACCCATCAATCATGTGTAAGTAACTTCCTCCATTGACTTGGTTAAGTGAGAATTAGCTCATCATGTTGGAAACATACTCACAAAGTATTGATTCATGGCTTAAAAGATGTTTACAAAGATGAAAAGAAGAGAAAACGATTAAAACTGAAAATTTGCAACGTTTATAAGCGACTATTGCATTAAACGACTGCTCTCTGGAGCCTTTCTGGTTCAGTTGAAAAGGCGACAAAATGAACAACAGTTCTCTGGTGCCTTATTCTTGTTCTTCTTCTTCTTGCGTGAAACTGAAAACTCTCTGCAATTTTTTTCTTCTTCCTCGTCCATCCTTAAAACCCCCCAAAACTCTTCTAACTTCTTTATTTATACTACAAAGGTGAATCTCTTCCCATATCTCTTCTTTAATGATCAAATTACTCTCGAAAATATCTTGTTTTAATTCGGCATATATTTTTTTCTTTCTCACGATCATCATATCTTGATTCTGATTTTGGTTGGATCATTTTTTTGATGTTGTTACAATTTAAAACTCGAGAAAACTCTTTTGTTCCCTCTTCAGTCCCTAAGATAATATTCTTCCTTAAAAAAGAATTTTTTTTTCAAGCAAATCCGATAAACTAGCAAATCCAAGTATTTCTTCTTTGATTTTGTTTTCTTTAACGCAAACGAGATACTTTTGGTGTTTAAACCGTGTACAAATTGCTATCATTAAGGAAAGAATATATTCTTTCCTTGACCCTTTCAAAATCTCCTTCAATTCACGTAAGAACAAATTTAGATGCTTACACAAAGTTTTCCCGCCAAACAACCTTTTTAAATTCAAGATGAAGGTGCGTGCCCTTATCCAAGGCATGGGTGCCTTTAGTAAAAAATTTGGGTGCCTTTAATATTTTTTCAAGCCAATTTTTCCAACAATCCAAAAATACCTACAAAACATAAAATAACACAATTAGTACAAAAATAAGCACTAACAAAATATAGAATTGAGACAAATCAGACACAAAAATGTGTCTATCAAATACCCTCAAACTTATTATTTGCTAGTCCTCTAGCAAATCTAATAAAAATCCTAACTCACTGTCGCAGGCATCGCGGTTGCACTTAGCGTGTGCAACATGCTTTTAAACCCATATGTGTCCCTATCGGACGAGTTTTGTCTCGTGAGGATTTACAAGAGGTGTACCCACAAAACCTTTACTCCAAACTCTAGATACTTGTGAACGATTGATGGTAGACACTAAACATGCTATTTAGTTGGCTATGAAATTCTTTGTCTATGGGAGAAATTACCCTGTTTTGAATCCAATTGTACCACACGAGTTTTTTTCTCCATCGTACTAAAATTCATATATAAAAAAACAAAGCACTACTCAGAAAGTCGTACAATGGAACACGATACTCGGAATCTAACAAACCACAATCACATGAACAGATTAAGAAGATGGATATAGAAATAGAAATATGCATATGTTGACTAAGGTGAACGGTGTTTCCCAGAATATCTTTATGAACATCGTGCCAAGATGGATTGAGATATGCACCCACTGGTCTTAATCCTAATTCTAGTATCAACACATCTGGTATATACAAGATCCGCAGCGGTCGATTTATTGAATATATACTTTTTTTTTCCGACAACAAGATTATATCTTTTGAATCTAAGCGCATGCTCTTTATCAGCAGATTACATGATAGTTCCCATGGATCCTGCGTTCCATGCTTGCTTAGGCGACAGAGACAAGGAGAACACACACATATTGCTATCAAAGTGTCATTTTTAAAATTATTGGTCAAGTTCAATTAAAATAATGGGGCTTGATCTCAATCATGCCTACAACAAGGCGATACTAGTGCCTCACCAAATCACTTAGAGAAATATAAAAAGTTGTAAAAAATAAAAACAGAACGTGATATGGTGACAGCTCCGAGACATGGTGACGACTATCATATTATTTCTAACACCTGAGCTCTGTCCTCTTATAATAGACCATTTAGCTGGGTCCCTCAACTCCTACAACCAAAAAATTTGTTTCTATTTACTTAGAATGGTCAGTGTCAAATAGAGCAATATTCCAATCCAAATGGCGGTAATGTCACTTATTGGTACTCGATACAATAATTCCAAGATTTGGACTTAGAAAAAAGCACCGTGGAAAGACTCCGGACTCGCCCCCCCCGTATTACCGCGGCTGCTGGCACGGAGTTAGCCGGGGCTTCTTCCTCGAGTCATGTCATGATCGCTCAAGTTTCTAAATTTTTGGAGTTTTATTATTGCACTAAAAGTTTCTCCCTTAACCTCAAACTTAAATCTAACATTGTCCTCAATGTTCTAAAGTGAAATTAAAAGCACGAACAAAGAGAAACTGTTAACAATTGAAGAAAAGAGATAAGGAATGATATTACCACGTCGCATGAGCATGGGTTACCTCCCAAGAAGTGCTAAGTTTAAAGTCTTTAGCCAGACTAATAAATACCACAAAATGGCTAATCACCTTTCAAAATCATATACCAATAGCCGAACAAATGTGGGTCAACAATATCAAATAGAGCTGACACAAATATAGGACACATGTACAGGATCATACGAATAAACAAACTGAGCATAACCTTATCTAAGGTTTCTTTCGAGAAAACTAAGTTTATCTGGGGTGTCCATTTAGGTTCCATGTGAGTGTATAGATAAACAGGTTCAGCCGAACGACGGGTCTCTAATAGCTGGATTTCTTTATGGACAGTTTCAGGAGGATCGGATTGTGGAGTCTAAAGAGATTCAAGTAACATCTTAGACGGACAAAGCTCGATTCCCAAGTTAAGGACTTCAAATAGGGATACTTGACGATCACAAGAATCATCATTACCCCCAAAATTAGGGTAAATATTACTCTCAACTGGACCAAAAACTATTGGTTGGATTATAGGGTCCATAAGGTTAGCACAATACCCCGCTTCCTTTTTGGGCTGGTCATCTAAACGAATACCATCATCAAAATCATACAATGGATTATCAAAGAAAGTCTCTCGCAAAGGATCATCGACTTCCTCTGATTCTCTGAAAGGTTCGTAAAATAATAGATTTTCAAACATAGTGCAGGCTAAAGGATCACGAACTAAAGTGCTAATCATGTTCACCTCTTTTAAATCATCCATCTCAGAAGACTGTCTAATAACATTAAAGATATTCAGCTCATTGTTCATATTACCAAAATATATGTTCATAACTCATGTTCTACAGTTGATGACATCATTGGATGTTGATAAAAATGGGCGACCTAAAATCACCAGTATTTGAGCATTTTGGTCCTGAACAGGCTTGGTATTTAGAACAACAAAATCCACCGGATAAATGAACCTATCAACCTCAATAAGAACATCATCTATGACACCACGAGGGACTTTAACAGACTTATCTGCTAACTACAATGTCATTTTGGTTGGCTTCAACTTACCAAGACCTAGTTGGGTGTACATATGATACGGGAGTAAGTTAACACTAGCTCCTAAGTCAAGCAATGCCTTATCAAAAACGTGATTACCAATCACACAAGATATGGTGGGACATCCATGGTTTTTATACTTAGAGGGTGTTTGGTTCAGAAGGATTGAACTTATTTGACCAGCTAAAAAGGCTTTCTTATATACATTAAGCTTACGCCTTCGTGTACAAAGATCTTTAAGGAACTTGACATAAGCAAGCATTTGCCTAATTTCTTTTAGTAACGAAATGTTGATGTTCACTTGCTTAAATATTTCCATTATCTCATTGAAAGTCGATTCTTTCTTTGTTGGAACTAACAACTGTAGGTATGGGGCTTTCGGCACAAAGATAGTCCTATCAGGAACTGCTTGGGAATCCTTAGAAATTGTTTCAGTAACTTCAGCTATTGGCTTCTCTTGGGAAGTAGAAGGTGGAGCTACAATATGTCCACTATCAGGCATGGCTACCTTATTGTCAACTATTTTTCTACTCCTAAGGGTTGTAACAGAGTTCACATGATTGAACGTTTTGTCTCCTATAGGATTAGAATCTGTTTGACTAGGAAATTTTTCTATTTTTCTCTCACTTAGTGTCTTAGATATCTGAGCTACTTGAAGTTCTAACTTAGCAAGAGTCTACGCGGTTGATAATGTAGATTGTAGTTGTGGTAAGAATATGGTTTCAAACTCTCGAACTTGTGAAGATTGATTTAGATTTAATAAACTAATTTTAAACTAGAAAATATACACAAAAGTTGAAATTAATATTCACAAAACTCAAGTTATGGATTTCACCATTAATCAATTAAAATGATTCAATCTAATCAATGTTCATGCAATTCTTTACGTTTAAAGTGATTCTAATATGTTGCAAAAGTAGATTTTCAAAGTAACAATTGTAAATCGAAAGTATAGAACATCAAAAACCCTAGGCTAAGCATGCTCTATCAAAAGAAATCACAATTGCTTAATAAAAATCCTTAAATCAATTTTTAATCAAAGAAAATAATCATAAAAAAAATTACAAAAATCGATTAAAATAGAAATATACCACTTTTCTTGGAACAATGGCTTCCTCCGTCGCCTCAGCAAAGGGGTTTAGCTCCTCATATTAATCACTTGCTCAAAATAATGATTCATGGCTCAAAGTGTTTATAAATGATGAAAAAGAGTGAAAATAATGAAAACAACGAGTTTACAACGTTTATATGCGTTACAGACTCACTGTTACAGAAGGAAAAGTGTTTCACTGAAGATAAACGTTGCTAAGTGAAGATAAACGTTACACCATGAAGATAAATGTTGCAAAGATTACAAGTTTTAGCAACAAAATCTTCAACTTTTAGCCACGGAAGCTTCAACCTTTTAGCAACGATTTCTTCATCTTCTTCATCACGAGCATTTTTCTGGATTTTGATTTCTTTCGCTTCTGGCTTCTCCCCCCCCCCCCCCCCCAACTTCTTCTCAACTCCTCTATTTATACTCGAACCCCAATTAATCCTAAATCTCGAATCAAATCTTTGTTTTTAATGCACATATTCTTGACAGAGATAGTTTTCTTCTTTCAGACTTTATTTACCTTTTTGAATCTGATTTTGAGAACAGTATATTATTGTTGTTTCTATTAATCACAAGAATAAAATCTTCTCCTTTATTACACAGATCAAACTAACTCCGAGAAATCGTATTAGATCGAATTTCCATGTTTTATCCTTTTCTTCCCTGTTTTATCTTTATACGTGATCTGTTTGATCTAGATGACGAGATTCTATTTGATTTTGTAATAAATCTCATGTACAACTCATATTCTTATTAGGAAAGAATATACTCATTTTTAACTCCTCATAATCTTTCCAAAATACTGCCAAATATCTTCACAGCCGAGAGAAATACTTTAGCCACTAAAATTCAAATTGAAACGAGAGATGGGTGCCTTTATCAATTATTGGGATGCCCTTATCCAAACTAGGTGTGCCTTTTAGTAACTTTTAGGGTGCCTTTAACACTTTTAAACCACTTTCAAGCCATCTTTTCCACAATTGTTTATTTCCACAAAAATATCTAAAAACACATAAAATAATAATATTAGTATAAAATATGAGAACTATTAATACAAGTATGAGATCAAATAAGACACATAAATGTGTCTATTAAACTCCCCCAAACTTATTATTTGCTAGTCCTCGACCAAATCTAATCTAGAAAATAAAAATCCTAACTCACTTTCGTAGGCATCGCGATTGCACTTAGCATGTGCAACAAGCCTTTGAACCCATAGGTGTCCCTAGTGGACGAGTTTTGTCTCGTGAGGGTTTACAACATATATACCCACAAAACCTTTACTCCAAATTCTAGCAACTTGAGAATAATTGAGGGTAGACACTAAACAAGCTATTTTTAGTTGGCATACTAAATTCTTCGGATATGGAAATCATTACCCTATACGAGTCCAATTGTTTTACACGAGTTTGCACTCAGAATACTAAAATTCATATATAAGAAAACATAACTCTACTTAGATAGTCGTTCAACCACGATACTCAGAATTTATCAAAGTTCAATCACATAAAAAGATTTATAAGATGGATATGGAGATGATGAAGTTTGCGCATGTTGACTAAGGTGACGGTGTCTCCCATATCTGTCTGAAGGTCAGTGCCAGGATGAATCCTAATGGATTAAGATACGCTCCCACTGGTCTTACTCCTTATACTAATATCGACTCAGCTGGTATACACAAGGGTCCCAGCGGTCGATTTATTGAAAATAATTATTTATTATTTTTAAATGTGCTGACAACATGATTTGATAAAATGAATCCAAGTGCATGCTCCTTATCAGCATCTTACATGATAGTTCTCATGGATCCTGCGTTCCACGCTTGCTTAGGCGACGGAGACAGGGAGAACACAAACATATTGCTATCAAAGTGTCAAGACTCGAATATTTTTTATTTTTTATTTTTTTTATTCAAAAATGGTCTAAATAATACAATAATGGGGCTTGATCTCTAACACTCTACTTCATCCTCGCGGTGATAACAATTCTATACTAGTGCCCCACCCAATCACTTAGAGAAACACAAAAATTGCAAAAATAAAAACATAAGGTGATATGGTCGAGGTAGACTCCGAGATATGGTGACAACTATCATGTTATTTCTAACACCTGAGCTAGGCATCATTTTATGAATAGACTACTTAGCTGGGCACACCAATTCCTATAGAAAAAGATCTAAGTTTCCATCTACCTAGAATGGTTAGTGTCATCCTGAATTGTTCACAAGTTTCTAGACTTTGGAGTTTCATACTTCATAAAAATTTCTCCCTTACCCCAAAACTTAAATCTTACATTGTCCTCAATGTTTCTCAAGATGAATTATTAAAAAAAATGAACAAGGAGAAACTGTTACCAATCGAAGGAAAGGAGTTAAGGAAAGATATTACCGTGACGCATGAGCATGGATTACCTCCCAAGAAGTGCTAAATTTAAAGTCTTCAGCCAGACTAAGAAAGAATTAGTCACCTCGTAGAATCATATAGCAATAGTCGGAACAACTGTGGGTCATCTGAATAAAATAATATTATCCAAAATAGAAGGAGCAGGCTCAGAAAGTGAACAAACCGAGCACACCCTTATCTAGTTTTCTGTTTAAGACAACTACATCTAGCTATGGTTCAGGTTCAGGCTCTATAAAAAGGTCCAGATAAAATATTTTCATAGGATGGATTTCCTCATTGGCAGGATCCGGAGGATCAGGTTGTGGAGTCTGGAAAAACTTAACTAATAAATTAACGCATATAATAATAACCTGAATAATTGTGAATCCTTAAAGTCAATCATATTTGACCCGCACAGTTGACTACTATGAAAATGGTGGTCATTCTTAAGAAAATGTGTCGATTCTAATTTAGGCTTAGTCTCAAAACTTAATAACTGACACATTTGAAATTCAAACGTTGCCACAATTGGAAGAAATTTTTTTGGTGGGAAAACAAAGTCAATCTTGGTATTATTTCCTAGGTGAACCACATCGACCAGAGGATGGGTTTCTAACAACTGAACTTCTTTTTGGACATCAACAGGCTCACAGAATCTAGTTTGAAGATGATCTTGAAAAATGGTAGACGTACAAATGTCAAGCCCCGAGTGAGGGACTTTAAGCAGGGATACTTGAAAATCACAAGAATCATCGGTACCCCTAAACTTAGGGTGGACATTACTCTCAGATGGACTAAAAACTGTTGGTTGGATTCTAGGGTCCTTAAGGTCAGAACTACACTCAGCTTCCTCTATAGAAGGAAATAAGGTAGACTTATAAACTGGTAGAGGTTCAAACTTAGCTTTCCATATAGTATAAGTGTCCATAAAAGGTGCAAAATCTAATAAAGTATTCACCTCATTAATAACACTATTATCGTCAACATCAAACCCAAAGTGGGCTAGGCATTTCTCTAATGGATCTTGTAACAAAGTGTTTGACAAAGATTTCTGAACTGAAGTACTAGTTATGTTCACTTCTTATAAATCATAGATCTCACAAAAAGGTTGTCTACTCATACTAAATAGATTCAGTTCAATAGTCATGTTACCAAAAGAAAAATTAATTATTCCATTTCCATAATCGATGACGACATTGTATGTAGCTAAAAAGGGACGACCTAAGATCACTGGTATTTGAGCCTCTGGGACTTGAAAAGGTTGGGTGTCTAGGACAACAAAATCCATTGGGGAAACTATTCTATCAACCTAAATCAAACCATCCTCTATCACATTAAAATTCTCTAAGATTTTATCATCTTCGTCAGAGATTATTGACTTTGAATCGTTGGACTCTAAATCACTAGTTTTAAGACAAACTTGTTCCTTTAAACCATTATCGGCTTCAAAACAAGAAAATTCTACACCGTCTAAAACAATGGTATCCCTAGTCAAATCCTATTCCTTTTGTATAGGTGAATAATCATTAAAATTATTTGGATTTGAAGCAGAAATAACACTATTATCATGAAATACAATTGGAGTGACAATTTCTTGATCACTCTGCCTGTATATTTCGAGTTCTTCACCAATACTATCCTCATCATCATGATAATATGAAGATGTTTGAACCTCGTCTAAATAAATAGTGTTACCAATTATATCCTCATCCTCTTGACTAGGTGAACAATTATCAAAGGTAACACTATATTGGAAATTAAGATCATTTTGAGCAATATTATTCTTTGCAAGACTTTCATTTACACTTAATGCAAATATATTTGTATTCTCATTCAACTGCTTGAGGGATTCGTCTAGAGAAAGAGTTGGGCTACTATTTGTTCCCCCCAACTTAATCCGAACCTTTTTGTATTCTCAGTCAACTATTTGAGGGATTCTTCTAGAAAAACAAATGAATCATACGGAGTACTAGATCGCAACTGCTCGTGTGATTCTTCTAGAGAAAGAGTTGGACTACTATTTGTTCCTCTAACACTTAATTCAAACCTATGTGTCATCTCAAATAACTTCTTGAGTGATTCTTCTAGAGGCATAATAGGTTCATGATGAGGACTTGGTCGCACATGCTTTAGGGCATCCCTCCAAGACAAAGAACTCGAATTTTGCTCATTTTCATGTTCATATGACGGGTGTATGTACGAATAGTAATTGGGATTACCTTGATATGAGAAATAACCTCCAAAAGGTTGGTGGCGGTCTCGACTACTATCCACACCATGTTGATAGTACGGATAATGTCTATTTTGAAATTCAGTCGGATATTCATTGTATTGGCCCTCATAATACCTGTTTGACATTTTTTGGCAAAAGAATTCCTAATATATTTACAAAAAATCTAAGAAAATAAATCCTAACAGGAGGGGGTTCTAAATATACAAAAACAAGGCCGACTCAACCAAATCAAACCTACTTAATCTAGCAAACAAAAAGCATGATGACTCCACTTAGATTGTTTCTAGACCAGCTTTTATTCTTCCAAAAGGCAACTAGTTTCAGTTTTAGCAAATCTTTTAGAATGATCCGAATTAGATTAAGTCGAATAGAAACAGGATAAGCTCTAAGGATCTTTGATCACCCTGCCTCTTTGGCAACGTTTCTTTGGGTTACAAGGCGGCTCGAATCTACTTAAAATAATCTTCTTGAACTTTGAGTTAGGCTAACAGAGTAACTAATACAGTCCTTTTGAACGACTTTCCAATAAGCTCGTTACCCTATAGATCTCTTTCTAGTCAAATTTTAGGCTTAAGTTCGCATAGGTAACGTGTTCCAAAGTCGGGCAGAAAGGATACGGCGATGAAATCCGACCCCTTATCTTATATGCCAAGTTTACGTCCTTTACTAGAAAAGTAAATTTCGTATTCAAGTCCTCAACATATATGCATTACGAAGGAATATATAAAAACCCACTGACAGGGGATTCGTGGGTGGTTAGAGTCTTACCTCCCGTTCCAGACGGGCGATAAACCGTTGAAGTCGACCCAGGTCACTGACTCCTGTGTCAGTGTACGACCCCGAGGGGCCGAGACAATATCGTAATTGTCGTCCTTCCCTGTTGCATTTTATATTTAAATTATGCTTCCGTAGGGTTTAAAAATAATAATATTGTCTAAAAGTCCAAAGTCCAAAGTCAAAAAATAAGAAAAAATAGAAAAATACCTAAAATAATTACAAAAATAATAAGAATTTCTTAATACAATTTTCTAAAAATATAGATAAGAAAAACCTCAAAAAATACAATAAAAATAAATAAAAAAATAAATAAAATTCTTGTCTTCTTTTTCCGTTCTTTTCGATTTATCTTCGACTTCAAGTGTTTAATCAATCAATATAATCTTTGGCTCCAATTTCTTTTTTGATTCAAAACCTGTAATACAAAGAAAAATACCCAAAAACGTAAAATAGAACAAATAAAAATAAAAATCTAACTAAACTAACTAACCTAAAAAAAACTAAAAACAAATCTAAAAACAAGTCCGCGTCGGCGGCGCCAAAAACTTAATGTAGATTGTAGTTGTGGTAAAAATAGGGTTTCAAACTCTCGAACTTGTGAAGATTGATTTTAGATTTAATAAACTAATTTTAAACTAGAAAATATACATAAAAGTTGAAATTAATATTCACAAATACTGAGGTTATGGATTTCACCATTAATCAATTAAAATGATTCAATCTAATCAATGTTCATGCAATTCTTTACGTTTAAAGTGATTCTAATATGTTACAAAAGTAGATTTTCAAAGTAACAATTGTAAATCGAAAGTATAGAACATCAAAAACGTTTGTCTCATCCTGTAATCCGGGGGACGGGGTATAAGTACATCAATAAGAACCCTAGGCTAAGCATGCTATATCAAAAGAAATCACAACTACTTAATAAAAATCCTTAAATCAATTTTTAATCAAAGCAAATAATCATAAAAGAAATTTCATAAAATCGATTAAAATAGAAGTATACCACTTTTCTCGGAACAATGACTTCCTCCGTCGCCTCAACAAAGGGGTTTAACTCCTCATATTAATCACTTGCTAAAAATAATGATTTATGGCTCAAAGTGTTTACAAATGATGAAAAAGAATGAAAATAATGAAAACAACGAGTTTACAACGTTTATAAGCGTTACAGGCTCACTGTTACAGAGGCAAAAGTGTTTCACTGAAGATAAACGTTTCAAAGTGAAGATAAACGTTACACCCTGAAGATAAATGTTGCAAAGATTAAAAGCTTTAGCAATAAAATCTTCAACTTTTAGGCACGAAAGCTTCAACCTTTTAGCAACGATTTCTTCATCTTCTTCATCACGAGCATTTTTCTGGATTTTGATTTCTTTCGCTTCTGGCCTCTCCAGCCCCCCATCCCCCCCCCAACTTCTTCTCAACTCCTCTATTTATACTCGAACCCTAATTAATCCCAAATCTCGAATCAAATCTTTGTTTTTAATGCACATATTCTTGACAGAGATAGTTTTCTTCTTTCAGACTTTATTTTTCTTTTTGAATCTGATTTTGAGAATAATATATTTTTGTTATTTCTATTAATCACAAGAATAAAATCTTCTCCTTTATTACACAGATCAAACCAACTCCGAGAAATCGTATTGGATCGAATTTCCATGTTTTATCCTTTTCTTCCCTGTTTTATCTTTATATGTGATCTGTTTGATCTAGATGACGAGATTATACTTGATTCTGTAATAAATCTCATGTGCCACTCATATTCTTATTATGGAAAGAATATACTCATTGTTAACTCCTCAGAATCTTTCCAAAATATTGCCAAATATCTTCACAGCCGAGAGAAATACTTTAGCCACCAAAATTCAAATTTGAAATGAGAGATGGGTGCCTTTATCAATTATTGGAGTACTCTTATCCAAACGAGGTGTGCCTTTAGTAATTTTTAGGGTGCCTTTAACACTTTTTAACCACTTTCAAGCCATCTTTTTCTTAATTGTTTTATCTCCACAAAAATACCTAAAAATACATAAAATAATAATATTAGTACAAAATATGAGAACTATTAATGCAAGTATGAGATCAAATAAGACACATAAAGGTGTCTATCAGTTGTCTCTTAAAATCTAAGATTGCTATTTGCTAATATATTAAGAGATTCCTTTAAGCTAGTTATTTTCTTCGGAAAAGAGTTTTGAGAGTAGGTTGTCTCTAGTGGATTCTTGGTACAGCCAAAACCTGGAGGATCCTCAGAATTACTAGACTGACATTGATTCTGACCCTTAGACCAGGAAAAATTAGGATGGTTTCTCCAACAAGGGTTATAGGTTTCTGGATATGGGTCAAATTTTTGACGGTTTTCGAACCTAGAGTTGTTATAAAGTGCATGAGCTTGTTCTTCATATGTAGCATGGTTTGATCCTTGATTCATCTCTAAGGCCTTTAAACGCCTAAGGATATCTGACCCTTCATAAACTCTATCGACCCTATGGATAGGAGTCCTAGATATTTTCGGTTCTCTCATCGAAGCCTATTGCCTAGTTTTCTCAGCTAACTCGATGAACGAGTCAAAACATTTATCTGGGTCTTGATGGGTGAATTCTCCACCACTCATTGTTTCTACCTGCATACGGGTTTCACTATCTAGGCCCTCATACAACATTTGGGCCATCTGGGCTTTCTCAAATCCGTGATGTGGAAACTGGTATAACAACTCATTAAACCTTTCTACATAATCATGTAGGTTTTCACCTAGTTTTTGCCTAAAGGTTTGAATAGACTGACGAAAAGCAACAGTCTTATGGTATGGGTAGAATTTCTTAACAAAAAATTCTACAAGACCATCCCAGGTGGTGATTGTTTTAGAAGGAATAAAATGATACCACTCTTTGGCTTTATCTTCAAGAGAAAAGGGAAACAAATGCAACCTAAGCACATCTTTGGAGACATTCGGATAACTCATTGTTTCACAAATAATTTCGAGGTCTCTTATGTGGATATACGAGCTCTCATTCTCTAACCCTATAGATGTCTGAAGCATGCCAATTGTCCCAGGTTTAATATCAAATTTCACAGTAGTGGTTGGTAAAACCACCCCTGGGTTACGTACTACTCTAGATGGGTTCATACGACCTTTAAGGGTTTTGTTTACCTGGACTTCATGCTCATTATTACCACCCATTTCGGCAAAAACCGATTTACCACCTAAATCCTTGTAACGGGTCGGACTCAAACAAAAAAGGTCGGTTTCCTCAAGTATATCTCCTACACGAATACAACGAGTCATACACAAGCAAGGATACTAATGTTTAGCAAGAATCTATGCACATGCAAATACCGGGGTTCACTATTTTAGGTAAGCTTGGGTTACCTCAGCAAAATATACCTACAGTCAAAAAACTGGTCAAAGGTACAAGGCTGGGGTTTGTGGTGTTTCGGATGATAACGCCCAGAGGGTTCACCGTACTATCCTACAAGTTTTCCTAAAATCGTTGCTGGAAGATGCAGTTGGTATGTGTGATTGTGATTGTGTTGTTTTTTTTTTTTTTGATAAATAAAATACTAGAAATACAAGCAAGCAAAAATAAATAAATAAATTCTAAAAAATCTTTGTCTTTTCTCCGTGCTTTTCCGCTTTATCATTCGACTTTATTTTTTTACTCCAAAATCTTTAGCTCAACCTTTCCTTTTGATCCAAAACATGTAGTGAAAAGACAAAAACCCAAAAACGTAAAATAAAACAAATAAAAATTAAAAAAAATGAAACTACTAAAAACTAAAACCTGAAACAAATCTAAAGACAAGTCTGTGTCGGTGGCGCCAAAAATTGATGTGATTTGTAGACAGTGGTAAATAAAGTGTGTGTTATACAGACTTGTTGAGATCGATTTCAGACTTAAATTCTAAGATAAATAAAGAGAACTAAATTGAAAGTGATATTAATAAGATTAAAAGCAACCAAGACTCTGGATTCTACTATTACCCATGATTGAATTGATTTACCAAGATTTCTAAAACTCTAGTTCACTTTAAGTCCTCTTTTATCTCAACTCACTAATAATCAGACAAATTTTCAAATTTTACTTGTAAACATTAAGCATAGGTCATAAAATGATTTAACAAAGCATAACTTATCAAACTGAATGACAAATAATTAAGAAAATCACGTTTTCGAATTAAAACTCTGCAAAACAGTGATTAAGTGAGTTAAAAATAAATCTAGAGTAAATAGAATAATTAAAAAAAATAATTACCCATCAATCATGTGTAAGTAACTTCCTCCATTGCCTTGGTTAAGTGAGAATTATCTCATCATGTTGGAAACACGCTCAAAGTATTGATTCATGGATCAAAAGTTGTTTACAAAGATGAAAAAGATAGAAAACGATTAAAACTGGGAATTTGCAACGTTTATAAGCGTTTCAAAATCTCCGTTACATAGCGAGTGTTTCTAATTCAAATTAAACGTCTCTGATTTCTGTTACATAAACTATTGCATTAAACGACTGCTCTCTGGAGCCTTTCTGGTTCAATTGGAAAGGCGACAAAATGAACAACTGTTCTCCGGTGCCTTATTCTTCTTCTTCTTCTTCTTCTTGCGTGAAACTGAAAACTCTCTGCAATTTTTTTCTTCTTCCTCGTCCATCCTTAAAAACCCCAAAAAATCTTCTAACTTCTTTATTTATACTACAAAGGTGAATCTCTTCCCACATCTCTTCTTTAATGATCAAATTACTCTCAAAAATATCTTGTTTTAATTCGGCAGATATTTTTTTCTTTCTCACGATCATCATATCTTGATTCTGATTTTGGTTGGATGATTTTGTTGATGCTGTTACAATTTAAAACTCGAGAAAACTCTTTTGTTCCCTCGTTCAGTCCCTAAGATAATATTCTTCCTTAAAAAAGAATATTTTTTTTTGTTTTCAAGCAAATCCGATAAACTAGCAAATCCAAGTATTTCTTCTTTGATTTTGTTTTCTTTAACGCAAACGAGATACTTTTGGTTTTTAAACCGTGTACAAATTGCTATCATTAAGGAAAGAATATATTGTTTCCTTGGCCCTTTCAAAATCTCCTTTAATTCACGTAAGAACAAATTCAGATGCTTATACAAAGTTTTCCCGCCAAACAACCTTTTTAAATTCAAGATGAAGGTGGGTGCCCTTATCCAAGGCATAAGTTCCTTTAGTAAAATTCTTGGGTGCCTTTAACACTTTTTTAAGCCAATTTGCCCAACAATGTTTATTTCCTAAAAATACCTACAAATACATAAAATAACACAATTAGTACAATGCATTAACAAAATATTGAATTGAGACAAATCAGACATAAGAATGTGTCTATCATGGTGGTATACATATACCAATATTTGTTTACCAAGACTAAAGGTGTTCGATAGAAACGTTTTCCCAATTGTGGTAAAGTTTGAAGCCAGTAACTGGAAAAAAAAAGAATCAAAACACCGCTGAGCGAGATCATATACATACGTTGAGAATCCAAATGGATCTTAGGAGGAGAGACAATGTTATTTGGAAACCCTATGAGGATTTTGAGGATTTCAATTCTGATATAGCCAATGAGGTCAAACAATATTCACTACAGCGTGTGTTGTTTTACAGTCAGCTCAGAGATATTGGTGTCTATTTTTTTGGGGAGAGATGTACTAGACAGTTGGTGGGTGCATATGGTATTCCTAAAAATCTTCCACCATCAACCGTCCTGGGAACCGAATACGTAAGTCGAAAGGATCGGGATGGAGAAGGTATGATCGTTATTGTGCACTTTGCGATGAAGATGCATACGACCAGTGGTACAAATCAATTGCGAAGCCGCGGTAATTAATGTAGTTGTTATGAACATCTGTGGGATTAATATTGCCCCAATAGGAAGACGAAGCTCGGGCTTGCCTGTACCGACACAACCCGCACCATCGGTTCCATCTTTAGTCATTTATCCTTCGACAGAAGCTTCTATTTCATCATCCCACCCAAGAGGACCTTCTGCACCTTATTCTTCATAAATTTGGTCTGATTTGCCATAATTGAGTTAGGAGATCGAGACCTATAATCTACAAGGACAGCTTGAGATAGTTCCAATTATCTCGCAAGGTATGGAGCGAACTAATTCTTATACAAGCACAACGACATTTGTTGAAAAATGTATAGACTATATGAATCATATGGAATTAAGAGATCAGTTGACTAGGCGTATGTACAACGAACGTTTACGGGAATTGACGCAGACCACAAGCTTCAGTCCCTATCTTGCAGGACTTTTTGGAGCAATACCTTCTCATTATGAGGAAATAGTGCGAGATACACAAAACCAGTCTCCATATCATGTGCAACCTCTACAACCAAGGTCTCGTCGTGGCAGTCCATAAAATCAAAATCAAGATTACAGAAGACACATAGACTTTGGGGCATCTCCAGTTCAGCCTTGTGAATTCATTGGATCTGAAGGATCTCAACCAGGAGTAAACCAAGGCTTTGGAAATTTGCTTGACCGGTGCCAATACCAAGTTGATTATTATCCACCTAATTATCTTAGGAAGGAGTAGTTTCTTTTTATTTAATATTTGTAATTTAAATTGAGATTAAGAAACTAACTATTTATGTAATCAGAATTAATCTATAAAAAACTACTAATTTTATTTCACATTCAATTAAATTTTATCATCTTTTCTTAGAGAAAACTACATAAGATTAAAAGGAAACTACATCATTACATAAAATGGTCGAATTTATGAAGATCTATAAGGATGTTGAAACAAGCTTCGTACAGAAAAAGTTTGCTGTGATTTTCCTTCCATACATCTGGAGCTAATTGGATAACTTCATCCTCAGTTACACCGTTAAATTTTTCTCAATCAATTACCCTTACTTGAACAAGGAATCGCGTGACTGAATGACTAATTGCTTGAAAACGACTCGACAATCCAAGAGCATGACGGTTTCTCGGATTCCCGGTTTCTGCAACGAACATAATGAAAACTTTCTGCCAAAAAGACGTGTGCGACATGAGTTGGCCAACAGGAATATTTCTTCTGCTATTAAAGACATATGCTTTACAAAGAGTTAAATCCTATTATTGAGTATATTTTTTAGCACGAACTCTGGCATTCATTTTTTTCTGAATTTTTTGAACACAAGTTGAGAAGAAGAGTTTGAGTAAAAGAATTTTTAAGTGGAGAAGGTGTGATTTTGGAGTTGAAAATATTTGAATTTATAGGGAAGAATTGAGAGTCGTTGGATGAGATTCATTCAGATTCGAACGTTGTCGAATTTCAGTAGCACTGAGCCTCGGCCTAGCATGGGCCAAGCGGCTCAATGTGAGTCGATCGTCTCAAACATAGACGATCGACTTTTTCTGAGCCTCGAAGGGAAAACCCCCCAATATACATATTTGCCAACTCGTTTTTTGGGTTTGCTCATCCCACTGTGAGGTGGTAATTGGCAAATTAGCCAATATACCAACCCCATTGTCTTTGCTCTAAGTAGCAAATTTACCACTTAACCCATCGAAAATCGCGTGATCATGTATATACCGCCAGAGAAATAGTCTTGGTCGCTCGGTCATATGTACGTCGCTCAGTGATAAATCATCCAACGACTAAAAATCAATCATCTATGAATATTCAATCACTCATACAATTCAACACACACCTTCTCTACATTTCTCAATCTCTCACTCATATTCTTCAAATATAAAACCAAATTCACCGTTTTCACTCACCCATTCTCTACACTTCACCAATTTATTATTTTTTTTGTAAATATGGCTTATCAATCTAAATTTGGTCGAAGTTATAAACTTCGGCGTTGTAAATATACATTAGCTGGAGATGAAAGCATTGGCAGGAATCATATTTTTTTACATAAGATAATATGAATGGTGCACAACAACAAGGCAATACCCTATGGGAAAACATATTTCAAAAATTTCAAGAAGAAACAATGAACCTCAATAATCATGATGCAAGTAGGTTGTTAGGCCGCCTCGTTGTAATCAATCACCAAGTAGCCTTATATGTTGTTGTGGTAATGCAAGTCAATCGAAGATGAAAGTGTCGTGGAACCGATGATGTGGTGAGAACAATTATACAGTTGTCTAAATTTTAAATTTTAAGTTTTATTTTATTTATTTATTTTGTAATCTTTAATGATGTGTTTTCGTAAGTTATATGAACAGAAGTGTTGGGCGGATTGGTTCTACAAAAACGAAAAAAATTTAATCTAATACGAAAGTTGTTACAATATTTTAAAAGTGTTGCCCAAATATAATTGATATGGGCATAGTTTATACATATTTACCGCCTAACTTATATTTTCTAGTACTTATAATTTTATTAATTTTACTATTTTATTGTTTTAATAGGTGGTTCGTATAAAATCCAAAGCTACGACCTAAACACGGCTAAAATGGCTTATTGGTAGAATTTTCCTTAGTGGCTAGTCTGAGATGTAAAAGAAGAGTTAAGTCGGGACGCAAAGAAAGGGGAGTGAGTGAGTTGGTTGTCTTTGGTTTGGTGATCAGGACAGGCACGAAAAAAGAAAATATTTTGAACAGAAATACGAATAGGTCTGGTGGCTGATGTGAGTTGAGACGTGGCATACTTTCTTGACTTTCTTTTAGTAGATGACCAAGAGAGTTCGGTTGGACGGAGATATAACAAGAAATGAAAGAGATAAGCAGAGAATTTCTTCAACTTTCTGTTGGCTGATGTAAAGGAAGAGATAGAAAAGGTGTGTTAAGGGACGGCGTGGCAAGAGTCAGGTGGAGATAAAGAGAAGTGGTTGGGCCATTGGAGGTGGACTTACAAGAGAAGTTGAATAGGAACGAGCCAGAGAGGTATAACACGTGAGTGTTGGCTACGGCTAAGCAGGTGGTGGAGTATTATCTTGTTTTGGTGGAAATTGAGAAGTAAAAGAGTAGTGGGTCTGTTGATTCGAGTTAGTACCGAGAAAAGAATATGATGGTGAGTCTTCTGGTTGGTTAGGGAGTAGACGTGGCAAGAATGGAAAGGAGTTGAGGGTCAGGCTGTTTTTGGCAGGTCCGAAAGATTTAAAAGAAAACAGAGAAGAAAGGCTCAGGGGTGGGACAAGGTACATAAGTGGAGGTGAAGGGAAGAAGTAGGAGGCGGCTGTATAAAAGATGACTTTTGTTTTCTCAAGAGAGGGGTTGGAGAGAATAAAGAGAGAGAGAAGAAAGAGAAGGCTGCTAGAGGAAGAGATAATGACGGCTGGGGAGTTTTCAATCAGGATCAGAAGAAGAGGACGACTACTGTTCAACAAAGGATTAATCCTTTCTCTTTTTTCTTATTATTTTCCTCCCTTTTCTTGTTATTCATTTTGATGGGTTTTAAGAAAACCATAACTATGTTCTAATTGTTTCGTAACTAGGATTTTGTTATTGAAACCATTTGGGGTATTAGACTAATTGAAAATTAAATTATTTAGTATAAAGACCATTGTAATTTGAATAAGATTAATCTTGATTGTTGTTTATTGAATTATCTAAAAATTAGTTGTTGTTTCACCGGTTTTGTACGATACAGTAACCTTTGCATATAATTGTTACGATCATAAATATATTTGTATTATTATTTGATATTCCATGTTTGGGTCAAATTGGGGTATGCTTAGAATTACAAGTGTTATTTGTGAACCTATATTTAGTTTCGTACAATATTCTCGCTAACGCAATTTGATGGTGTACGCTGAGACTTAGAGCTTTTGATGCGCCATGCTTAGGGTGTTCCAGTGATATTTACGACTCTAATACATATAATAGGTGATGTCGATAGAACGAACGATAAATTAATATTCAGAAGTTATGTTTCATTTCAGTAATTGAATAGAAATACTAGTGGATACTGAAAATCTTGGTTACTTATTCTTTCGTTTGATTTACTTTATTGGTTTAGTTTAAATTTGTTTATTTCATTCGCAGTCTTAAAAATTCTAAAATATCGTTTCTGGTTAGTTGATTAGGAATATTGATTGCAGTATTTTCTCGCTCCCTGTGGGTTCGACATGTACTTATCGTTGTCTACTAGTTAGATGTCGTGCGATTGCGGTTTGTTATAAATAAGTTTCTCAGAACCCTATCAATAATCCACACTTGTTGAATATTTTTAACTAAGTAAAATTTTAATTTCCTAATTCTCAAATTTACTTAATTAAATGTAAGTTTTTGTTAAATGTAGGAAGTACCGATATATTAAAAATAGAAGTCTAGTTTTCAACTTTAATCTTTGTTTGAAGTTCTAATTTTCAAATTAAAATATAGTATTGCATCCTCTTATAAGACATAAACTTGGACCATAAAAACTTAAATAAAGACTTCAATTAAAATTTTGGGCAATATTTGTTCTCCTGGTTTTCTTCAATTTACGTAACTTCCAATTGATGGGTTTTTATGCCCACGGTTAACTTTCAAAAAAAAACTCCTTGTTTTCCCTTACATTGAACTCTTCTTTGCCTATTAACTACATATTTGACTTGACTAACAATCAAAACTTGAAGACTTTTTTATTTTTTACCGTTTTCTATTTTCTTATAACCATCACATATCTTGTTAATAGCAGTTTTAAGTATGACTCCGGAAAAATCAAGTTAGGTTGTAATTTTTCCCATTTAAAAAAGAAAACATGTATAAAATTTATGTATAAAAATAAAATTTGAAATTCACTTATTTATAGACGGCAAAGAAAGAGTCGTTGGTGATAAAATCTCCACTGAACAATAGACAGTTTACCACCAACGACTTAAGCTTTGTCGATGGCGATAAAGTCTCTATCGCCCTATAAAAACTCTACAGATCAGATCATTTCCCATAATAGCTCGACAAGTTTGTCAGCCACCTAACATAGCTAATGGGAAAAAAAACAGAACCAACCTAACACTAAGTGGGGTTTTAAAATCCATTCTGATCCTTTAATGTATGTCTATTTAAAAAGAAATGAAAACATAAAATATTATGCTCGATAATACCTCCGTCCGCTGTATTGAAAATTTTACCTATGTGGATTTTGCAAGAAATGCCATAAGCTAAATATAGTTTAGCTTTTTAGCCTTCATAGGTGGATGCTCTTATGAAATGCCAAATATAAAACTCCTCGGAGTTACACACGAGTACCCCCAACTTGAGCTGATTGTTAATTCGATGCACTTAATTTGCACTTAATTTAGAGGACTTATAATGGCTTGTCTATGTCAATCTCTATCTTCAAATTTGGAGAAAAGAAGGTATAAAAACCTCCCTCATTGGCTAGTTTTGGAGAACCTTCAAATTCTTTTGACAATAGGGTATTGGTTTGACCAGTTTGTGACGCAAAATTATACATAAATTATACATGAATACACAAATTTTGCCAAACACCACTCCAGTACTACAGCAAGTTCATTAATATTGAAGATGTCAGACCATTAAAAAAACGGCTCGGGTATTAAACTGCAGTGTTGAGAAGTCCGCCCTAGAACATGATATGATATGCTTCCGTTCTTTAAATTTTATTTAGAACAGTGGACAAGGCTTCAAAGATTTCGTTGGCCAGAGCCTTTTCATCTGTGCTAATAATGGTCTGTGTGGGATGAAATTGTATTAAAGCCTTATTGGGCTCACTGATTTCTAAGAAACTTCTGTCTTGGCTTATTGACCCATGTATGCCCCTGTCGTTCAATGTTTCAAGTAATAGCTTTGAATCAGGGGAACCCCAATGTGTCAGATCATGCATTATTGAAGAGTCAATTGGCTCCTTCATAGAAACTAGAACATACTTCCCACTATCTATGAAGATTTTCCCTCTTAATCTGGCAATGGCCGTACTTTCTTGTTCCATTCTTCTAGGTTTGAGTTGAAAGGCCAACTCTGTTTCCATGTTAGTCACATAACCTCTCACACTTGGTAAATGTAACATTTCGTTGATGGAATAATGAATGCATGAGAACGAACTTGTGATGTGACTAGGAAAATGCTGCCTCAGATCCTCTGGAAACTATTTCCAACAGAAGAAAAAAATGAACACTCAGTATTGAAGAACAAGAATAACAGACTGTAAACCTAGGAGCTCAAGAGTGTAGACATGATCGAATCTATGGACTTTAACAGAATAACGAGATAATTTTCAATTAAAATAGTAAGTAAATCAAATTTACCAGAACATGTTTTGGTTGTAGCATGTCCAGCATTGGTTGAACTTTCTCCATCCTACAAACAGAGAATGAAATGTCAGACAGCGACGATTGTTGCATCAAGTTTCCAAACTAAAATTAACACAAAAATCTCAAGTGGTCATTTCATGCATATGCATACATGTGCCGCAAACTGATAGGCATTATGTTTAGAGCTCTATAATCCATACTATTTAAAGTTATGTACTTATTGAGGCGATTTATTTTACGCCAGATACCTCCAATGCACTGTATATGGAGATTTCGGAACAGAATATTTACAAACTTAGAAGTACAGATACTGCTCTGCCAATTCTATCTTATCCCATCAAAATTCATACAAACTACCAGAACAACAAGAATGATTAACAGTGCAACTAGGATAAGTTTCACATCTGGAAATAGTTTTCAACCATGACATTCTGTTCCTAGGCTATCAAAAGCTGTGTTGTCGTCTCAAATGCATAGACGAATTGCAAAAAGATGGTCATCAGATTTCAATGAAAAAATCCCTGCAAGATATTTCCTAAACTATCACAAAAATCATCTATGTGGTTACAAAAAGAGGCAGGTACATAATCAAAAAATCGAGCAAGTGCAATAAGCTTACTTTATTCCAGAAAGAAATGAACATTGAAGGACTTTCATAGCAACTGGCTTGAAAGGCAACAAAGCTAGCTCAGCATCCACTCCTTGCTGCAGCCACATATAGTTTACCGAATTAGAGGAAGTGGTTAAGACTACACCAACACTATAAGTCTACTTGCAATTCAATAGAGGAAGATAGTTATCAGACTTCAGTAAACATGGAGTCACAGCATACCTCAAGAACAAGCAAAGAATTATGATCACCGCTCCATCTTCGAAGAAAGTGCACAACGGGACCAATCCGGAGACTCCAGTGATGACAGAAAACTATGCAAGGTTCCTGAAATGTCATTCTGTCCATTGATCTAACGTTACGTAAAATTGTAATATTTCAGTAGCACATGCCTCCATGCAAAGAAACACCACTAACACTCATGGTTAAAAAACCCATTCGAGGCATACCCCTCGAGGCACGCCTTGAGCAAGGCGGATAAATTGCGCCTTGCCTTGCCTTGTCAGCATTTTCCTGTTTCTAAAAGGACGCCTTTTACCCTAATGTTTCCTCAAAGTAAAAAAAATAAAATTATTCTTAGAGAGACGTTTTTAATTACCTAACAAATCTTTCGTTAGTGTTACAAAATCACTAACTTAGGGATTTGTGAGGGGAAAAAAAACTAAGTTTGTTGCAGCTGGCTTGATATTTGTATTTCATGTTTCCAGGTTGTTCTTCAACATGATAGTTTTTAAGATGCTTAATTGCTCAGAAAATTATGGAACTATAGTACGTTTTCAAATACTTAGTCATTTTTACATATTTAGCTGTTTCTTTTGACTTACGAGTCACGAGGTCGAGGCACAGCCTAGCCTCTCTAAAGAAACCCCCTCTCAGTTTATTATGCCAGGGGAGAAAAGAGTATACACGGGACTGAGTAGTTCTACAATCGAACAAACGTAATTCTTAAAACATAAAAGAGGAGGAAATCTTACAAAAATTCAGGTGAATGAATTTCTTTGAATAAGTGAAGATTGTTTCTTTTTATGAGGTCTCCATGGACAAATAACGCTTCACCGGAATATAGCTGTGTATAAGGCAATTATTAGTTTCTTCTATTTTAAAATTTTAACATCGCATATAAGTTACCATTACACAGAAATAAAGCCCTGTGCATACCTTTTCTTGACGTTGCCTGCATACCCATTCTGGCACAACATTCGTATAATCCAGTACTTCTTTTGCCACAGTGGAGACTATAAGTATAGGAACCTGTGCATATGAATAAATTAGCTACAAGCAACATTATACACTTCAGCCTTGGTTTAAATTATGGTCTGCTTTGATTCAAAATATTCAGAGATCAGTATCCAGTAGGGTATTCATATTGACAATTTAATGTAAATGACGTGCATATTGGGAAACTTCTATCCAAAAATAACAAGCAAAAACATAACAATAAAATTTTGTGGAAATTTTTATCCAAAACATAACAAACACGGATGTAACCACAAAAGCATATTTTATAACAATAAAACTATGGAACAACAATATATGCGGAATGTGAAGAATTTTTCTGCATCAACATAGCTTTCCCATACTTATCAGCCTAGATAAATATAGTTGATTGTCAATCTGGTACCCCACCAACCATAAACTTTTGCATGTGCAATAAAATATAATAGAAAGAAAAGCGAGAAAAAGTTACCTTCAGCTTTGAAGATTCGAGGGATAGTGATATTTGTTCTAAAAGTTGGAGGACTATTCCAAGGCGACCAATGGGTATAAGAACACAACCTCCTGCTTTCACAGATTCGATTGCATGGGAACATATGTAAGCTAGCTTATCCATTTCTTCTGAACTTTCCCCGGTGTTAACTAATGATTTGCTAAACTCTGCTTTGTAGTCATTTACATTCCTACCATATGATAACCGAACGACATCATAAACTTCATCTTTCATTAGGAACAGAAGAATATACTAGAACAAAGATTTCCCTTCAACAGTAAAAGAACAAAATCATACACTGGAACTGAGGCAGAGCTAAGACCAACAGAAACGGGAAGTCGGATAGAGTATCTTTAATGGTGTAGAAGACATGTACCTGAAGGCCAGGACATCAGAAGCAGTTGGAGCTTGAAAGGTAGGTAAGTTCCTATTCCCATCAGCATCCTTGGCAGCACCATGCAACATTGACAAATCTGAAAATATGACCACATCATTCCCTTGCAGAGAATGGTAATCAAAATTCATTGTGTGGCCAGAGTCAAAAATGGAGCTTGACAGCCATGTGATGCTTCTTCCTGAACTACATATCGTCCAATTAGATGAGCCTATTTCCAGACCTGAGCTGAACGGTTTTATGATTGATGTCTCATTGAAGCATGTTTCTTCACCATATTTGAGAGATTGCACTCTCTCCGTGCATTTCTCCACATTTTCTGCACTGATCAAAAAAGCTTATCACATGCTCAAGAATGCTCATAAAGACATTACCGTAACTAGTTTAAAAGAAAGACATTACAAAATCAGTTTTGTTCAAGGGAACATTTATAAGCGTTTGACAATATGCTAATATCCACAATACTTCACATGTTCAGCACCGATACAACCTGTTTATCTACTACAAGAATGGCACTTACAAAGTTCAATGATAAGAACAGCCCAGCCATGGTATGCTTAGCATGATGTACAAGGTGGTATTTTCTAAGTACCGAATCTTCGATTAGATTCAAACTTGAGTAGCTTTCAAGAATTGAGCTTCGGCGTTTTTTTGTTTTTTTTTAAGTTCTAGATCTTCAAAAGGATACTAAGCATCTGCACTAAATTCTATCTAAGGTTTTTCACAGATCGTCCTTCAACTGTTACGAAAAATAACATCAAACTAAAGAAAGAAAAGGTGCTTGTCCTGCATCCCAAAGTTTTTTGCAATTAAAAGCTTTTTGGGAATTCTCCATAGTGATAAAGATAAAATTTTAAGAAAAAAAAAATGCGAGGCATAGTTACCTATACATTGGTTGCCAGCTACCCAAGTCTGTTCCATTTTCACCTACTGCAATATTTTTCACTGTCGGATGAAGCAAATCAATCCCTTCCCATGTCATCCATCTGTGGTATTCAGATTGATTAGTACCATAGTATTGCTTATATTCCTTTTGCATCGATACTAGATCCAACATCATGAGCCTCCCCAGTGTTGCAGCAGCTTCTGTAGCATAGATCTAAACAAACAATATCAAAACCATAAATCCAACCAAGAGACAGCAAATAAACCAAGTATAACAAGAAAAGGAAACCCAAGTTTCTCCACATTGTTTACCTTGGCAGAGAAATTCCGATTTCGGGTAAGAAATGGTAATCCAAGCATACCCATTGGGCTCGAAATCAGTACCAAATCAATGGAAGATGCATCCCACAAATTCAAGTTAGTGACAGTTCTGTAACAAGGCTCTGCATGAATTAAATCGTCTGCGTGGAGGGTTTTTTCAATTCTCCTCCTCTTTGGTTCACATGAATATAAAAGGCTATCAGGAATTTCAACATCTTCAGGTTGATAAGAACTAGTTGGGATTGGAGAGAAGATTGTAAGAGCTGAAAGGTCTATTGGGCAATCAAGTAAGATATTAAACTCGCACACGTTGATTATGTAGCATGGTGGAAAGTGAAATCCACCTCCTTTGCTCAAGCATGTCTGCGAAAAGAGGGGAAAAAACCTCACACAACTGATATTCCCAATTTCATATCACTGGAAGAAAGAAAAAAAAAACGTGCAAAATGCTAAGGAAATACCAAAACGAGAGTATATGGATGGGAGGGAGAGACTCACAAGCTTCATGGAGATAGCAGAAAAAAGTATTTGCTCTGAACACTTCTTCTCATTCAATTGACAGTCTGGTGTTTAAAACTTCGCGGAAATCATTAATGGATGGAAATCCCAAGTCCCACTCTCATTCCCAGCGGTTAAAAATCTTTATTCTCGTCTTATAGCTGCCCGTATTGCATTGCTCCACACTAATATCAATTCCTCAAGCTCAAAAATAAGAGTTTAAGACATAAAACCCTAAGTTTGCACCTTAAAACCTAAATTATATTAGTATTTTCTTTTTCAAGGATTAAAGATGGGCAAAAGCAGCTTACCTTGTTAAGATGCCCCAGATTCTTTCGACTTCCTCTGAAAATTAAAGCAGAGCTACGTTATAAAAGTGAGACAAATGGAGACGAGGAAAGAGTCTAAGAGCAATGGACTGTGGTGTGTTCCTACGGGGTTAGCGTAGCAAATCATCCGGCCTGACAGAAATTGTCTCCGTCGGCACCGTCGGATCACTAAGGCCGGGTCTTGCCGTCAAGCTTCCTTCTACCTTTGAACTCAAAAATTTCCAATATTTTGAGAAAGATTATCTCCAACCATACGTGTCTACATTTTACTGTTAATCGACTTGTATTTATCTAATTGGTTTAACTTTTTTTTCTTTTATTTTTATGCAATTTTCGTAGCAACCGTCGGATCACTAAGGCGTATCTTCGTCCCTATTTGATGGGTGGGTCTTACAGTCAAGCTCCCTTTTCTAAAATTCTCTACATTTTGAGAAAGAATGTTTCCAACCATATATGTTTAGATTATTATTGTTAATCAAATTATATTTATCTAATTGTGTTTAAGTGGAAATATTGGTAAAACACATAGAAGGAGAAAGAGAGTAATAGATCTTATTGATAGACATCAGTAGCATTACATAGTTATAGTATCTTTTATATACACATAAAGAAAAACCCTAACTAACCCATTGGGCCGCACATACATGGGCCCAAAGTCCTACAACACTCCATCTTGTGCGGTCCAACAATACTGCCTTTATGTGTAGTCCTTCACATATACTGCTTCATATGTAGTTTTCTTCGATGATCAATGTGTCTAAGTCAATCAGCTCATTAAAACCTCGCTAGGAAAACCCAGAAGGACAAAACCTGAACTAAGGAAAAATAGTACAAAATTAAGAAAATTTAAAACTTATTTGGACTCGCATATGTTGTCTCGTTAAAACCTTGACAAGAGAAAAAAACTCAATGAGACAAAACCTCGACGAAGGGACAAAGAGTACAACGCCATAAGTCCGGAATGATGCCTTTGATGAATAACCATACTTGGTATCCTTTCTATGTTACATGGGTGATTAATGGAAACCTAGTGTTGAAACACAATAGTAGTATCAATACTACTAGTTGACTTGTGCTGAAAACTGTTGCGATTTTATTCTTGCTCCTTTTTTGAAAGTTGCTTCACTGGTCATTTTATCATGATTCATTTCTTTGATTTCGATATTGTTCAGTAATATCAACACGATATTCATGTTTTTAATATTCAGCATATACCTGGTGTAGTTGTTCTTGTCTCGCTAAAAACCTTGTCGAGTAACAAAAACATTATGGGAAAAACTAATCTCGATTGAAGGAAAAAAAATACAACAACCTCACATTTTGAATTAAAATATGTCGACATCAATATCCTTAGATCCTCCTCATGATGTTGGCATCTCCCCCCGATTCCATTCTGGAGAGTTTCCAGACAGTTTCTTTAGCCATGTGCTTTTCGAAAGTGAATATAGGTAATGACTTAGTAAATAAGTCTACCACATTTTCCCTGATCACTTTCGTGGAAGAAGATATTATTGTTCGACAACTTTTGGATTGCATTTCCACTAGAAGTTTTCTTTATGTATTTGCAGGGATAAAATAAACTCATGTTAATGGTTCTTTTCGGCGCTAAGCTATATATAGCTAACAAGTTCACTGAGGATGAAATATTTGGTCGAGTATATTATGCTAAGTACAACAATATGTCTATTGCACTTATTTAAGGGAATTTTATCTCCCAACACATCTTCGTCATCTTCCTTTACACGAAATGGTCATTTACTTACATTTGAACCTCAAGTAATCATGGGAGTGCTAGCAGGATGCATGTCATTGTAAAATTTCCTGACAACGTTTGACATATACAAACTGTGGAATGAATTACCACAAGCTCGGTGTTCAATTGAGCTTTCCCAGATATTTCATCTCAAATTTGGATTTCAAGCAGCTTGTAAGATCTTTTATTTCATCAAGGGTACATGTAATGTCCATACTATCGACATAGATAACTATAATTCCAAATCAAAAACTTTTCTTTGTGAGTACGCATGACATATTACCTTACTTGTTTATCCATTCCCAATTAAATAATCACTTAGACGGGTATACCAAATTCCCTTAATTATTTTAGTCTATAAGTGAGAGTTCCACTATAGGTGCAAACGCACTCCGTGGTTTAGAGTCATTTGATTTGGGAAACAAAAGGATATCAAACACTTTTATCTTTATCCCTTAATCATTATAAAGATATGTAATAATTAACCACACACAAATGTTGCATTTCAAGTCCTTTTGGAACTGCCAGGCTAACTAAGTAGCAGAACATTATAACGTTCATTACCATAAAGTAAATAATTCTAGGGCTTTGTGAGAAACCTCGTGCCACAAGGCGAGTCTTTATACTTTGAGACTTCATTCTTCTCACTACACTTTGTGACAAATAATTATATATGTCCACGGGCTTTACACTTGGTTGGATAGCATTACAACACCAAATACTTGAATATTTTTCAAAGAATCAAATTCTACCTAGATTGTGTAGGCCAAATATGTTCTTGTGGATATTAAGTAACAAGGAGCATGGTTCGATCTGATCGTGCTCTTTTTCCTTGAGCAGATGTATATAAAAATAATAAGCATCAATATACTCGCATGGTCTTTCCATTGACTCGTGCTGATTCTTATAATACGTTGGGATTTCATTGTTCTCTGAAATCATCAAATTTCAGAGTGTCTTCCTATTTTGATTCTTGGACATAATCAGAGAAAATCTAATGAGATGATAGTGATGACATGAATTAGGTTGTGCCTTACTCACTTACTTCTTTTCTAGGTAAGCATTGATCAAACATGGTGGTTTTTCCATGTTATTTATGGATCCACGACCTCAACTACATTTCCAATAAGTGTGGTTGCAATACCTTAGTGTATATCCCTTATTGGGGATTTCTAACCTTGCAGTCATATTTACAGCTGGTAAGTGTGTTCTTGTCACTTTACCGATATCAGTGCACATTCTGAAAATTCATTATTTTGTTTCACTTCACGTTTACATTTGTGGGGTGCTAGATCAATATGAGACAGAGTGGAAACACACCATGAAAATTCTCGTTGTTCCCTTAGAAATTCATTTTTCTATCTCCCCCTAACGACGTGAAGACTGTCTCATCAAGTGACAACCGATAATTTTTAGCGTTTAAGAGATCTCCTGCCAAAGGTTTCAAAGTGCGAATAATAATCGGGAATCCATATCCAACATAAATACTTAATCGTTTTGATAACCCATCATAGTACGATTTGGGTTCGTAATGACACATATACAGTGCAACCAAAAATGCGTAAGAATACAAATGTCAGGCTTATGTCCAGTTACCAACTGGTATACAGAAGTGGATGACCAATAGTGGGTTCTAAAACGAATAAGTTAAGTTGCATGCAATATGGTGTATCCCCAAACAGTAATAAGCAGGTTGGTACGCATAACCACCACTATATTTATCATCTATAATCTTTTGATGGAAGTTTCTACGAGACCATTTTGAGTGTGAATATAGGGTACGAGATGTTCAACGTCTATTCCGTCAAATCCTTTTGATGTGAATTCTCTAGCATTGTCAAGTATGATAGACTTGATTAGGTAATCAGGGTGATGAGCCCTTGAACGTATAAATTGTGCTAGGAGCTTTGCAAATGCAGCATTTCTTGTGGACAATAAAGCAACGTATGACCAACGGGTCGAAGTATCTACCAGAAACATAAAATACCTGGATGGTCCGCATTCTGGTATATAGGTCCACAAATATCATTTTGTATCCTCTGAAAAAAAGGGAATGTTATATCTGTATCTTTAGCGTTGGATGGTCTCGATCATGTTTTTGCTAAAGACCAGGCTTTGCAAAATAAATGATGTGCATTTGACATAGTTAACGAAGCAGAATGGGAAATAGGTTGCGCATCACTTTCTTGAGAAGGCAAATGTTGTGTTAGAATAACACTTTGACCAGTTAGTGGTTGGTTACTTTGCACCGTAACAGTCTTTTTTCCCATTTTCTTTTTTCTTCTAAAAATGGGATATCCGTGTGAGTTATTCAAAGCATGGATCATCATATCATAACCTGGGTACCCTAAGCGGATGTGTCAAAGCCTGTGTGAGTCACTATTCAACAACTTATCATTGGTAACAACATGAGATTCAATAATCCGAATATTAGTGAGGTACAACCCACTAGATTGACTCATTAGTTTCTCTAAAGTACGTTTTCTTCCATATTTATTAGAGATAACATTTATAAATTCAATTCCATTTTAGAAAAATGCTCTCATGGGGATGTCACAGATCATGCTCTTAAGGAGTTGAATTCAGATTACGCTCTTAAAGAGATTATTATGCTCTCAATGAGATGATACAGTATATGCTCTCAAGGAGCTGAATTCAGATTACACACTTAAAGAGCTTTTTTATCAACTGGTTTTTATTTAGCTAACCGTGGATCCAAGCCCATCTTTGTTGCAGGTACTGGCACCCTATATAGAGACTTAATGTATGTCTGTCACCTTTTCTGGTGCTTTGGAGACTTCTTAGTTGCCATTATGTAGCTTTTGAACACTTCTGAGTTGCCATCATGTAGCTTGCTCTGTGTTAGAGCTACTGGTACAGTTGTAGGTACCTATCACTTACATTCATAGATTATGACTGTTTGCCATTCAATCATACATCAAGTGTATATATCTTGGGAATCATTTTTCTACCCTTAGTAGATATATCTGAATATGTATCATATGAAAGATTCGTATATGCAAATATGCAACTATAAGTTAACCATTTTGGTTTTAAAATTTTAGTCAGAAATCAACTTCAATGACTATAAGGATACTTAGCTTGTGCTGCAGGGCAAAGTTTTTCCAGGTTCAGTTGGAACCCATTCTCAAAAAGTTGTTGCAGTTGTTGATCTTTTCAATCTGAAGTACAGATGACACCACTTAGCTTCTAGATATAGTGACAAGATAAGATACACTACTCAGATAGCAACAAGTAAGTATGATATACTAATCACATTTACAACAACATACATCTTTCAACTACAATTGGGTCTCAAAAACCTGATAACCAAATGTAATTCAAAATTTCTGAATGAAGATGCATAATTTAGGTTAGAACTTAACTAATTGCTAGCTATGCAACTGTAGATACCTACTCATGGCAGCAAGCATTAAGAGATTATATAAGATTGAGATAGAATTACACTTATCTTTGTGTGCAGATTGTGAACTTCTAGCTAAATTTTTCTGTTTGCGAAAGAATAGTTCCTTGATAGCTGCATATTTTCAGTCATTTCAAAAGAGCCTCTATTAGGTCTTATCTGCTTATCCTACTCGTAGGACAACAGATGTTCAAAGCTATGCATTCTTGCTATGCTTTTAACATCTGTTCAAAGATGTTTCTAAGATTCATTGTTGTAATTAGAAAGTTCAACTATTGCTTCATTTTGATCCAACAATATTCACCAATACGTAATGCTCTATGGATGATAGGAAGTGAGAATAAAATAAAATGAGCTTTTGGTTAGTTGTATAACTTAAATCATGTTATCAAATTATCTATGAAAGAGCATGCATGTTGTTATGTCTTAAACAACTAAATCAAATATATAAAGATTGAACTTAAAACAATCTGTCAAGAAAAAATAACATTTGAGATGAGTTCAAATAAGGTTAAAAATCAAATTAAGTGAAATTGAAATCAAACAGATGGGTAATAGAGATGTTGATTCACTGAATATAAATGTGAAAATCGATTTTCAATTGAAATTAAAAGTAAGGAGATTGATTGATTTTCAATCAATAACTAAAAAAAAATTCTGAAAATTTCTTTGAAAAAATTTCATTTCAAAAGTTAGATTAAGATGAAGAGATTATGAATTTATAATCTGATTAAGAATTAGATCAAAAATCAAGATGAAAATCAAGTTATTTGGTTTTCAGAAACCCTAAGAATCTGAAAATTGTTTTCTTTTAGAAAACTTCTTTAGATTTAAGATTTAGATCGAAATAAAGATAATTAGGAGTCAATACTTATCTTATTATTATTTGTGTTCATGAATCACTCAATCCAGTTGTTGATGACGAGAACTTCTTCTCCACTGATACAAATTTTCTCTTCATGGAACTTGCTTCTAGATCGTCATCATTTTTATTTTCCTCTTCCATTATTAATTACTGAAAGTAAAAAAAAAATACGGCTGAGCTTTTTCGTGCTGATAACGTGTTTAAGTGGAAATATTGGTAAAACACAGAAAAGGAGAAAGACAGTAATAAATCTAATTGATAGACATCAGTAACATTATATAGTTATAGTATCCTTTATATACACATAAGGGAAAACGCTAACTAGCCCATTGGTCCGCATATACATGGGACCAAAGCCCCACAACAAATTGGTTGAACTCCTTTTTTACTTTCGTTTCATATTTTTGGTTGATTTAATTTTAATTTGATTGGTTAAAATTTATGACTATGATTTATCAAATCCTTTAGTAGAACTTCTGAAACTATAGGATGTGTTAATACTTAACCCACTACACCATCCTTATATTTTACTTTATACATTTCCATTGGAGAAGTTTTTATCGAAAAAAATGTAAAAATCCTAGGAGGCGTATAATTTATAAATTTAGCAAACTCCCATTGGAGATGCTATAATGTCACAATAGAACATCGTATATTGTCACTCTCTCTCTCTCTCTCTCTATTTATCATGATGAAGGGAAAAAGGAGTGCATGATTTCTTTTTTGAAGCATCAAAGGATTGCATTATGGCTACTATAAGAACGAGCGATTGGGGTTGTTCAAATAAATTAAGGGATACTAGGGTTATTCATATTTATGATAGTTTGATAAAGGGTTTTAGCTAAGTTACTTTTCATTTTATGTATTTTTGTTTGCCAGTACAAAAGGCCAAAATCTCCACACACACAAAATTAACCCATAGTCGGTGCCAACTGTGGATATGTTTTTTACAGTCAAGAAGTCTTATATTTTCGACCTTACCGATTGTGAATGTGTTCTGCACAATTGGCAAGATTTATACTATCAACCTTGCGGCCGATTGTGTCTGTGTTTTTCCCCAATGAAAAACATCATCCAAAATCGGCAAGATTTATATTTTCGACCTTGCCGATTGTGACTGTGTTCTTCAGATGAAAACGTCATTAACAATTGGCAAGGTTATGATCAAGACCTTGACGATATGAGTTTTAAAATTTTTGTTGTTTTTCCGGAGAAATCACACTAATTTATTTTAACTACTAACACTTTATTAATTCTACTAACTGAATCGACTAACTCTCAGTTTAGCGAGGGAAATCTTGTCATTGATTTTTTTTTTTGATAAGGGGTTTTAGCGTTTACCTCGTTAATAATATTTTTCTTATTATAGATCCCCCAATTAATCCAAAAAGACCTCAATTGCGCATTCTTCCATATTTGCTTATTTGCTTTTTATCGTTCTCTATTTCTTTTTATAATCCTCATATATCTTGTTAATAGCAGCTTCAAGTATGACTCCGGAAAAATCAAGTTGCGTTGTAACTTCTCCCATTTGAAAAATAAAAATCATGTAAAAAATTGTGTAAAAATATAACTTGAAATTCACTTATTTATAAGCGGTATAGAATGAGTCGTTGGTGATTAAGTCTTCACCGAGCAATAGACAGTTTATCGCTAGAGACGTAGGCTTTGTCATAGACGATAAAATCTTTATTGCTCAATAGAGTCTATGAGTTTGCCAAGCCACCTGGCATGGATAATAAAAAAAAATGTTACGTAGGAACCGACCTAACACTAGACGGAGTTTAAAATCCATTCTGATCCTTTAATGTATGTATATCTAAAAAAAATGAAAACACAAAATATTACGCTAGATAATATCTCCCTGTGCTATATTGAAAATTTTATCACTATGAATTTTACGAGAAATGCCATAGTTATAGCTAAATACTCCCTTCGTTTCTAGAAAAGTGTTACTATCACGTATATAGTTTAGCTTGATAAAATAAAAAATATAGCTTGATAAAATAAAAAATATAATTTAGCTTTTTGGCCTTTATAGGTGGATTGCCAAATATAGAACTCCTTCAAGTTACTAGTGAATACCCGCAACTTGAGCTGATTGTTAATTCGATGCACTTAATTTAGAGGACTTATAGTGGCTTGTCTATGTCAATCTTTATCTTCAAATTTGGAGAAAAGAAGGTATAGAAACCTCCCACGTTGGCTAGTTTTGGGGAACCTTCAAATCCTTTTGATAGTAGGGTATTGGTTTGACCAGTTTATGACGCAAAAATTATACATAAATACACATAAATTTTTCTAAAAATCACTCCAGTATTACAGGAAAAATAAACATTTTATTCATATTTATGTTGTCAAACAACGAACGACTCTTTTTCTCTCATCTCTTTCTTCTTCACTCTTCTTCTATTTTCTAAATTCTCTAGCCTCCATGGCTTGGGAGTAATCTAAACTTGTTTCTCTTCCTAGCTAGGGGGAGGGAGACGATGTGGAGATAGTTTCAATTAGTTGGTTGGATCTAAAAATTAATTATTATTTTTTCAATACGGGAGGAGGCCCCTATTCACCTTTGGTTACCAATGGTTGGAGAGTTTTGAGGCCTCTATTCGCCTTTGGTTACCAATGGTTAGAGAGTTTTCTGCATGCATTCCTTCTTTATTTTTTTATAGCATACATTCATTCATTCATCCATTCTTTCTATTCATTAAATCATTCATTAAAATCTTTTGCCATTTTTTCTGCTAGTTGTTATCTTCTACTTGTGTTCTAATCTTGATTTTTGGTTTATGCTTTCAATTTTCTTATTCTGTTAGTATATGAAATCAATTGAGTCTGGATCTCTTGTTTTGATTGATCGCAAATTTCTAGCTTCTTTTGTTCTCCTTATTCCTCTGCGGACTGCTTATGGAACCTACGCTTAGTCTTTTATGATCTGATTTTAACTTTTCTATTCTTTCCATGAGTTTCTTCTTCCTTTATGCTTCCCTTTTCTTCCTTTTTATTTGTTGGGTTCTTTTTTGATTTTGGCTTACTTAACTAGTATTCTTAGTTTCTGTAGTTCTCTCTTTTCGAAGTTGTTGAATCTTTCAGATTGATTTCTCGAATCAATTTCATAATTTTTCTAACCAATTATAAATCAACGAATTGAAATAGAATAAGATAAAAGTAGAACTTGATTAGGACAATAAATTAAAATAACCATTCTAAACATATCTTTAAGCAACAATCCGTACCAGTATTCATAAGGCTGCATAATATTAACAAAAAAAAATTAAAAAAAGTAGTAATTTCATTTGTCGGCCTTTTCTTTGTCCTTATATCACCAAAATGCAGTAAGTTTTTGACCCTACCTTCACTGAACTCCACCTCTTCATAAAAGGAGATATTGTTTTGTCATAGTATCAACATATGCATAATCAAATCTTGGAGGATATTCTTCTCGCAGGATGGGTATCTCAACTGGACCAAGATTCTCTAACTTGACTTTGATTCTTTCTATCATTGACCGACCCAGATTTTCCTTCTGTTCTATTGATAAATTGCAAAAAGCCAATTGTTGTGCCTGCTTAGAATGAAGGAATAACTCCACCCCAAAATATGTGCATAGGTAAAAATGGATTCAACGTAACTAGCCTTCAAGATATTGCACAAACCTTGTAGATGATACTCTAGCATCCCTAGGAATATTAAAATGGTTGCATGCCATTATCTTTGCTCTGTGTTTTACAATTGCTCTAGTTTGCTTTTTCTTTGGTATGTTTCTTTTGTTTCTCTTTTTCTTATGTTTTTATTATATGAAAGTACATTAATTTCATTCCTAACTCTTCATGTTTTCTTCAAGAGAGATTTAATTCATATCTTTTCACCTTCTCTTCCAGGGTTGCGTCCTTTCATTTCAATGCAAAAAGAATCGTTATGAGTTTGGTTAGGCTTAGTGAAGTCTAGATAATATTTATTAATGGTGAAAAAGCATAATAAATCCTTAAATTAATTTAAGTTTTACTTTTACTATTGAGGTTGTTGGTAAAATATAATCTTTTTACAATTGTTCAATTTTTGTTTTTATTTCACTTCTTGATAACCCATTCCCCGAAACCTAGTGTCTATTCTAGCAGTTTTAAACATTGTGTTTTCTTCATTTGACCTCGTACTTGCCTGCAATGGACTATGATAAGTAGCTGGAGTTTCCCATTCTTTTTTTCTGTCCTAGTCCCATTGGTGACTCTTAATTCTATGTGCTATGTTAGTCTTCCCTCTCCCATGTGAATTATCTCAGGTTAAATTTGACTCTCATTTTGATCTTACATATTCATCTTATATTGCATTTTGAAATTCGTTATACTCTCCTTATTTCATCTCATTATATATAATTCTTTTATTTCTACCTCTGATAACAATGGCTCATGAGGATGGCCTCTATACTCATCTTAGTGGCCTTTCTTTAGCTCGGAGGTTTGCTAACCATATGCTGTAGGCATTCTCCCAACTCCTTTTGAATTTGTTAGGGATTTTGGTATAAAGAATAACAACATATTAGCAAGAATCTTTTCAATTTTTGTGTTCAAGCCTTGGGAAATTAGAGGAGCTTTGTCATACCTTTGGGGGCATAATATTCCTTTCCAGATTAGGGAGGTGGATCCTAATCTTTTTTTATTATTTCTTTCTCTAATTTTGATGACTTCTACTGGGTTACTTTTAATGGTCTTTGGTACCCCTTTGGAAACATTCTTGCTGCAACAAGAGCTTATCCGGGTATGCAGATCTCAACGGATTTAGTTAAGGAATCTCCATTATGGGCAAGTATATTAAAGTCTAAGCATGAGCATAGGAATCAGGAAATGATATGATTAATTGCAAGCAAGCTAGGAAGGGTAAGTAGAGTTTGTCCAGGATCTGCTGCATCAAACTTAGATTTTAACCCAAAAGTCTTGGTGTGGGTAAATATATAGAAACCCTTAATTGGCAGGTTGTTGGTGAAAGTTGGTAACTTTCTTTTTACGGGTATCTTCATTAACTATCTCAATCTTCCTTCTAAGTTCTGCAACTGTTTTCTTAGATTTGTACATAAGGATAATAGTTGTGCATTAAGTCATTTCAGGGCACTTGAAGACATTTATGACATATCCATGGATTCTCCATACTCGGAAGACGACCTACATTTTATTAATGATGTTCAAGTACAAATTTGGAACCCCAAAGATAATATGGATTATAAAGGAACTTCAATTCCCATTAACTCTTATCTGGACATTCGTGGAGTACAAGAATCCTTCAATAATCTTTTCGGAACAAATGTGGTTATAGAAAATGATGAGGTAGTAGTTAATGAGTCTTTCATTCAAGCTCCTGCTAGTCCCCATGGGAGAAACAGTAACTATTGTTTTTAGTATCCACCACTATTTCTATTTAATTACTGAAGTGAAACATAACTCCTGAATATTCATCTATTGTTCATTCTATCGACATCACCTATTATATGTATTAGAGTCGCAAATGTCACTGGGACACCCAAAGCATGGCACATCAAAAGCTCTAAGTCTCATACATACACCATTTAATTGCGTTAGCGAGAAAATAATACGAAACTAATTATAGGTTCACAAATAATATCTGGCTCTTCTAAGCATACCCCATCTAAGGATTTAACCCAAGCATGAAATATCAAGTAGACAAACATATTTGCTATCCTATTAATTCTGCGCATAGGTTACTGTATTGTACAGAACCGGTGAAGCAACAACTAATTTTTCATTAAATCAATAAATCAAAATCATGGAATTAATTTATTCAAATCATAGTAGTCTGTATCAAATAATTATATTTAATTAATTTAAAACTTTAAGTGGTTTCAGCATTAAACTCTAGCTACAAAATTAATTAACAAGACATGGAAATGAGTTTCTTAAAACCCATTAAAAATAATTAAGAAAAGTGGAGATAGAGAAGTATCACTGTGTTTTCGGCTCGAAAACAGCTCTGATCCAAAAAAACGTCTCAGCCACCAACACAGAGAAAATGTCACGGCCTACTTCTTCTTCTTCCCTGGCTACTTCTTCTCTCGTCCTTTTCAGAAGACCTACTCTATCTTCTAGCTTTTTTTTTTATGTCCCCTCTATACAATCGTCTTCTTCCTTCTCCACCTATTCTTCCCTTAGCCTCCACCTATCCCAACTTGTACACCTACTCATGCCTCCCAGCCAAACCTCAAAACCGAAAAGAAAAGTTAAAAGAGATCCCCTACTACTAGGTCTTTCTTCGCTTTCATACTAACCTTCTCTCCTTCACGTGCATATTCAACCTCACAAAAGGAAAAGCTAGTGAATGCCCCACCTTTACTCTTTTCTTTCAACACCTCCATCGGACATGCCTACTTCTTCTAGGTCCTCTCTCTCTTACTTTTTCACTTTTTTTCTCTTTTCTTTTATACCCAAAAGAACTTTGACCTAGCTAGCCACCCAACTGACCTAGTCCCCATGTCTTTTTTCAGCACTTGCCTCACCAAACAGAATCTATTCTACCATTCGTACTTTCCAAAACCGATCATAACACTACTTCCTCTTTTCTTGTTCTCACCGATATTTCTATTGTTTTTGGTTTTCTTATTAAAGCTCTGTTCTCACTTTACAAACTACAAAAGAAGTCTGACACCCCTTACTATCTTTTGCCACCTCGGCCCTCTTAATTAACTCCACCTGCTCTTTACACCGATTAACCCAAACTACAAACTAATGACTCCTTTTTATATCTCGTTTCAGCACCCAGCCAACATCACGTTTATTCACTTCATAACTAAAGAGAAGTTCCACCAAAAGTCAAATGCCACCAACTTCCTTCACGCCTCATTTCTCATC
>JAJJMC010030977.1:6273390-6325628 GCA_023531435.1 Papaver californicum | reverse complement strand
TAAATATAAATTAGACGTTAAATATGTATAAATTATGCTCGTATCAATTTCTATCCCTGTATTTTCTTCCTCTACTAACTCTGGTAACGAAATCCCCTTTTCTTCCAAAATGGATGGAATTCAAATTGATCAGTATGGATCCAACCTGAAAGAACACCAAGTGAAAGCGGAACTTTTTCTTCCCCTCTCGTTCTCATTATCTCCCTCGCCAAAACAATTGGAAGAAATCTAGATTTTTTTTCATATCATCCTTGATCTTCTTATTTTGCCTGCTTTGCTCCATGTTGCTTAATTTGCTTTTTGTTTGTCTGGTCTGATATTTAATTGCATGATAGTAGTGTTTTATCATTTAACCTTTAGAATATAAACAATAACCTAGGCTTGTATTGTAATCTCATTCCATGTCACTATGAAGTTAATTGTTTGGAATGTGCAAGGATGTGGAAACCCTTTTACCCAGAATCACTTAACACACATTATAAATTTTGAAAGACCGAAAATCCTTTTTCTCTCAGAAACTAAGTCTCAGAAACCTGTAGTCAAATCCTTGCTATCTTCTTTCCCTAATACCCATATTGTAGGCCCAATTGGTTAGCAGGTGGCTTAGCAATTGCTTGGGTAGATGGATTTCATTTTGATATAGTTCAATGGAACTTAAATATGATCAATATTATAGTCAAAACCAACTTTGAATCTAAGCAATGGGTCCTTACATGCTTTTATGGCAGCCCTTACCCTCGTAATAGGAATATAGCTTGGGACTTTATAGAGGAAATAGTTGAACAGGTCAACAAAAATAACATGCCTTGGGTTCTTTTGGGGGACATGAATATGATCTTTAGTCAATCTGATAAAGAAGGAGGTCTTCCTTTCAAATTTAAAGATTGTGAATATTATTACAATATTCTTCAAAGGGAAGGTATTTTTGACTTAGACTTCTTAGATATGAGTTCACTTGGAATAATCATAGAAAAGGACCTGCAAATATCCAAGAAAGACTAGATAGAGCCGTAGTTAATGCCTCTTGGAACCTTCAATTTCCAAAAGCTAATCTTAAGCATTTAGTCGTTGTTGGTTCCAACCACAACCTAATATCTTTGTCTCTGGATAATAATTATGAAAAATTGCAAGTTACCTTTAAATTCTATGATACTTGGCTTAAAGAACCCTCATGTGTCCAGGTTATCAGAAACTCTTGGTGTAGTTACATTGTAGATAACCCAGCTAACACCATGGTGTCCAACCTGTATACATTAGGTGTTCAACTTTTGGATTGGAAAAGAAATGTTTTTGGTTCTAAACCAAAACAAATAAAAAAATATCCTTATGCAAATTGATAACATTAATTCCTCTCAAAATCTGTTCAGAAAAGAAGAAAAAATCCAAGATAAGTTGCTAACTCTAGAAAAATTGTATGAAATACAAGAGGTCATAGCTAAACAACAGTCTAGAGATAACACAGTTAAATTAGGAGAGAAAAATACAAAATATTTCCACACAGTCACTTTAAGGAGAAGGAAATGGAACAATATTGATTGCGTTGTGAAGATAGATGTGGAAGTTACCTGTGAGAAAAAAGAAATTCAAATATCTCTGCATGGTTACTGTAAAACTCTGTTCACTGCTGATCCTATAGATACTTCTTATCATGATTCAATTTTCAATAACATCCAACAAGTTATCTCTGATGCTGATAACCAGAAACTTTTAAGTATCCCATCTAAAGAAGAGATTCTTTGAGTGTTAAAAAATATGAAACCCAATAAATCTCCAGGCCTTGATGGCTTTCCTGCTAGTTTTTTTTTTTAAAAAGAATTGGGATTTAGTAGGGGATCAGGTGACCCTAGTGATTCAGGAATTCTTTCGTTCTGGGGTTCTCCATCCTGAGTTAAATAAAACCTTTTTGTTCTTGATCCCTAAAATTTGTCACCCTAAAAATCCAAGTCAATTCATGCCAATAGGTCTCTGTAACACAACTTACAAGATAATAGCAAAACTTTTGGCTAACATAACCAAAACTTATCTTGACAACTTGATCTCTCATTTTCAAGCAGTTTTTCTTTCAAAAAGACAAATCTCAGACAACATAATAATAGCCCATGAAATCATTCATTCTTTCAAAAAGAAAAAAAGCTAAAAATAGGGGGGTTGGGTATCAAAATAGACATGTCTATAGATTTTGATAGAGTCAACTGGGATTTTCTCATCTCAACCCTTAGAGCATTTGGCTTTAACCCAGAGTTTTGCAATCTTATTCACCAATGCATCTCTACCTCTTCCATTGCAGTTCTGCTAAATGGATCTTCAGGGATCCAATTTAAACCCTCTAGCAATGAGATCCCTTATCTCCTTATCTCTTCCTAATTTGTATGAATTTTTTTTCCAGATTGCTTCTGAATCTGGAAAAAATAACAACATTCATGGAGTTAAATTAACTCCAGGAAACATTCACATTTCTCATATCTTTTTGGAGATGACTGCCTTCTTTTTGCCAAAGCTGATCTAAATGAATGTAAGAATATCCTTAAGACAATAGAAATCTTTAGTAAATCCTCAGGTCAACTTATCAATTTCGACAATCAGGTATATTCTTTAGTGAAACAGTTCACCCTAAACATCAAAGAATGATGTCTAAACTCTTAAAAATAAAGAAGATAGACCTTAAAGATTCTTATTTAGGGGCTCCTCTTTTCATTGATAGGTCTAAAATTAAAACCTTTGAGCATATTGTGGAAAAAATGGAACATAAGTCACAAGGTTAGAAGAGCAAAACTCTTCCCCAATCTAGTAAAATGGTTCTTAACAAATCTGTTTTAGCCGGTATGCCCATCTTTCAAATGGGATGTTTTGTTATTCCTAAGAAGATCATTGATAAAATTAATGCCCACCAAAGGGACTTCTGGTGGGGGAATGAAAAAAAATTCTAAAGGCTTTTGTCCTAAATCTTGGACATGCTCATAAAGGAAGTCTTGTTTTAGAGATTCTCATAAAACTAATCTTGCCATGATAACAAAGTTAGCTTGGAGACTTCTGAATGAACCTCATTCACTTTGGGCTTCCCAACTCCAACCAAAGTATTTTAATTGGAAGTCAGCATTAAGAGTAAAACCCTTAGCCACTAGTTCCTGGATCTGGAAATGCATTTCTAAAGGAATCAAACTTGTTGAACAATTTAGTATTTGGGAAGTAGGTGATGGTAGAACCATAAATATTTGGGAAGATAACTAGATCCCAGACTTAAACTTCAATCTTTCTGAATTTCGAAACACTAGTAACTCTTTTCTAACACTTGTAGTATATATTATTGATCATGCTACCAAGAAGTGGAATGTTAACGTGATCTATTCTTTATTTCATGTTCATATAACAGATGTTATTGGCAAGATAAGGCTTTTCCCTCATAATCTCATTGGCTCAAAACCAGATAGACTCAGATTGTTCCTGACAAGTTTAGGAGAATTCCCTGTCAAATCTTTGTATAATAAATTAAATGAGAATGAGATTAATTCAAATAATCTCAATTTATCAGATAAATTTTGGAAAGACTTATGGAACTTAGAGATCTCCCAAAGAATCAAAATCTTCTTTTGGAAATGTCTGCAGAATGCTCTATCCACAAACTCAAAACTGTCTAGACTTATCAAGAAAATCTTATATGGTTGTTCTTTTGGTTGTGACTCTGAAGAAACTTTGGAACACTTGTTCTTCCAATGTGATTATGCTAAACCCAAACCCAATTCAACTTCATTACCAAAATATCTTTTATTTATAAATATTTGTCTCTCTTGGATAGTTAATTATGGTAATTCTGTCTCTATTGAGGTAGCTTTGACTAAAATGTGGTTCATATGGAAAGAAAGATATAACATATACTTCTAAGGAAAACAAAGTTCCCCTGCTCAAACAACCTTAGGAATTCAGAGACATCAATTTCTGGAATATCAATAAGGCAGATAAACCTAAATGTAGAATACAAAAACAAACAAAAGAAAACTGGAACCCTCTTGTTAACGATCAACTTAATATCAATGTAGATGCAGCTTGGGTATCTAAAGACTGTCCCTCAAGTATTGCTTTAATTTTGAGAAATGATGCAAGTGATTTCCAACAAGGAAGAACCGGACCATCCACAACAATCTCACAAGAAGAAGCAGAGGCAGTAGGAATTCTTCAGACCTCCTACTGGGCAAAGGAGAAGAATATCACCAACTTCAGCATAGAAGGAGATTGTAAAAAAAAATTGATTATCTTAATAGGCAAGCTACTATGATCTGAGTCAGGCTATTCTTAAAGAAGCTTTATACATTATTAGTTTATGTCTAAATTTTTGGGCTTTAATTTTATTCCTAAAATAACAAACACTAGTGCAAAACTTCTAGCAAAGGATGCTAAACTTTATAGATGTAATATTGATTGGGAACTTGTTCCCCCATTATGTATCAGGAATGCCTTTATAGTAGATAAATCTAATGTTAGGAAATATTTTACTCCTACATTAGATGGCTCTACTCCTTTTGCAAGAAGGTATTCTAACACCCCAAACTAGTATCTTTTGTTGAAATCTTAATTTATAAAAAAATAAACAAATAAATAATTGTTAGACAACTAAAAAAACGGATCGGGTATTGAACCGCAGTGCTCTGAAGGTGCACCCTAGAACATGATATGATATGCTTCCGTTCTTTAAATTTTATTTAGAACAGTGGACAATGCTTCAAAGATTTCGCTGGCGAGAGTTTTTTCATCTGTGCTTATAATGGTCTGTGTAGGATGGAATTGAATTAAAGCCTTACTGGGCTCACTGATTTTTAAGAAGCTTCTGTCTTGGCTTATAGACCCATATATGCATCTGTCTTCAAGTAATAGCTTTGAATCAGGGGAACCCCAATGTGTCAGATCATGCAGTATTGAAGAGTCAATTGGCTCCTTCACAGAAACTAGCACATCCCATTGGCAATGGCCGTACTTTCTTGTTCCATTCTTATAGGTTTGAGTTGAAAGGCCAACTCTGTTTCCATGTTAGTCACATAACCTCTCACACTGGTAAATATAACATTTTGTTGATGGAATAATGAATGCATGAGAACGAACTTGTGACATGACTAGGGAAATGCTGCCTCAGATCCTCTGGAAACTATTGCCAACAGAAAAAAAAATGAACGCTCAGTATTGAAGAACAAGAATAACAGACTGTAAACCTAAGAGACCGAGAGTGTAGACACGATTGAATCTATGGAACTTTAACAGAATAACGATATCTGAATTTTCAAGTAAAATAGTAAGTAAATCAAATTTACCAGAACATGCTTTGGTTGTAGCATGTCCAGCATTGGTTGAACTTTCTCCATCCTACAAACAGAGAATGAAATGTCAGAAGGTGACGTTTGTTGCATCAAGTTTCCAAAGTAAAATCAACACAAAAATCTCAAGTGGTCATTTCATGCATATGCATCCATGTGCCGCAAACTGATAGGCATTATGTTTAGAGCTCTATAATCCATACTATTTAAAGTTAAGTAATTATTGAGGCGATTTATTTTACGCCAGATACCTCCAATGTACTGTATATGGAGATTTTGGAACAGAATATTTACAAACTTAGAAGTACAGATATTGCTCTGGCAATTCTATCTTATCCCATCAAAATTTATACAAACTACCAGAACCACAAGAATGATTTAAACAGTGCAACTAGGATAAGTTTCACATCTGGAAATAGTTTTCAACCATGACATTCTGTTCCTAGGCTATCAAAAGCTGTGTTGTCGTCTCAAATGCATAGACAAATTGCAAAAAGATGGTCATCAGATTTCATTAAAAAATTCCCTGCAAGATATTTCCTAAACTATCACAAAAATCATCTATGTGGTTACAAAAAGAGGCAGGTACATAATCAAAAAATCGAGCAAGTGCAATAAGCTTACTTTATTCCAGAAAGAAATGAACATTGAAGGACTTTCATAGCAACTGGCTTGAAAGGCAACAAAGCTAGCTCAGCATCCACTCCTTGCTGCAGCCACATATAGTTTACCGAATTAGAGGAAGTGGTTAAGACTACACCAACACTATAAGTCTACTTGCAATTCAATAGAGGAAGATAGTTATCAGACTTCAGTAAACATGGAGTCACAGCATACCTCAAGAACAAGCAAAGAATTATGATCACCGCTCCATCTTCGAAGAAAGTGCACAACGGGACCAATCCGGAGACTCCAGTGATGACAGAAAACTATGCAAGGTTCCTGAAATGTCATTCTGTCCATTGATCTAACGTTACGTAAAATTGTAATATTTCAGTAGCACATGCTTCCACGCAAAGAAATACCACTAACACTCATGGTTTTAAAACCCATTCAAGGCATGCGCCTTGATCAAGGCGGACAAATTGCGCCTTGCCTTGTCTTGTCTGCATTTTCCTGTTTATAAAAGGACGCCTTTTACCCTAATTTTTCCTCAAAGTAAAAAAAATAAATTTTATTCTTAGGGAGCCGTTTCTTATTTACCTAACAAATCTTTCGTTAGTGTTGCAAAATCACTAAATAACTTAGAGATTTGTGAGGGAAAAAAAACACTTAAGTTTGTTGCGGCTGGCTTGATATTTTTACTTCATGTTTCCAGGTTGTTCTTCAACATGATAGTTTATTAAGATGTTTAATTGCTCAGAAAATTATGGCATTATAGTAAGTTTTCAAATACTCAGTCATTTTTACATGTTTAGCTGTTTCTTTTGTCTTACGAGTCACGAGGTCGAGGCACAGCCTAGCCTCTCTGAAGGAAACCCCCTCTCAGTTTATTATGCCAGGGGAGAAAAGAGTATACACAGGACTGCGGAATTAGCTCCACAATCGAACAGACGTAATTCTTAAAACATAAAAGAGGAGGAAATCTTACAAAAATTTAGGTGAATGAATTTCTTTGAATAAGTGAAGATTGTTTCTTTTTATGAGGTCTCCATGCACAAATAACGCTTCACCGGAATATAGCTGTGTATAAAGCAATATTAGTTTCTTCTATTTTAAAATTTTAACATCACATATAAGTTACCATTACACAGAAATAAAGCCCTGTGCATACCTTTTCTTGACGTTGCCTGCATACCCATTCTAGCACAACATTTGTATAATCCTACTTCTTTTGCCACAGTGGAGACTATAAGTATAGGAACCTGTGCATATGAATAAATTAGCTACAAGCAACAATATACACTTCAGCCTTGGTTTAAATTATGGTCTGCTTTGATTCAAAATATTCAGAGATCAGTATCCAGTAGGGTAATCATGTTGACAATTTAATGTAAATGACGTGCATATTGGGAAACTTCTATCCAAAAATAACAAGCAAAAACATGACAGTAATTTTTGTGGAAATTTTTATCCAAAACATAACAAACATGGATGTAACCACAAAAGCATATGTTATAAAAATAAAACTATGGAACAACAATATATGCGGAATGTGAAGAATTTTTCTGCATCAACATATATTTCCCATACTTATCAGCCTAGATAAATATAGTTGATTGTCAATCTGGTACACCACCAACCATAAACTTTTGCATGTGCAATAAAATATAATAGAAAGAAAAGCGAGAAAAAGTTACCTTCAGATTTGAAGATTCGAGGGATAGTGATATTTGTTCTAAAAGTTGGAGGACTATTCCAAGGCGACCAATGGGTATAAGAACACAACCTCCTGCTTTCACAGATTCGATTGCATGGGAACGTATGTAAGCTAGCTTATCCATTTCTTCTGAACTTTCATCGGTGTTAACTAATGATTTGCTAAACTCTGCTTCGTAGTCATTTACATTCCCACCATATGATAACCGAACGACATCACAAACTTCATCTTTCATTAGGAACAGAAGAATATACTAGAACAAAGATTTCCCTTCAACAATAAAAGAACAAAATCATACACTGGAACTGAGGCAGAGCTAAGACCAAAAGAAACGGGAAGTCGGATAGAGTATCTTTAATGGTGTAGAAGACATGCACCTGAAGGCCAGGACATCAGAAGCAGTTGGAGCTTGAAAGGTAGGTAAGTTCCTATTCCCATCAGCATCCTTGGCAGCACCATGCAACATTGACAAATCTGAAAATATGACCACATCATTCCCTTGCAGAGAATGGTAATCAAAATTCATTATGTGGCCAGAGTCAAAAATGGAGCTTGAAAGCCATGTGATGCTTCTTCCTGAACTACATATCGTCCAATTAGATGAGCCTATTTCCAGACCTGAGCTGAACGGTTTTATGATTAATGTCTCATTGAAGCATGTTTCTTCGCCATATTTGAGAGAATGCACTCTCCGTGCATTTGTCCATATTTTCTGCACTGATCAAAAATGCTTATCACATGCTCAAAAATGATTGCTCATCATAAAGACATTATTGTAACTAGTTTAAAAGAAAGACATTACGAAATCAGTTTTGTTCAAGGGAACATTTATAAGCGTTTGACTATATGTTAATATCCACAATCCTTCAAATTTTCAGCACCGATACAACCTGTTTATCTACTACAAGAATGGCACTTACAAAGTTCAATTATAAGAACAGCCCAGCTCATGGGATGCTTAGCATGGTGTACAAGCCGGTATTTTCTTAGTACCAAACCTTCGATTAGAATCAAACTTGAGTAGCTTTCATGAATTGAGCTTCGGCGTTTTTTTTTTTAGTTTTAGTTTTAGATCTTCAAAAGGATACTAAGCATCTGCACTAAATTATTTCTAAGGTTTTTCACAGATCGTCCTTCAACTGTTACGAAAAATAACGTCAAACTAAAGAAAGAAAAAGGTGCTTGTCCTGCATCTCAAAGTCTTTTGCAATTAAAAGCTTTTTGGGAATTCTCCCTAGTGATAACGATAGATTTTTAAGAAGAAGAAAAGCCAGGCATAGTTACCTACCTATACAATGGTTGCCAGCTAACCAAGTTTGCTCCATTTTCACCTACTGCAATATTTTTTATTGTTGGATGAAGCAATTTAATGGAGCCGATTCAAAATATTCAGAGTATTAGACATTCCAAACCGCCTCTGCTTATACTGGAGCAGACACCCACTGCACCGTCTAAATGAAATCCTTCCCCCTTGATATATTTTAGATTTGGAAACAGAACACCACATAAAGCTCTATCATTGATAGATACACAACTGCATATAAAAAGGCACGTAAGTCCTTGTCAAAAATTCCACGGCACTGTTTCAGTTCAAGGGTTTCTAACCTAAGATGGGCTAAATTCTGCAGCTCAAGACCCGTTATATTTGTGTTAGCAATACTGATATGGGTTAGATTGATGCAACCAGTGGCAATATGATGGTACCCTGCCCGGCTTAGATTATGACAATTCCAAAGCAGCAACCGTTGGAGATTGGCACCTAGGTCCAAGAAAACATGTACAACTGGATCGGTCATACACTCATTAAAATGATAGACTTCTAATGCTGTTACATTGACATATCTCTTAAGAATGGCTCATAATCGCTTTTCATAAATCACTAGGTGGCTCAATCCACGACCCTCCCCTGAGTTGATCTACCCTGACTCGTGTAAACCGCTTGTAAGCCAGAAGACAAAAGTATTTGTTTACTTGAACGGCTTTTTCATACACCAGCTTCTGCCCAATTATAATATCTAAACTGTCTTGGTCCAAGGTAGGCAGTCCAGGAGGTGGGGCAGCGACTTCTTTTTTTCTTTTTTTGAAGCCTGCAGCGACTAATTGATTCATATGACTCTTGTGCAGCTGCTAATAAGGAAGTCGCTGCAGGCTTCAAAAAAGGACTTACATGCCTTCTTGGTTGCCTGCCCATCAGTTCGCTACCAGGATATATCCAGTTGTATATCTATCAATGGCAGAGCTTTTTGTGGTGCTGTGTTTCCAAATCTAAAATATACCAAGGGGAAGGACTTCATTTAGATGGTGGTGTGGGTGTCGGCTCCATTATAAGTGGAGGCGGTTTGGAATGTCATCCATCTGTGGTATTCAGATTGATTTGTACCATAGTATTGCTTAAATTCCTTTTGCATCGATACAAGATCCAACATCGTGAGCCTCCCCAGTGTTGTAGCAGCTTCTGTAGCATAGATCTATACCAAACAAAATCAAAACCATAAATCGACAGCAAATAAACCAAGTATAACAAGAAAAGGAAACCCAGGAAACCCAAGTTTCTCCACATTGTTTACCTTGGCAGAGAAATTCCGATTTCGGGTAAGAAATGGTAATCCAAGCATACCCATTGGGCTCGAAATCAGTACCAAATCAATGGAAGATGCATCCCACAAATTCAAGTTAGTGACAGTTCTGTAACAAGGCTCTGCATGAATTAAATCGTCTGCGTGGAGGGTTTTTTCAATTCTCCTCCTCTTTGGTTCACATGAATATAAAAGGCTATCAGGAATTTCAACATCTTCAGGTTGATAAGAACTAGTTGGGATTGGAGAGAAGATTGTAAGAGCTGAAAGGTCTATTGGGCAATCAAGTAAGATATTAAACTCGCACACGTTGATTATGTAGCATGGTGGAAAGTGAAATCCACCTCCTTTGCTCAAGCATGTCTGCGAAAAGAGGGGAAAAAACCTCACACAACTGATATTCCCAATTTCATATCACTGGAAGAAAGAAAAAAAAAACGTGCAAAATGCTAAGGAAATACCAATAAAACGAGAGTATATGGATGGGAGGGAGAGACTCACAAGCTTCATGGAGATAGCAGAAAAAAGTATTTGCTCTGAACACTTCTTCTCATTCAATTGACAGTCTGGTGCTTAAAACTTCGCGGAAATCATTAATGGATGGAAATCCCAAGTCCCACTCTCATTCCCAGCGGTTAAAAATCTTTATTCTCGTCTTATAGCTGCCCGTATTGCATTGCTCCACACTAATATCAATTCCTCAAGCTCAAAAATAAGAGTTTAAGACATAAAACCCTAAGTTAGACAAAACCCTAAGTTTCCTTTTTCAAGGATTAAAGATGGCAAGAGCAGCTTACCTTATTAAGATGCGCCATGTTCTTTCGACTTCCTCTAAATATTCAAGCAGAGCTACGTTATAATAAAAGTGAGACAAACGGAGACTTAATAATAATAAAAAAAAAGACAAACGGAAACGAGGAAAGAGTCTAAGAGCGTCTGCAATAGACTTTGGTGTGTTTCCTACTTGGTTAGCGTAGGAAATCATCTGGCCGGACAGAAATTGTCTCCGTCGGCATCGTCCCGACTTTTGTCCCTGTTTAACGGGTGGGTCTTACAGTCAAGCTCCCTTCTATCTTGAAACTTTATGATTTCCTACATTTTAAAAAAGAATATATTATGCATGTGTAATCATAATATACAACTAAATAATTTAAAAAAAAACAAGATAAAATATATATATTCATAGTGACCGGTCAATACTAAGTAAATTAGATAAAAAGTTTTTAATATAACATAAAACAAAAAGCAAACATGTGTTACCACCTAAGACGTTATATTACCATAAATAAATTTTTTATGCCTTTTGGCTCAAGGCCGGCCGTAATACATATCTAGATTATTATTGTTAATCAACTTGTTTTTATCTAATTGATTGAACTTTTTTTACCTTTATGCAATCTTCATCGGCATAGTCGGATCACTAAGGCCGACTTTCGTCTCTACTCGACGGGTGGGTCTTACAGTCAAGATCCCTTCTTCCTTTGAAATATAAAATTCTCTATATTTTGAGAAAGATTATCTCCAATGTCTAGATTATTGTTGTTAATTAAATTATATTTATCTAATTGGTTGATTTCTTTTCTTACTTTTATTTCGTATTTCCGGTTGATTCAACTTTAATTTGATTGGTTAAAATTTATGACTAGGATTTATCGCTTCCTCTAGTTGAACCTCTGAAACTAGAGGATATGTTAATAACTAATTCACCACATCATCCTTACATTGTACAACTTTATATCTCAGTTAGAGAAGTTTTTTCCAAAAAAAAAAGTAAAAATCCTAGGAGGCCTAAAATTTATAAATTTGGTAAACTCCCATTGGAGATGCTCTAATGTCACAAGAGAACATCGTAAATTCTCACGCGTTCTCTCTTTTTTCAGGATGAAGGGACAAATGAGTACATGATTTCCTTTTTGAAGCATCAAAGGATTACATGATGGCTACTATAAGAACGAGCGACTAGGGATGCTCAGATAAATTGAGGGTTGTTAGGGTTATTCACATTTACGTTAGTTTGATAAAGGGTGTCCCGAGGTTTGATAATAGACTAAGTTAGTCTTCATGTTTAAAACTTACTTCACTTCCCTTGTGTTATACAAAATCTTGTTTACTTTAATATGGCTAAGTTACTTTTTATTTTAAGCATTTTTGTTTGCCGATATGAAAGGTCGAAAAATTAACCCAAAGTGCCGAGTATGAGTATGTTTTTTTTATAGTCGGGAAGGTTTATATTTTCAACCTTACCGATTGTAAATGTGTTCTTCACAGTTGGCAAGGTTTATACTTTCAACCTTGCGGACGATTGTGTATGTGTTTTTCCATGATGAAAAACATCATCCACGGTCGAGAAGATTTATATTTTCGAATTTTCCTATTGTGACGGTGTTCTTCGGATGAAAAACGCCTCAACAATCGTCAAGGTAATGATCAAGACCTTGCCAATATGGGTTTTAAAAATTATGTTATCATTTTCCAAAAAATCTCACTACTACTAATACTCTTTTGATTGTACTAATTGAATTAACTAACTCTCAGTATGTGAGGGAAATCTTGTCATTAAAAAAATTTGGATGAGGGGATTTAGCGTTTATCTCATAATAATCATATTTCGTCTTATAATAGATCCCCCAATTAATCCAAGCAGACTTCAATTGCGCGTTCTTCTTTAAGAGATAAATATTTGCTAATTACAATACCATATTCTTTATAATTTGTTGACTAAAGTCAAAATTGTAATACCCAAAGCCTTCTTTTAAGTATTAGGATGCGAGCCCAATCTGTTTGGACTGGAAGACTAGAAGTAGCGCTATGTGGAGCGTGAAATCTAGTAGTCGTTGTGGTTCGGTCGCGAAACAACTTGATTTTTGTTGAGAATCGTTTGAGCCTGCCCGGAGCTTGTACGGTTGCCAAAAGAATTACTGATACTTGAAAGCGCAATAAAATGACACTCACCAAGTTTATGTGTCGGTTTAAGAGGGTGTTTATTTTTTGCACTATATAGTGATTTTCACTTCAAATGTCTTTAAAATGGTGGGACCCAAAAAAAATGGGGTGTTTGTTTTTTGAATATATAGTGATTATCACTTGAAGTGGTGGTGATTTGAAGTGCAAAATATGAAGTAGCAAAAAGCTACTTCAATTTTACCACTTTAAATATTTATCACTTACTACCCAAAGAAGCTAAAAACTCACGCCACCACCACTGCTTCCCACCATTTCCGCCACAACCGCTGCTGCCCACCACTTCTGCCACCACCGTTGTTGTCCACCACTTCCGCCACCACCAATGTTGCCCACTACTTCAGCCACCGCCACTTCTGCCGTCCATTTCTGAGGTAAGTTCACAAACCCTAACTTTTTGTCCCAACCAAAATCATTCCAAACAAGAGACATGTTATCGGCAAACCCTAACTTTCTGAGGGTTAAATTGTTTGCTAATAAAGTGATGATCGAGTTTAGAAGTTAGAATTTGAATCTGAGAGTAAATGGTTGCATCGAAATTATATATTGTTAGATTCAAGGGGCTCGTGTAAAATATTTAGGTAGTTATCAACTATATGTTCATGTTTACTTCGTCATTTTTAGGCGCTAAACAGTTTTGTGTTGCTTATATATATTGTTCGGAATTGCTCTATCTAGTGAGTGGTTTTTTGCCTTTTGCCTTATGTGTCTTAAATATATTAATAAGAGTATTAGTTGAATTATGTATATATGTGTAGGATTTGAAACAAGATGGATAAGAATGAGAAAAGAAATCCTCATGTATGGAAAGAGAAGCCTGAAATGGAGAAGGAGTTTATCCGGTTATGCTTGGAGGCGGTTAATCAGCACGGATACTCAGGAACTTCTCCAAAGCCATGGACTAACATCTATACTACCCTAAACACCAAGTTCCAACAGAAATTTGATCAAAAGGCTGTGAAAAATAAGTGGAACAATTTGAAAAAGAGATACATGGTGTGGAGAACATTGACCTACAAAACCGGCCACGGTTATAATGTTGAAACTGGAACATTTGATTGGCCCGATGAAGTTTAGGAAGCAGAAATCAAGGCAAGTAGTCATTCGTTTTATAGTTGTAAAAAATTGTCATTTGATTAACTATATAGTATAATTAGTTGAGGACAAGTTCTTATTACTAGTATTCTAATTTATTATCACATAACCAGAGAGACGGGAGGGTCAGCAAATTTAGGAAGAATCATTTACCTAACTGGAAGGAATTGGAGGAGTTATTCGAGGGCACTTTTGCAACTGGTTCCGGGGCATGCAGTAGCATGGATGCTGAATATGATAAGAATGAGGTTAATGTACCTACTGATGTGGAGTTTGATGCATGGGTACATTTGGATGATGATCTTCTAACTTCTGCAGGTGATGTGAGTGAGATGAACGTACCCAATAATGTCACAAATGAGGAGAATTCTGCAACTAAGAAGCCCTCAAACATAAGTGCCAATTCTTATGAGAAAAGAAAAAGAAAAAGTGGGGAATATAGTGAGCTTTTTGGAATGATTAAGGAGAATTTGGAGCACAACAAGGAAGGTTTAGATTACTTTAGGAAGAAAGTTGAAGAGGAGGAAACAAGAGCTTACTCTGGAGTTGCATGTCTTCAATTGTTAGAAGCAATGCTTGATATGCCAGAAATTGGCATAGATAGAACTATTGTCGGTCGAGCATGGAGCAAGATGGTTCCTATTGGTTATTATCGTAAGGGTTTTGTAATGCTAAAAGACATCAAGATGAAAGCAGCATATGTTCGTAGCCTTGCAGATGCTTGATATTGATATAGTATTATGCTTGCACACTTTTTTTTTTGTTAAAACTTTTTGACACTATATTTTGAAGTCAAGAATGATAAACAAAATTTTATTTTGGTTAGATCATGTTGGTACTTTGTTTAATTTGGATTAAAACTTGTGTAATGCTTGTTTATGATGAATGATGATTATCCTCTTTTATGTGTGTTTGATATATGTTGTTTAATGCTCGTTTTATATATCTCTAAGTTGAATTTGTTATGGAATAATGTTTTATTTCTATATTGTAGATGGTGAACTCAATCATATACTTGTGCAAGGAACAAGAAAAGTTCATGCTTATGGCAATGGCATCTCTTTTATGGCTTAAAGAATCTGAAGGAAGTAATGGTACTCGAAAAAATATATATGTCTTGTCTCTTAGTGGTAAATCTTATATGGAGGAGTTGCTGAAAGGAGAACCTATCGTAATGTATGATCTACTTAAAATAGACACTCATGCCTTTACTCAATTATGCTCATATTTCAGAGAGAATGAATTGCTTACTGATAGCAAGCATTTAGATGTTGAAGAGAAGGTTACAATATTTTTGATGACAATTGGTCATGTTGAATCAAATCGAATGATTAAAAATCGGCTTCAACATTCCGGACAAACTATTAGCAAGTATTTTCACGAAGTGTTGAAAGCGATGTTGAAATTCTCTAAAGAAATGATAGTCCCGCCAGCATTTGACAAACCTATGCCACCAATTAGAACGCATCAACGCCTTCGGGAAGGATCATTTGAAGGAGAAATTGGAGCATTAGATGGTACCCTAATCCATGCAATCGTTCCACCAGAAAAGAGAATTTCATACCGAGGAAGAGGTGGGAAAGAATGTTTTCAAAATGTCATGGTTATATGTGATTTCGATATGAAATTCTTATATGTGGTAGATGGGTGGGAAGGTGTAGCTCACGATTCCAGAGTGCTATGTGAAAGTATTCGTAACCCGGTATTTAAGTTTCCACTTCCTCCTCTAGGTAATTTATATTAATTTTATTTAAAATTTCTTATTCTTATCTAATTAATGAATAATTTTAACTAGTGTATTGGTCATGATTTATTTGTCTTGCTTCTTTGTTGTAGATAAATATTATCTATGTGATCTTGCTTACTCGCACACGAGGGGTTTTATGGCTCCTTATCGGGGTCAAAGATATTGGTTTTCAAGTTGGAGATCCGGTCCCGCGGTTAGTAAAGAGGAAGCATTCAATCGTGCTCATGCTCGATTACGGAACGTGATCGAAAGGACTTTTGGTGTATTGAAGAATAGATTTAAAATATTAGAAAGAATGTCGTCTTATAGCTTGCATACTCAGACACATATAGTAATTGCATGTATGACGGTTCATAACTATCTTCGTCGGTATTCTCTTAATGATGAGTTGTTTTCGCAATATGAAGATGATGATTTTGTGGTTAACGACAACGAAGATCCGATGCTTCCTTCCGAAACATTTAGGCCTCAAGATCAATTTACAATGGTCCAGCTTCGTGAGGATATTACCAACAAACTAGTTACTCTTAACATCAATTAAGGTTCTTGTGTTTATGTTTATCGTGAATTTAAACTTTTGTTTGGTAGTTTTGGATTTGTTGACATTATTATGTTTTTATCATGAGGAATGATGATGAATTTTATCATTAAAATGGAAGAAATATATCTAAGGGTAAAATAGACAGTTGTAACATAAAAAACAATTTAAAGTGAAAAAACAAACACATAACAACATTTTAAAGTGTCTAGAAAACAAACACACATCACTTCAAAATAGCATTTGAAAGTGCAAGTACTTTAAAATGCTTTTCACTTTAAAATGATAATCACTATATAGGGTATTTCTTACTTTTTGTTTGATAAACATTTTCTACTAAATTTCATTACAAAAACCAGCTCTTTCTCCTCACCCTTGAATTCTCTTTCTTCCTCCAGCAAAATCTTCTCATAAAACCTAAAATTTAAAGCTTATTTTACATCGCTTGGTTGTTTGATTCGATTTGGTAGATTTAGAAGCTTCTAATGCACAAAAGGTAGGGAAAATTCATACTGTTTACTGTTTTTGAATTGGTTTTCATAATTTTGATTCTCTGATTTCATATTCAATGTAATTCAAGTTTCTCCACACTCTTATGATACTCTATGTGATGAATTTGTAATGTTTTAAACGAATTCATGCTTGTTCTTCTTGATTTTGAATCTAGGGTTCATAAAATAAGTTAGGGATTTATTTTAATTCGATGTTTAAACAATATTTCTTGTAAACCTAGACATGGGTTCTTTGAATTTCTTTCGATTGATCTCTACTTCTTGTTGAAACTCAAGTTAAAGCATTTCAAGGATTTCTGAAACACATTACTGACCTATTTTTGGGCTAGTATCTCACCTAGTTACGTTAAGTATTATTTTTAGTTATACTTTTTTATACAAAAGATGATCTTCTCTAATTTAAAATTATCTAAGAACTAGTGACTTTGAATAAGTTATCAATCTTGTGTGATTTTTCAAATGAATACTATCAAAACTATAGATTTTCTGAAGCAATTGCACTGTCAGGTTTCACTGCAGAGATTTTGACTTTAATTTATTATTTTTGATAACAATTTTTATTGATATATTATCTCCTCTACTTTAAAACTAGACAAAAACCACTGAATTTTCGCTAAGTAACGAAGGTTGTGCAAATTTTTTAGTACGAACAATCAAAAGTGTTGGTTTTCTGTAAGAAGTTTTCTGTCAGATTTTTTCAGCGATATTTCAACTTGTTTTTGAATTTATTGTTTTTACCAATAATCTTTACATGATATATTATTGTTTCTAGTTTTAAACTATCCAAAAACCACCCATTTTTATTGAGGAATGAAGTTTACACAAAGTTTTGAACACATGCTATGCAATATGAAGTTTCAGAAAAAGTATGATGTTGTCTTGTACCTGCATCTCTAGTTCCTTGAGTTATTGAACTTATTATTTTATATAGTGATTTTTTTATAAAAGCATACTTTATCTTGTTTCTAGAATAATAAGATTTGTTGAATTCTGATTTAAAACGAAGCCCATGTAAATTTCATAATATAAGTGGTCTAAACATCTTTTAGCGCATATTATTTGTTTTGAGGCATTTAATGGTTCTAATTTTTTGCCCAATTTTATGATTGATACTTCCATGTATTTATGGTTTTGTTTTATGATAAGGTAAGTTGCTTTCATGGTTTATGAATCGATATTTTTGATGGTTTGTTTGATATTCTTATTTAGCGATGTTTGCAAACTATTTATCGAATGTGTTGAGCACCCTTTTTATTTGAATCCTACTGATGAGTCTTTCAGGCCCATATGTGAAGTCCATATTAATGGTGATCTGCAAAAGATCGTCTGGGACGATAGGTGGTTTTTTCGATAAACCTCGACAGTTGGTTGGACCCTCACATAGACTATTGCGAACTCACTTGTTCTTGATGATTTCGATTGTGTATTGGTTTTGTAAATCCTTTGATACCTCGATACATATGTGCTCAACAACTTAAAGTTTTATTTACGCTCTATTCAGTTTGATATTTTGTAGTTATCTTTATTGGGCATTGCTTGTATTTATGTTATCATATGGCTCATCCCGTTAGTTTTATTTTCCACAGAGTTTGAGAACGGATTGAAGTAGTAAGCTTGTTAGGGCTTGGTGCGTAAAGCTTTAGGTTCAAAGTGAGTACACTCACTTTATGTTCATGTATATATTCATATGTATATCTGTTTTGGTTTGTTACTGCATTTTCTTGTTGTTGTAGTTTGTAATAAGGGTCTTGTTTAAAAGGTATGATGTCTGATAACTTGTTAAGTTTACTGTATGGTTGTGGAAGTCCTTTTTCTGCCACTTTTAGTTGATTATTTTGATAATGTGAATATAAAACTTTTCTTGTACTGTTTAATAAATTATAACCATAACCTTAACCGGTTTATGAAAATGAACATTTTTGGATATGTTTAATAATACCATAATTTTTTCTCTTGTTTACAAACTGTTTTAACTTGTGCATCCCAAATGACAATTCATGAGATTTGGAACTTTTCAGTTGACCGAACTCCACATTAAATTGGAAGCGAAAACAAAAAATTGGAATGTTACAGTTGGTATCAGAGCATATGTTTCAATTTTCTTTGGGATTATATGTATTTTCCATAATTTTACTATATTTTATTTGGAAGTTCAAATATTGAAGTGTTGATTTCATCATATGATTTCTAAAGAAGAGTTGGAGAGGTCATACACTTCAACATCTTTGAGCGATAAGACATCCAAGTTATCTTCAATCAGATTTTCATGCTAATGTGTTAGAAGCTGGCTAAGGAGTTGCAGACAAGTAGAGAGTCAGACTGACAATTTTAAACCAAGCGATGCATGGGAGGAAACCAATTGGCTTAGTATTTATTGTATTTTTTCTTGTTTTTTTTTCTAAATTTTCATATCATTATAGGATTTCCTACCTTGATTTTACATTGGATGAGTCAATTTACATTGAGGAAAATGTAAAGCTTAAGTGTGGGTGAGTGCTTAAACATATAAAATTCTTAAGTATTCACTTTTAGGAAAAAAAAATCAACTTTCTTGTAACTATTTGCATGAAACCTCCAACTTTTAGATATTTTAGAGCCACCTAGTATACTTCTAGCTACGTTTACGTATGGAGTTCTTACCAAAATAACTGAACTTAAAAGTGTTAGAGAACTATATTCAGGTTTCTTAGTTGTTGAGAAGCAATAGCTGACAAAAAGGGACTTTAACCGCCGGTGGAAAATTAGAGCAACTGATCAATCATTAGTGGATACTACCTATTGTTACATCAAGCGAGGCACCATACCTTCAATTCTTTGTAGTTTTCTAAAAATTATCCTTTAGAGTGTATCATCTTACGCAAACTTCGAGTAGAATAATGATCTATTCAACCTCGCACCATTTCAGCACTATTTTTTGATCTCTTGACTGTTAATTCTATCAATCATGAGGGTGGCATCAGAATTACGAAAAAACCTTACCATGTAGTTTGATTTGCAGTTGGCACCATTCTCCCTCTATCGACAAAATAGGTCCATAGAAACACCATTATCATCAAGAAGCAGAACATTAAAAATTTGAAGAAAGTTAAAGACGTTCAAGGTTTACAAGCAATACTACAAGAAAGAGCAAAATTCAGATTCAAAGTGAAGTAACATTACAAGGAGCAAAATTCTATATCCTAGTTGAAAACTAAGTACAAGAGCGAAGAAATCAAAAGAACTGAATTTTTGTGAAGTTTATGATACCGAGACAATACAAATTATGAAGAATCAAGTGGAAAAGTCCTTCTCCAACGGTCATAGTAGTTTCATTGTTATTTTTCTAGTTTGTATTTCATATTTCTTGTCTAAAAAAACAGAAAAAAAATATTTATTTTTATTGCTTTAGTGTATATTTATTTTTGTATTTATTTGTTAAGGCCGTGGGAAAGAAGAAATCTATGAAGAAGTTTTAAACAACAATAATTTGAGCAGAAAAGAGTTAGAAATTCTCGAAGTCCTATGAAGTTCAAGAGTTCATCATCTACAGTTGAAGCCGAAGCCGAAGACGTTTCTGTGGGACGCTGTGAGAGTGGTTCTGATTGTAGATTGGGCGAGAAGGTGAGTAAGCATTCCCATCCTCCCATAGTGGTTGATTTTCTTTCGTAGAGATCATCAGAAAAAAAAAAGATTTTTTTCTTCCCACGTTTCTATAGGATATTCAAATATAATTCAGAAGGTTTTCCCTTCCTATCATTCAATGTGTGTCAGATTTCTATCTTCATTCCTTCATGTACATATGAGAACCATAAAGTGCGTCTTTTGAGTGCAAATTCATAAAACCCTATTGGTGAGGCAAAAGTCGAAACATTCGATCGTTCTCGAACCTGAATTCTTTCATATGGTGGTTTTTTGCTATATCAAGAGTTAAGCATGAGAATAATGTTCTTTGATACATCTAACTTCTTATTATTAGTGTGCAGAAACTTTATGTCCTCTTAGCTCTTTGGATACATGTGCTTTGGAATATTTAAAAGTTGGAGTAGGTTTTGTGGGTAAATCTCTAGTAAACTCTCACGAGACTATAAGTTGTCCACTAGGGACACCTAGGGTTTAAAGGCTTGTTACGCATGATAAATGTAACAGTACCCTCAATGAAATGGAGTTGTTGTATTTTGGTTTAGGATTAGTCTAGTTTAGTTTGCTCGAGGACTAGTAAAGTCTAAGTGTGGGGGAATTTGTTTAAAACACCTTAATCAATATTAGTTGGTTATGATTTCTTTGCTATTTTCTCTTGTATTTTGTGTATATTACTCTTGTTTTCTAGTTTTGTAGGTATTTCGGAGTTAGATACGGAAAAGAAGAAGAAATTACTAAATTAGTAGCAAAAGGGTAAAATTATAATTTCATGGATAAGTATTATTTACACCCTATCCAAAAAAGGGGTATCTTAATATGGTTCTAGGGTATAACCTAAAAAGCTAGGTTAAATCATTTCCCATCTTTCTTTTATCTTAGTTCTTTAGGTCACTCATATACCACTACAATGTCGACAGATGAAATTGTTGTTGAGAGCAAGATGATATGAGTTTGTGGAGTTTGAAGAGAGATGGTGATGAAGAGTAAAGGAATTCAGAGAGAATAGGGGAGAAATTGAGGTTGTGAAGATCAATGGGTTCTGACCAAGAGCAATAGATGGGGTTTGTATATGAGATTAGACAAATGACATCTGAGATGGTGTTTACTGTGACCGGAAAGAAAACAAAATGAGATAGGGTTCACTGGTGGGTTTGATTGAGATGGGTTTTGTGAACAAGAATCAGTCAGTGAAAGAAGAGATGAGTTATTGATGGGTTGGAGATAGTTACTGCCATTCGAGTCTGATGGTGTTATGCTTGTTTATGTGTGATTCGACTGAATGATAATTTTTTTGCAGGGAAGGACAAAATAAAATGGCCTGAATCATGGCCGAAACTATCCAGAAACATAGGAAACTCTGTCAGGTTTTCAGTCTGGCGAGTTGACTCGCTGATTCAGACGACTCAATCCAACTAATGAGTAAGACCTAGTCAGCCGAGTCAGGCCAACTGACTCGGTAGTTGATTGTCTTCCCTTGACCCCCTTGACCGATAGACTTAATTGTTGGCCGCTAGTTTGATTCAGATGGTCGGTGCCATTTTCAGGTGTCCGGCGGCACTGTTCCGATGAACAGGTTACGGCAATGAACCCAATTTTTAGGCGACTCAATTTTGACATATTTTAAGAAAATTTATTTTTACTCATGGGCTTAATGGTCTATTGTACATAGAAGTTAGAAGATAATGTGATATAGTTTTGGAAACAAGAAAAGCTACAAAAGGGAGTCTTAATTTTATAACAATGGGATCTTCTACACACTTTTACAATATTTTTATCTTCTTCTTTATTTTAATATGTGCATAAACTCCATATCTGATAAGCGTATAATTTATACATTTTTACCACCTTATTTCTATTTGTTGAAACTTTTTTTGTACTAATATCATGTTTTGCATATTTTATTAAATAAAAGCTCGACAGGTTAAATTATAGAAATTTGCCCGTAAAATGGAGAAAATGACAACAAATATGTTGAAGTGCTCATTCCAATTGTAGCATGCATGTGTGGCTAGATTTTATTGGTAATCTATGAAAATGCGGCATAGTATGTTGCATCGTGAAGCATCTGATCCTAGCCAACGAAATCTTTTGCAAGATATTAATTAAAATAAAAGGAGATTTGGAGATATTTTGCTAAATGAAAAAAATAAACAAAATAAGGAAGAACATAAAGTGCTAGCTATACTTGCCATGTGAGGGATACTTTCTTACATATATGCATAGATGTAATATACTACATTAATGATATGAAGATATTGAGAAATTAATGGTGTGGTATTGAAAAATATATAAATAGAGGTGGAAGCAGAGAAAGATGAGTTAATTTTTCTAGTTCACAAGAGCAGTAGTTTAGTTTAAGATTTTTATTTTCTTTTCTTTGTAATGGAGTAATCTCTCCACTGGGTTTGAAGATGAAGCCAATTATTTTCTATAAGAAATTCTGGTAATCTCTAATAAATTATTCTTTTAGATTTAAATATTTTATTAATTTTTCTTCAATAACAACTTCATACTTTAATCGTTTTTGAATAGTCTTCGGCAATTGATCTTTTATAAGTGAAGGAGATTATAGTTTTGGTACAACAAAAGTTGTAATTATTAATTTAACTGTAATATATTCCGAGACATGAGATTGGTTTCGATATTGTCTTGAGTGATAATATGAATAATTTTTTGAGATAAATGGGTGTTTTATATAATTAAATTGGTGGTTTCCTTTAATTTGGTTCTTTGTTTATCTTATTATTTTAATATTTTCTAAATCCATTTATTTATTTTATCTTTTTAGCATAATTTAATTACAAATTAAAAGTAGCAATTGATTAGTCTCTATGGACGACCCGTACTTGCATACTATCCAATCGATAGTCGTGCACTTGCGGTATCAATTAAAATCCCATCAATAGCTATGAGTATCTAAATTTCTTATCTATTGGTTAAGGATTAAAGTTGATTTCTGAAACATGGTATTTGATTAAAATCTTAGTTTTATTTCAATATTTATCGTTTGTGATTCATTGTTTATAACTTTTGCATGATATGAACACTTTGTTGGTTGAGTCCGGAATCAATTTAACTTGTTTTCATATCTGAAGCTAAATTAGGGTTTTCAATACATAAAAGTTGACGAATTCTGATTTTAAGTAGTATAAGCATGGTTGTTGCTTGTAGTGATACATCCTAGCAATCACATATGAATCATAACCTTTGTTAAATTGAATTAGTGCGCTTTCCGCGTTCAATTACATTGATTAGCCTTATTTCACAAAAGTTAATGCTCGTGTGGAATTAAATTTGATTAGTTCTTTTTACACGTTGAGTTGTTCTCTAGGTAGAATTCATTCTTGCATCTTTTAATGTATATGTGATGATTTTCGGAAATAAACGGGATATTCTTGCGATCAAGGTATTCTAGGGTTTTGACAATGAGAGATTAAATACCAATTCTAGTTATTAATACAAATATATGTTTGTGAATGATACAATCCATTAACCAATATATTCTCAACTCTTGATTATTTTAACTATTTACTTTGCTTTTGTTTTAATTTTTATTAGTTTCATAAATTTTGAAAAATCCCCCTTGTTACTTAAGAAATTGAAATCGAATAACAACAATAACCTCCGGTGGAACAAATCTTCCTTACTATACACTTAATATAATTATTTTATAAGTGAGAAAGTGAATATAATTTGGATGTGCTACGACACACATCAAATTTGGCGCCGCTGCCGGGGAGGCAGCGGATTGTTTTTATTTTTTTTATTTTGTTTTAACCCAATTTTGAGAATCTTGTTTTTCAGGTACTTAACCGAAAGACAAACAAGAAGAAGTAATGTGTGACCGTACATTCAAGGAGTTAGCTTCTCACAAGCTTGACCAATAAAAATGGTGTATTTAAACAACTTTTATGTTCGAGATTAAGTCAGGGTTGATCTGAGAACTTCCAAAGTTTTATGGAATGGCTAGTGAAGCTCCATATAAACAATTAATGGAATTTTATACCATAGTCATGGCCATGATACCTAAGGATACCGATGTAGACGAAGCCATGTTGAAGGCATTCCCATTCTCTTTAACGAACATAACTAAAGAGTGGTTATATTATTTACCGTCCGGTAGTATTACTACATGGAAGATAATGCAAAAATTGTTTCTTGATAAGTATTTTCCAGCATCCAAAGACACACAAATAAGGAAAGAGGTTAGTGGGATTATACAAATGGCAGGAGAAACATTGTATGAATGCTGGGAACGTTACAAGAGATTGGTTGCCAGCTGTCTGAATCATCAATTCAGTGACTCATTGATAATCCAGTTTTTCTATGAGGGTTTGAATATAAGTGAAAGAAATCGCATTGACGCTTCAAGTGGTGGTGCATTAATGAACAAGACATTGCCATAGGCGACAGAGTTGATTGAGAACATGTCAGCAAATTCTCATCAATTTTTGAGTCATGGATCAGAAAAACAAGTCAAGGGAGTTATGAAGTAGGCGAAATTACTGATCTTCGTCAATAAATGGGGAACCTGACGGCAATGATGCAACAAATGGCAGTTGTGATTGTAAAACCATCACACCAAGCTTATGATAAAGTAGAGCAATTCAATGCTGTCTTCTCAAATCAGCGGTATGATACTTACTCCAACACTTATGCCCAAGGATGGAGAGACCACCCCAACTTTAGCTATGATAACGAGCAGGATGCAACTACGAGTTGTTTACAGTTATCCTAATAAAGTCCAATATAAAGTGCAACAACCACAACAAAATCAGCCACAACAACAACTTCAAAATCAGAATTCAACTATAGAGGAAATGATGAAGTTTCCATTCAGAGGAGCGATAATGCAATTAAAGAGTTAAAAATGCAAGTTGATTCAATAGCTATAGAGATAAATAAAGTGAATTCATAACATAGTAAGAAACTCCCTTTTCAAACTCTTATTAACTCAAGAGAGGATGTCAATGTTGTTAACAACAATAGCCTCCCGTCGAACAAATCTTTCTTACCATGTACTTAATTTAAATCTTTTATAAGTGAGAAAGTCAATATAATTTGGACGTGCTACGACACACATCACTAAACAACCACGTACAAATTATATCATAAAAAAAGACAGGAAGACTGGGAATGAATGTTATAATTGTGGTTAATAAGGTCATTACGCTATAGAATGTCCTTTTCCAGGTAAGCCAAATCCATAGAATACGAATCATCCACGTAATCAGATTGTTGGCGGTAGACCACAAAATCAACCACGTAATAATATTTTTGGTGGTAGACCACAGAATCAACCACGTGCCATTACACCATCATTCCAACCGAGGAAGCCAAATGTTCAAGGAAAACTTAATTATGTTGCATAGGTTAGTGGACAAGCAAAGAATATATACCGTTGTCGAGGGTAACTTTTTAATTTTTAGTTCTCGTGCTAAAGTTTTATTCGATACTGGTACTACTCATTCATTTATATCTCTTCACCTAGATGCATACATAGGTTTAAAAGTCGATTCTTTGGGATTATATTTGAGCATATCTTCTCAACTCGAGAGTATTGTTTCTATTATTAAGGTGTGTAGGGATTGTGAGCTAACTCTTGAAGAACACATGGTACGTATTGATCTTATACCAATGAGAATGCAAGAATATAATATTATCGTAGGTATGGATTGTATATCACATAATCAAGCTATATTATATTGTTATGGGAAGAAAATTTCTTTTGTGACGACGAGTGGGAACCGTGTATCCGTTCAAGGAGAAAGGTGGAAGATCATGACTCCATCTATTCCAGGGAAGAAGAAGCTAAACGAGAAAGAGGAACACATGGCTTATCTTGCGTATCTAGATGAGAACGACATAGTCACTAAGGTAACAAAAGAAGATATGGTTATTCGAAAGTTTCTAGAATATTCCCAGAAGCATTGCTAGGATTACCACCAAAGAGAGAGATTGATTTCGTGATCGAAGTACAACTAGGAACTGCACCAATCTCTTTATCTCCTTACTGTATGGTGCCAAAAAAAATGAATGAGTTACAAAAGCAACTTGATGAGTTATTTGAATTGGGATTCATCAGACCAAGCACATCACCATGGAGAGCCCCAGTTTTGTTTGTTTTGAAGAGAAATAAAACAATGAGGATGTGTATAGATTACCTAAAGCTGAATCAAGTCATTATCAGGAATAGGAGTGTAATGGGACCAGAAGTTGTTCAAGAGACGACAATGAAGATAAAGGTTATTCAAGATCATCTAAAGACAAACTCAAAGTCGGCAGAAAAGCTATGCCGACCAAAGAATAGAATTTGGAGTTTGAGACCAAGTTTTTTTAAAAGTTAGCCAAAGCCTGGTATGAAACGATTTGGTAAGAAAAGTAAATTGGCACCACGTTTTATTGGGCCATTTTAAATTCTTCAGCTTATCGGTGAAGTAGCTTATCGGTTGGCTTTACCAACTTCTTTGAAAGATGTACATAACGTATTTCACGTATATCCATGCTTTGGAAATACCATGTGGATCCATCATACATCATTGAATGGCAGAACATTCAATTGAATGACGATGCAACCTATGATGAGAAGTCGTTACGAGTTGTAGACTCCAAAGAGCAAGTCTTAAGAAACAAGACAATCATATTGGTGAAAGTGATTTAGCAACATTATAAATCTGAAGAAACAACTTGGGAGCTAGAATCAGAGATCCGGGAAAAATATCTGGAGCTCCTAGGAGATAACATTCGTATGTCTCTTTCTTAATGGTAATGATGTAATACCCAAGTACTTTTTTTAAAGTATTAAGATACGAGCTCAATCCATTTAGATTGAAAGATTGGAAGTAGCGTTATGTGGAGCGCGAAATCTAGTTGTTGTTGTGCTTCGGTCACGAAACACTTGATTTTTAGTGAGAAAATATGTTTCTCTTCGCGTGAGCCTGCCCGTAGCACGTACGGATGCCAAAAGAATTATTCACTTGAAATCGCGGCAAATGACACTCACCAAGTTCAAGTGTCGAGTTTATGTTGAAATAAAGGTATTTCAGACTTTTTCGTTTTCTTTGATAAACATTTTCTATAAATTTCATTATAGAAATCAGCTTTTTCTCCTCACCCTTGAATTTTCCTTCTTCCTCAAGAAATTTTTTCTCACAAAACTTAATATTTGAAGCTTATTTTACATCGCTTGGTCGTTTGATTCGATTTGGTAGATTTGGAAGCTTCTATTGCACAAAAGGTAGGTAAAATTCATCTTGTTTACTGTTTTCAAATTGGATTTCATGATTTTGATTCTCTGATTTCATATTCAACGGAATTCAAGCTTCTCCATACTCTTATGATACTCTATGTGATGAATTTGTAACTTTATAAAAGAATTCATGCTTGTTCTTCTTGATTTTGATTCTAGGGTTCATGAAATAAGTTAAGGATTTCTTTTAATTTTATGTTTAAACAATATTTCTTGTAAACCTAGACATGGGTTCTTTGATTTTTTTTCAATTTATCTCTACTTTCTCTTGAAACTCAAGTTAAAGCATTTCAGGGATTTCTGGAACACACTACAGACCTATTTTCGGGATAGTATATCACCTAGTTACATTAAGTATTATTTTTGGTTATAATTTTTATATGAAATAGGGTCTTATCTAATTTCAAATGAGCTAAGAACCAATGAATTTCACTAAGTAATAAAGCCTGTGTGATTTTTCAAATGAATACAATCAAAACTGTAGATTTTCTTAAGCAATTGCACTATCAGGTTTCGCTGTAGAGATTTTGACTTGTTCCTGAAATTATTATTTTTGAAAACAATATTTATGTGATATATTATCTTCTCTACTTTAAAATGAGATAAGAAACACTGAATTTCGTTAAGTAAAGAAGCTTGTGCGAATTTTGGAGTACGAACAATCAAAACTGTCGTTTTCTGTAGGAAATTTACTGTCAGACTTTTTCAGTAATATTTCGATTTGTTTTTGAATTTATTGTTTTTTCCGATGATTTTATATGATATGTTATTGTTTCTAGTTTGAAATAAGCTAAGAACCACCCGTTTTCATTGAGTAATGAAGTCTACACAAAGTTTTGACCATGGGCTATGCAATCTGAAATTTCAGAAAAAATACGATGTTGTCTTGTACCTGCATCTCTAATTATTTGGGTTATTGAATTTGTTGTTTTTGATAGTGAGTTTTGTATGAAATAAGACTTTATTTCATTTCTAAAATGATAAGATTTGATGAATTCTGACATGAAACGAAGCCCATATAAATTTCTAAATATAAGTGATTGATAAGCTTTTAGTGCAAATTCTTTGTTTTGAGGCACTTAATGGTTCTGATTTTTTGCCAAATTTTATGATTGATACTTCCATGTATTTATGGTCTTGTTTTATGTGGGGAAATCTAAGGTAAGTTTCTTTCATGGTTTATGAATCGATATTTGTGATGGTTTGTTTGATACTCAAATTTAACGATGTTTGCGAACTATCTATCGACTGCGTTGAGCACCTTCTTTGTTTGAATCCTACTGATGAGTCCGTCGGCCCATAGGGGAAATCCATATTAATGGTGATTTTTGGAAGATCGTCGGGTACGATAGGGTGATTTTTTAGATAAACCTCGGTAGTTGGTTGGACCCTCACAGTAGACTATTGCGAACTCACTTGTTCTTGATGATGTGGATTATATATTGGTTATGTAAATCCTTTGGTACTTCGATGCAGATGTGCTCATTAACTTAACATATTATTTATGCTTTATTCAATTCGAATTTTTGGTTGTTATTTTTATTGGGCATTGCTTGTATTTATGTTATTATACCGTTATCTCTCTACTGGGCATGGTTCATCCCATTTGTTTTGTTTTCCATTGAGTTTGAGAGCGACTTAAGAGAGTAAACTTGTTAAGGCTTGATATGTAAAGCTTTGAGGGTCAAAGTGAGTACGCTCACTTTGTGTTCATGTTTATATTCATGTGTATAACTGGTTTGGTTTGTAAAAAATGTGTTACCGCATATTCTTGTTCTTGCAGTTTACAACAAGGGTCTTGTTTAAAAGGTTTGATGTTTTCTTTCATTTCGGGAGAAATACGATAGGGGGATAACTTTTTAAGTTTATCGTATGGTTATCGAAATCCTTTTACTGCCCACTTTTTGGTTAACTGTTTTGATAATGTGAATATAAACTTTTCTTGTACTGTTTAATAAATTATAACTATAACCTTAACCGATTTATGTAAAAAAAACATCTTTTTGGATCTGTTCAATACTACCATAATTTTTACTCTTGTTTACAAACTGTTTTTAACCTGTGCATTCTAAGTGACAGTTCAGGAGATTTGGAACTTGCCAATTAACCTTAACGAATAATTTTTTTTTAATCATACCCTTTTTATTCTTTTCCAAATGTTAAATGTTTAATGTTATCTTAAATAGTTTTAATTGAACTTTAGAAAAAAAATCCGGTCAAATTAGTCTAAGAATCAGCAAATATATAATAATAAAAAAAATGTTCTTCTTAAACTACCGTGTATTTTTTTGGAAAAAATAACATTTTTAAGATTAAAAAAAAACTTAAATTGTGCACTCCCATAGATATATCCATGCCCTTATTACCCCACCACCCCACGAACATCCCTCGTTATGCACATATATCTATGCTCCGCCGCACCTGAATGTTATAGAGGATTTCTGATCGAATTTTACGACACTCTTTCCAGCCACCAACACGCCTTGGGTCTTGATAGGCGTTTTTGATGAAGTGACAGACCAATTAGGAAAAAAAAAGTGGCATACAAGTCACTTATACGCAGAATCAACCTTTCCTCGGTATGATAAATCAAATGGGATTCACATATTAGGAATTCTGAGGTGATTCGCTCACCTGGAAAAATAATTAACAAGGACATGAAATCATCACAGAGCATTTAGATCAAGTTATTGCTACACAGCACTAGTGAACAACCAATCCTTATGCAGGGATAGCTCGTCTATCAAGAATCACATCTGATCATGCTCCAATCCTGCTACAATCGAAGGCAGTCGATTGGAAAGGGATCAAGAATTACAAATTTGATCCTCTGGTTTACCCATTCCTAGCTGCAACAGGTGGTAGATTCTGTCTGGATCCAACACCATGATATTGAACCCTCATTGGGCTTACAACTAAAATTCATATCAACCAGTGAAACCCTAACTGAGTTGAATAACAAAACTTTTGGTCACCTCCACACAATGATCAAGAAATCAACAACCCAAATAAAAATAACATAACACCAATGTGCTAACCAAGGCGGGAGTGAATTAACATATTCAATGGTTGTAATCCGGTGATAATAATACCACGTTTTTCCATACAAAAATAATTATAGACCGTAGATGCAACAACATACAATGGATTCAGGATCGACACAATAACTGGGTCAATGACAAAGTTTTCGTTATCCATCTCATGATTGAACACTTCACCGAGAAATATACGAAACCAAATACGGTGATAGATAAAGACCTATTTGCAGCAATCACTCCTAGGTTAACATCCCGATACTGCAACATGCTTACGAAAAAGTTAATCCAACAAAAATCAAACAAGCTCTATTTTCTATTGGTTCTGAACGTGATTCGGGTCGGTTGGATGCACTAGTATGTTTTTCAAAGTTTTTTGGGCAGCAACCCATTTGGAAATAATTGTTATGGTTTGTAGTTTTTTCAATTCCTTCAACATCCACCCCCTATGAACCACATGAAATTGATACTAAAGGTAGATCATCCATCAAATCCATCACAATTCTGACTCATAGGGATCTGCATTGTTACTTATAAAGTCATAGCTAAAATTTTGGTCAACCACATTCGACAACTTCTCCCATTTCTGATAAGCCCATATCAAAGTGGATTTGTACCTCAGAGTTATATACATGATAACATAGCAATTGTTTGCCAAGTTCCTTATAAGTGTATATGGGTGAAATTCGTACCTCCTAAGGCGCACTTTTTTATTTGGATACCTGTTCAAAATGCAATCCCCACAATCAACAATCTGAATAAAAAAGGGTGTGGAATTACTACAACACAGTGACGCTTATGCAACAATCAGGAAGAGGAGTTTGATCACTTACTTCTTTCTTGTTCCTTCTCAGTACAAGTATGGGATTATTTTGTCTCAAGTGTCAACATGAACTGGATACATAAAACAACATTGGTGCAACATCTAGAGCAGTGGTCAACCAACATGGGAAAGAAGAAACGCAAGCTGATTTGGCCAATTATGCTATTTGCAATCATTTAGGCAGTATGACTGAACGCAACGCAAGGAAAATAGATAAAAATAGGGGAAAAGACAAAGATTCGATAATTCAGGAGGTCAGGGCCCTAGTTTACTTCTGGGGTCAAAATTATGGATGGTTTCGATATAACACCTTTACTGATTTGTTGATAAATTAGAAGGTTATACTTGACATTAATTGAGAGGTATGGATTTTAATGTGTCTGGACTTTGGGGCCAAATTGTTTCTCTTTTTTTATTTCAAATAATTTTTATCCTTTTTCCTAAAAAAAAAAAAAAAAAAAGCAATCGCCGGAGAGCTATTTCACCAAATGAAATTATCAAATCTCACCAAAGATCCAAAAATAACACTTAAGCTGGATATTCAAAAGGAATATGATAACTTGGATTTGGGTTTCATCAAAATTTTTTTTGCCAAATTAGGATTTCCACCCATTTTTGTAGACAACATTATGCTTTGTATTTCAACTATCACCTATTCGATCAACGTTAATGGTATATTGCATGGGTATACCACTCCGACTAGAAGAATACGACAGAGAGACCCACTGTCATTCTATGTGTTTATTATCTGTACAAAGATTTTATTAACAAATTTTGGAAATCTTGGAAACCAAAAGCTCATAGGAGAACTCCGCATCTCACAAAAAGCTCAACCAATTCTACACTTTATGTATGCGGATGATCTCCTGATAACATATAAAGCATCGGCAGAAAGCAATAACCATCTCAAATAACTACTTCAATCTTACAGTACTTCATCTAGTCATCTAATCAACACAACAAAGTCTACCATCATACATCATCCAAATCTGGGCCATCATCAGGTGGATCAGCTTCACCAATTGTTCAACATGCCAACCACTTCAACCCCTCCAATCTACACGGGAGTCCAATTCAAACAAGGCAGAACTTTTCATCACTTTTGCACTACTTCTACGTATGACACGAAAAGTGAAAGGATGGATGGCAAAAATTTTAACGCCTACAGTGAGGTTAGTAATCATAAACACTTCTATCACCACCACAACCAACCACCTTATGCAAACCCAACTCCTCCCCATCCACGTACATAAAAAGATCGATCATATCACCAGGATTTTTATGGGGGCATGCTGCTTTTGTTAGAATACTTCACCACTTTGGGTGGGACAAATTAATTAAACCAAAAATCCAAGAAGGACTGGGCATCTGAAACAGTTGTCATCACAACAAGGCATTGCTTATGAAAAGAGCCTCGAGTATCCATGAGCAACCCGACTCCATCTGAGACAGGCTCCACAAAGAAAAATATCTTAAACAACAACCTATTTTCGAATGCACACCACCCAACCCATCTTCAACTAGTCCACACTGGAGGCAGTTGACATCTCTCATACCCACAATTAAACAACACATCTTTCATCATATTGGCAATAGTCTGGTAACCTCCTTCACCACCCCCACGCAACCCAGCGAATCGTAAATATCCATCTACCCAATAACAACCCCCATATAAGCTCAGTTGGACGTACACCAATTTATTTTGGACGCTACCATGTCTTCCTAAAATACAGCTTTTCCTGTTGAAAACAATTAACGTAACGAGGGTCTATCGACCGTCATTATTCTAAATCGTATCCAACTCACCAATTTGAATATCTGTCCACACTGCAATACTGGTCCGGAAGTTGTTGTTCACATCCTTTTCCAGTGTCAAATCGTTGTACTATCATGGAACATCCTTCTCACCCAAGTCTCAACCCAACAATCAAATACCACTCATATATTTCCTAAGATTCTGACCCCCAAATAACAATCCCATGATTTCTCTAAACAAAAACTCATTCCTCTATCATTACCTATTTTTGTTTTCTATTCCAGTCCTTATGCGTAGCCAGGAATGAACTAATATACCGTAAAAAAAGAAAAACCGAACCCGAAAAATATTATACATATGACACTCAAACTCCTGTGTTGCCTGGTATGCCACCTATAGCTAACCCAATAAGAAACACAAGATCCACAACAACCATCTGGGTGGGTTGAAATAATCTTAACTTGGATTGAATCAAAATTAATAAGGATGAGGCGGTTAGAGGACACCCTGAAATTATAACCATCTCGGTGGATTGAAATAACCCTCGTATAATCTCTCTCTAGTAAGTAAAATTTCATGCTTAAGAAAAAAAAATCTTATTTTTGGTTTGATCATTGATTCACATAAATTTATATATATTATGTGTATGTAATTTTTTATTTTTTTTGTAAATCTATAATTAAAAATAAAAATAGTAGAGAATCTAAAAATTTAAATTATTTATGGGTGTTAAAGATATAGTTAGATGAAATCCTTAGTAATTTTGATGATTAACTATTTGATTTAAGTGCGTTTAGTTCCATGTTCTTCTTTGAAAACCCCTTAAATTAACACTCAGAAAAATATTAATTTTGACGGGTTAGTGGATAACTCCTAGGTTAATCCTACCCCGGTCATTTTTTTAACAGGTTCATATGTGGAAATCCTATCCTGGCTTATTTAGCAAACAAGCCAACAACCCGGCCAGACAAGGTTAATATAAATCGGATTAGAGTCAATTTACGGATCGGATCATAAATTGACATACTGAATCACAAGAGAGATATTTTAATTATCAACTTGTAATGGAAACAAAGAGGGTTTGGGCCATACTAATCACAACAGAGATATTTTAATTTTCAACTTTTAATGGCAACAAAGAGGATTTGGACAGAAGCATAGAGATTCTCATGACCTACTTACACGTTGGATCTTTGGGAACTGCATGACATGAATCTACTTTATAGGTCCTGTTATCCATATAGGGACACTGTAAAGATGCGACTTGATTTTGAATCTTCGTTGTGGGACCCTGATGAAAGAATCTAGGAGCCCGTTGATAATCTTTTCCAAATTCATGCCACGGGATGAAACTTTATATACTGCTTGTGTAATAATAATGGAGCATGTAATAATAAATTAAAAGGATGGCTTACTGCCGACATAATGTGTATCTCGGCGAAACATTTTATAATTATGTACTTCTAGTTATTTATAGCCTGTTTGGACATCCGGAAATAATTTTTCGATTTTTAGAAATTAAAAAGATAAAAAATAGTTTCAATATTCAGTACGATTTTTATATGTAAAAAAGTTGATTTTTTGTGAAGTAAAAATATTTTACTTCTAATTTCTGCTAATGATTTCTGTTTCTGATATCCAAACGCGCTATTAACTATTAGGCCAAACGATGTAGTGGTGTTTTTAGCTTAGCTTTAGCCACGTTATAGCTAACGCCAACCACTATAGATTACTTCTTAGCTATAATGTGGTTCGAAGCTTTAGCTTAGCTAGTAAAGCACACACATTCGGTTCCAGCTATGGCTAGAAAACGGAAAACGGATACTTAGTTTCCGTCAAAAAACTATTTTACGGATACTCAACATCTTTGATTTTTGACGGATATGAGTATCCTTATTCAATTAAAAGTAATTTCAGTTTTTTACCTATACTAATTCTAAATATTTATCTTTTCACTCTAATTCCTTTATTTCCTTTTATATCTCCAATATTTTCTCTTAATTATATTTTAATTTATAAAAAAAATACTTAATAAAATCTAATCAAATATAATTTGAAAAAATAAAATAATTAGACGAAGACTGAGTGTTCGTATGTCATTGTTTAGGCGGAAACTCAATTTTCGTCTTTATAAGCTAAGAAATGGGACACTCCCATAATAGTTTTTTTTATTGCTCTTGGCTTAGCTATATTTAAGCTATAGCTAAGAAAAACGCCAACCATAGTGCTTGGCCTTATATTGAGGTTTCGTTAATATAATTATTCTCATATTATTCTACAGTTTTTGTACCATTCTTTTTAATAAAATTTAAGTAATAACAAATTTGAAGGTGAATATTGATAATATATTCTTCTTATAGTGCTATATAGTTTTACAAAAAAAATGAATAAAATATATAATATATAGTACTACCATCTATCACTTTGAAGACCGTTAAAGATTAAGGATTAAAATTAAAATTGGTAGATGGTGATTTTGTTATCTCAGAATGCTCAATTTTTTTAAAGGAATGTATGTTAGTGTAAAAAAAGTATTATATCAGAAAAATTAACTTAAAATGCATTATCATTTGGATTTTATGAGAAAGTTGGTGCTAAAAATGTGAGATAATGTGAAAATAACCACGCTAATAAATCCTCGTTATTTATTATAAGTTAATGGATTTTTTTGTTATTGTAAAACTATTATAAATTGGTCAAACATGTAAGCTGGCTTTTCAGTTGATTGAAAGAACATGTAACTTTCTTTTTTTCTTTTTTCGATTGTATAAATTATCAACAACCTAAAAACTTTAATTTATCTCTCACTCAACGTTGCGCCTCACCTCCCCTTCCATTGGTCGGTCAACGAAACCACGATCTCTGATTGGTTGAAAACAAGTTAGCCTCCTTATATTTCGTGGTCGTTCATTTTTTTTTTTTGAGTTAGATCGATCTCTTGCTCCACAATGGACGATAGCGTTCAACCTCCTTTTGTGTTGGTGGGTCGGCGAAAGCTTTTTTCCTAATTGGTTGATATTTATATTTTTATTCTAACACCATATTTACGTAGTTATTATAAAATCCTGGTCGTCGGATTTGTAGGAACTGGATTACTAAAAATAGGTTTTATAGGGCAGGCGAATATGGAAAAAAAAATCAAAAAAATAAACGGAGATATGTTTTATCCAGCCTGAAAATATTTTTAGGTTATTTTGGTGTTTTATACGAAAAAGTTTTTTTAACTTCCATGTTTAGGATAAAGTTATATTAAGATCTTAATCTAAAAATAAATTTTTATTATTGTTGCCTTTCTCGTTCAATATAGTTTGATTAACGAATCTAGGAACTGCTATAACAATTATTCACCTAACTATATTTAGATTTATGCTATGGAAGGTTTGATGTATTTTCAGAAATAAATTTAAGAATTGGCGGTTCATTGGTAAATTATGCCAAACAATTATTCACCTAACTATATTTAGATTTATGCTATGGAAGGTTTGATGTATTTTCAGAAACAAATTTAAGAATTGGCGGTTCATTGGTAAATTATGCCAAATTTAGTGAAGAAAACAGGGAAATTTTGTTGCATGTTTCAGTGTAAAACCTAAGTTTTTAATAAAAAGTAGGCGTCATTGGGAGGCCTTGAGAATCAGGATAGGATTTGTGTATAACACAAGTATGGAGGAACCTTTTCAACAGGACCCCATAATTCTTAATTCTTGGGATAGTGATTATAAGAAGTCTACTGCTTAATATTTAGAGTTTAGCTATTTGGCTTTTAAAAGTGCCTGGTGCTGTTCTTTTTTTTTTTTAATTGTTTTTAGAAAAGTTGATTAATTTTCGTGTGGATGCTTTCGGTTATTTGCTAAACATATTTATGATCTTTGAATTAAAATGGCATTACAATTAATTACAACTGAATTTAAGTTCTTTATGTTGATTTGGATGGAACAACCGTTATACTTTTTTCTATTCAAACTAAACAACTATATACACAAACTATTTTAAAGGATGATCAAAGTTATTGAACAAGGCACTTACATTCAAGAAATTATCAACGATTTTAAGGATAGAACAAACTAACAAGTATGGGTTATTTTGTCTATCTATACTATAGAATTCTTAAACATCGTGGAGTTCTTATAAGGTTGACAATTGCATGGCAATAGTTGTTATTATAGGGTTGGCTGTCAATACGCCCATCAGTAACTCACTTTAGGTAAAAGCATTGTCCAACAAAATAGTTGAGACTCAAGAACTAAGCAGGGTAGAAACTGAGGGGGTTATTTATGGACCAACAATTTTATCCAAGGTCTACTATTATGGGATTAGAGTGCGAATTTTAGCATTAAACAAGTAAACCAGGTAAATAACTAAAGTTAACATAAATATTAGAGGAGAATATTTATCGGTTCTTATAATACCGTAAAATTCTTAGGCTTATAGAAAAAACTAACAAATTTAGACATATGACTTAAGTAAACCAGATAAATAACTAATGTTAACATAAATGTTAGAGGAGAATATTTAACCGTTCTTATAATACCAAAAAATTCCTAGGTGTACAGAAAAAACTAACGAATTCAGACATATCATTTATGGAATTCATCCAAACTATTGTTGGTGTTTAAATTATTGCATTGCTATAGAGCGATCCATAGCTTTTGTGTACACTGAGTTGTATGTAGCAATGGACGGACAATCTAGTGTGGGAGATAAACACCTTAGAAACTATCAAGTGGGACAACGGAGGAGACGAGACAGGGAGAGATTCATAAGGCTATAGCAATATCAGCAAGAACCACAATAGATAAGGGTTAGTGCTGAGTATATTAGCATCTATTCTTTCTTTTTGGGCATTTGATCCACAAAAGTTAACATCTAAGTTTCTGTGCAGAGGCGTCAACAGGGACAGAAGAGAAGACAAGCAAACCAAAGGTTACGTAATATGCAAAATTTGATTATGCAACAACAACAACATCTACTGCAACAGGAGCAACAAAGAATGCTGACGGAAGCCCATGCAGTAAGGATTCGATCAAATAGAAAGAGAAAAATACAACAATTCAAGGAAATATCGGATTCCTACAACAATGGTAATTTACGTAGTTTTGGTCTTATTAATGATTACTTGGTAATACGTTTTTTTAGATTATTTCATGTGATCTTTATTCTGACTGTCAAGTATTTACTTACAGCTGGTTAAATCCCTGTAAAAAAGAAAAAGAAAAGTTCAGACAATAGACATGCACATGGGTTATCCAACTTTATTGGAGCAGATGGTGAGTTTTATCAAGAAAAAAAAATACAATCAACTTTGTTAGTAAATTGTTCATATGTATGATCCAGGTTATCTTTTAGTCATAGCTGATTATAACAAAGAAGATCTAACTGGGAGCAAATGAGACGAATGAGACACTACCGACGAAGATGAAACTAATATCGTGTACGTAACATTCACATCTGTTAAAATCATTGTTAACGATAATTTTTTAGGTAATAACATTGTGAATTTTCAACAACGTCAGAAATGGATTTATCGAAGCCCCGATTTTGGAGACAATCTGGGACGAAGTATACGAAATTCAGGGAATTGATTAGGGCATACAACTAGAAGTACGCATTTACATCTACGGGTGGCCAAATGGATCAGACGGTCAATGATGGGAATGGTCCTTGGCTATACAGGCTACATGATAGATATATTTATATGTCTTATTTAATTTCATATTTATACTGTTATTACTCAGATTTTGTATTAATAATGTTATTTTATGTGTTTGTAGGTATTTTGGGAAATAAACATCGTTGGAAAAATTGGTTCAGAAAAGTATTAAAGGTACCCGGAAAAACTACTAAAGGCACCCCTCTTTTGGATAAAGAAACCCACCTTCCTTATTTGAATTTGAACTTGAAGGAAATTTTAATTGTCTTGGCTGTGAAGATTTTGTTCGGCAATTGTAGAAACTTTTGAGAATAAAGTAAATAAAGTATCGTTCGTTCGAACTTGTGAAGATTGAATTTAAATTTAATAAATTAATTTTAAACTAAAATTATACACAAAATATGAAAATAATATTAACAAATACTGAGGTTATGGATTTCACCATTAACCAATTAAAGTGATTCAATTCAATAATTATATTCATGCAATTCTTACGTTTAATTTGATTCTAAAATATTGCAACAAGTAGATTTTCAAAATAACAATTGTATTATAAAAGCATGGAACATCTAAAACCTAGGCTAAAGCATGTACCAACTAACGAAATCACTACTGCTTAACAAAAATCATTAAATCAATTTTTAATCAAGGCAAATAATCATAAAAGAAATTGCAAAAACTAATTAAAATAGAAATATACCACTTTTATTGAAACAATGGCTTCCTCCGTCACCTCAGCATACGGGGTTTAGCTCATCTTACTCAAAACACCCTCAAAAGTTTGGTACATAGCTCAAAGTGTTTGAAAATAATGAAAAAGAGTGAAAAATAATGAAAACAGTGAGTTTGCAACATTTATAAACGTTACAGATTCACTGTTACAGAGGGTTAACTGTTTCACCGAAACTAAATGTTGCAAATGAAGATAAACGTTGTAAAGTTCAAATATTTAGCAACGTAATCTTCAAAGTTTTGGCCACGGAAGCTTCAAATTTTTCGCAACAGAATCTCCATCTTCTTCATCATGATCACGAGCAGATTTTTTTCTGGATTTCTGATTCTTCGTTTCTGGCTTCTCCAGACCCCCCTTCTGATGTTCCTCCAAGTCTTCTATTTATACTACTAACTCCAAATCTCTTGATAATCTTCTCCCTTTAATCCTTCAATCTTGGCAGTGAAGAGAAAATATTCTCATCACATCGGGATTTATTTTCTTCCCTTAACAGCTACTCTCGGTGATTTCGTTCCTTAAATAATACTCGATGATCTGTTTCTCTTAGTTGCTGCTAGATACTCTTTGACACAATCCTATAGATAGAGGTACGCATGATATCCGGGAATAATATCCTCCCTGTTTTAGCGAAAATGAGATTATGTGATTCTTTGATTTTCCAAAACTCATTCAAATCCCTTATTATAGGACAAACAAATAATCTTGTCATAAAACTGATTCAGAAATACCCAAAAATCACGTTTTAATTCTTCATAGGAGAGAATGATATATTCCCGCCATTTCAGTTTTTAAACGAGAGAATAGGTGCCTTTAGTAAATGGAGTTCCCTTATCCAAATGAGGGGTTCCCTAATCCAATATGAAGGTGCCTTTAACACTTTTTCTGAGGGTGTTTTTAACACTTTTTAAGCCAATTTTCTCCACAAAAGTTTATTCTTCCCAAAACCCTAAAAGCATATAAAATCATATTATTAGTACAAAATATGAGGACTACTTAATACAAGTACGAGACTAAATAAGACACATAAATGTGTCTATCAAATACCCCCAAACTTATGATTTGCTAGTCCTCGAGCAAATCTAATAAAAATAAATCCTAACTCACTTTCGCAGGCATTGCGATTGCACTTAGTGTGTGCAATAAGCCTTTAAACCCATAGGTGTCCCTATCGGACGAGTTTTAGTCTCGTGAGGGTTTACAAGAGGTGTACCCACAAAGCCTTTTACTCAAAATTCTAGCTACCTGTGAACGATTGAGGATAGACACTAAACAAGCTATTTAGTTGGCATACTAAATTCTTCGGCTATATGAATCATTACCCTATATGAATCCAATTGTTATACACGAGTTTTCACTCAGCGTACTAAAATTCATATAAGAATGCAACTCTACTCAAATAATTATTGAACATCCGAAACTGGATAAAAATTCACATTGCTCGAAATCAATCAAATTCAAACACAGGGATAGATTAGAAAATGGAAATAGAAGTAATGAATGGTGCATATGTTGACTAAGGTGAACGATGTTTCCCAAAATATTAGTATAAAGTCCGGCTCGAATGCTCCTATTTTTATTATTATTTATATACATAATTTTTTTTTTCTTTTTTTTTTCACGACTACATGATTAGATCTTTTGAATCTAAACGCATGCACCTTTTCAGCATTCTCATGGATCCTGCATTCCACGCTTGCTTAGGCGACGAAGACAGGGAGAACACACACATATTGCTATCAAAATGTTTTTTTTTAAAAAAATTATAATTCTAACATATCCGAACTACGACCTTATGGCAATACTAGGGCCCCACCAAATCACTTAGAGAAACATAAAATTGCAAAAATAAAAAATAGAAAGTGATATGATTATGACGATTCCGAGATATGCTTGTTCAATGATTATCATGTTATTTCTAACACCTGAGTGCATCCAGATATGAATAGAACATTTAGCTGGGCACACCAATTCCTATAGATAAGATCTATGTTTCCATCTACCTAGAATGGTTAGTGTCATCCTGAATAATTCACAAGTTTCTAGACTTTGGAGTTTCATATTTTACGTAAAAGTTTCTCTCTTACCCCCAAACTTAAATCTAACATTGTCCTCAATGTTCTATAGATGAATGATTAAATATATGAACAAGGAGAAACTGTTACCAATCGAAGTATAGGAGTTAAGAAAAGATATTACCGTGTCGCACGAGCATGGGCTACCTCCCAAGAAGTTCTAAGTTTAAAGTCTTCATCCAGACTAAGAAAGAATTAGTCACCTCACTAAATCATATAGCAATAGTCGAAACAACTGTGGGTCATCAGAATAAAACAATGTTATCCAAAATAGAAGGAAATTGCAGAAGACCCATAAAATGAACAAACAAAGTGCACCCTTATCCCTATCTAGTGTTTTGTTTATGACAACTACATCTAGTTGAGGTTCAGGTTCGAACTCTATGAAAGGGTCTAGATAAATCTCTTTGTGCTGAATTTCGTCATAGGAAGGATCCGGAAGATCAGGTTCTAGAGTCTGGAAAAACTCAAATAATAAATTTAAGGCACGTAATAATAACCTGAAAATTTATGGATCCTTAAAGTCAATTAGATTTGACCCACGCAGTTGATTACTCTTAAAATGGTGGTCATTCTTAAGAAGATGTGTCGATTCTAATTTTCTAAAATAATTAGGCTTAGTCTCAAAACTTAATAACTGACACATTTGAGATTCAAACGTTCCCACATATGGAAGAAAATATTTTGGTGGGAAAACAAAGTCAATCTTGGTATTATTGCCTAGGTGAACCACATCGACCAGAGGATGGGTTTCTAAATACTGAACTTCTTTTTGGACATTAACAGGCTCAGAGAATCTAGTTTGGAGATGATCTTGAAAACTGGTAGAGATATCAATTAGTTTATGCACCCTATCAGGAACAGGCAAGTCCTCTGGGTATTTAGATGCAAAGTGATCCAACAAAACTTGAGAAGCACACAATTCTAACCCTAAATTAGGTAACTTTTGGAAGTCTAGGGGTCTAAAAAAACAACCTCTAAGTAGGGTGAATGATCTTTTGAGATAGATCCATCTATGGAATTAGGAAAATAATCTACATAATCATCCACAAGGTCATCTATATATTCTGTGTGGAACGGAGAGTCACTACAAGATTGACCATCATCAGCATATAATCTCTGGCATTCCAGAACTCTCAATCTTTGCTCCAAACTAGGCGGTGTGTGTTTATAATACTTCTCATATATCATTAGAGGTGATTCTTCTATGAAGGTATTTGGATCACTAGCTTTCAACTTCTTGAGGGCATCCCTCCAAGATAAAGAATCATCGGTACCCCCAAACTTAGAGTGGACATTACTTCCAGATGGACTAAAAACCTGTTGGTTGGATTCTAAGGTCCTTAAGGTCAGAACTACACTCAACTTCCTCTATCATATTAAAATTCTCTAAGAGTCTATCATCTTCGTCAGAGACTATTATCTTCGAATCGTTAGACTCTAAATCACTAGTCTCAGGACACACTCGTTTCTCTAAACCATTATCGGCTTCAAAACAAGAAAATTCTACACTGTCTAAAATAGTGGTATCTTTAGTCAAATCCTCTTCCTTTTGAATAGGTGAATAATCATTAAAATTATTTGGATTTGGACCAGAAATAACCCTATCATCATGAAGCACAATTGGGGTCACAATTTCTTGATCACTCTGCCTGTATATTTCAAGTTCTTCACCAATACTATCCTCATCATCATAATAGTATGAAGATGTTTGAACCTCATCTAAATAAGTAGTGTCACCAATTCTTTCCTAGTCTTCTTGACTAAGTGAATAATTATCAAGGGTAAAAGTGGAAACACTGTATTGGTAATTAAGATTATTTTGAGCAATTCTTTCTTTCGTCTTTAACTCAAACCTATATGTATTCTCAGCCAACTGCTTTAGGGATTCTTGTAGCTTTTTGACTGATTCTTCTAGAGGCATAATAGGTTCATGATGAGTACTAGATTTCCCCTTCTAAGGGCATCTCTCGAAGACAAAGAACTCGAATTTTGCTCATTTTCATGTTCATAAGTCGGGTGTATGTACGAATAGTAATTGGGATCACCATGGTATGAACCATAACCTTCAGAAGGTTGGTAGTGGTCCCAAGTACTATCCACACTATGGTCATAGTAAGGGTAATGCATGTTTTGAAACTCAGTCGGATATTTATTGTAATACCAGCTCGACATTTTCTAACAAAAATTTCCTAATAAATTTACAAAAAATCTAAGAAAATAAATCCTAACAGGAAGGGGTTCTAAACATACACAAACAAGGCCGAATCAACCAAATCAAACCTACTGAATCTAGCAAACAAAAAGCATGATAGCTCCACTTAGATTTTTTCTAGACCAACTTCTATTCTTCCAAAAGGTAACTAGTTACAGTTTTAGCGAATCTCTCAGAACGATCCGAATTAGATTAAGTCGAAGAGAAACAGGATAAGCTCAAAGGAGCTTTGATAACCCTATCTCTTTGGCACTTTTCCCTGGGTTACAAGGCGGCTCTAATCAACTTAAAATAATCTTCTTGAACCTTGAGTTAGGCTAATAAAGTAACCAATACAGTCCTTTTGCATGATTTTCCAATAAGCACGATACCCTGTAGGTCTCTTTCTAGTCAAATTTTAGGCTTAGGTTCGCGTTAGGTAACGTGTTCTTAAGGCGGGCAGAAAGGATACAGTGATGAAATCCGAACCCTTATCTTATATGGCCAATTTCCGCCCTTTACTAGAAAATAAATTCCGTATTCAAGTCCTCAACATATATGAATTACGAAGGAATATAGAAAACCCACTGACATGGGATTCGTGGGTTGATCGAGTCTTACCTCCCGTACCATACGGGGGATGAATCGGTTGTAGTCGACTCAGGCCACCAACTCCTGTGTTAGTGTACGAACCCGAGGGGCCGAGTCAATATCGTAATTGTCGTCCTTCCCTGTTGCAGTTTATATTTAAATACCCTTCCATAGGGTTTAAAAATTAATAATAATGTTCAAAGTCCAAAGTACAAAGTCCAAAGTCCAAAAATAAGAAAAAACAGAAAAATACCTAAAATAATTACAAAAACAATAGCCAAACCCTAATACAGTTTCTAAAAATACAAAACTAAAAACTAAAAAAATATAATAAATCTAAAAATAAAAATAAAATCTTCTTCACTCTTTTTGGAATCCTCTTTTCTTTCCTTTTTTGGCTCTACTTCCTTTTTATAGCACTTTCTCCTTTTCTTTTTAGTTTCGCTTCAAATATGAAAAGAATAGAAAATACGAAACGCGTAAAAAAAACAAAAAATAAAAATAAATCCTAAATTAAACTAAACCTAAAAATAATCTAAAAACAAGTCCGCGTCGACGGCGCCAAAAACTGATGGTTTCGTAATAGTGGTAAATAAAGTATCGTTTGCTCGAACTTGCAAAGATTGAATTTAGATTTAATAAATTAATTTTAAACTAAAATTATACACAAAATATGAAAATAATATTAAAAAATACTGAGGTTATGGATTTCACCATTAACCAATTAAAGTGATTCAATTTGATAATTATATTCATGCAATTCTTACGTTTAATTTGATTCTAAAATGTTGCAACAAGTAGATTTTCAAAATAACAATTGTATTACAAAAGCATGGAACATTTAAAACCTAGGCAAAGCATGTACCATCTAACGAAATCACAATTGCTTAACAAAAATCATTAAATCAATTTTTAATCAAAACAAATAATCATAAAAGAAATTGTATAAATTAATTAAAATAGAAAGATACCACTTTTATTGAAACAATGGCTTCCTCCGTCACCTCAGCATATGGGGTTTAGCTCATCTTACTCAAAACACCCTCAAAAGTTTGGTACATAGCTCAAAGTGTTTGAAAATAACGAAAAAGAGTGAAAAATAATGAAAACAGTGAGTTTGCAACGTTTATAAACGTTACAAACTCACTGTTACAGAGGGTTAACTGTTTCACCGAAACTAAATGTTGCAAATGAAGATAAATGTTGCAAAGTTAAAAGCTTTAGCAACGTAATCTTCAAAGTTTTGGCCACGGAAGCTTCAAATTTTTCGCAACAGAATCTTCATCTTCTTCATCATGATCACGAGCAGATTTTTTCTGGATTTCTGATTCTTCTTTTCTGGCCTCTCCAGACCCCCCTTCTGATGTTCCTCCAAGTCTTCTATTTATACTACTAACTCCAAATCTCTTGATAATCTTCTCCCTTTAATCCTTCAATCTTGGCAGTGAAGAGAAAATATTCTCATCACATCGGGACTTATTTTCTTCCCTTAACAGCTACTCTCGGTGATTTCGTTCCTTAAATAATACTCGATGATCTGTTTCTCTTAGTTGCTGCTAGATATTCTTTGACACAATCCTATAGATAGAGGTACGCATGATATCCGGGAATAATATCCTCCCTGTTTTAGCGAAAATGAGTTTATGTGATTCTTTGATTTTCCAAAACTCATTCAAATCCCTTATTATAGGACAAGCAAATAATTCTTGTCATAAAACTGATTCAGAAATACCCAAAAATCACGTTTTAATTCTTCACAAGAGAGAATGATATATTCCCGCCATTTCAGTTTTTAAACGAGAGAATAGGTGCCTTTAGTAAATTGGGTGCCCTTATCCAAATGAGGGGTGCCCTAATCCAATATGAAGGTGCCTTTAACACTTTTGCTGGGGGTGTTTTTAACACTTTTTAAGCCAATTTTCTCCAAAAAAGTGTATTCTTCCAAAAACCCTAAAAGCACATAAAATCATATTATTAGTACAAAATATGAGGACTATTAATACAAGTACGAGACTAAATAAGACACATAAATGTGTCTATCACCTCACGAGACAAAACTCGTCCGATAGGGACACCTATGAGTTTAAAGGCTTGTTGCACACGCTAAGTGCAATCGCGATGCCTGTGAAAGTGAGTTAGATTTTTATTTTCTGGATTACATTTGCTCGAGGACTACCAAATAATAAGTTTGGGGGTATTTTATAGACACATTTATGTGTCTTATTTAATCTCATATTTATAATGCCGTTACTCAGATTTTGTATTAATAATGTTATTTTATGTGTTTGTTGGTATTTTCGTGAAATCAATATCGTTGGGAAAATTGGCTCGGAAAAGTGTTAAAGGCATCCGGAAAAACTACTAAAGGCACCCTTCTTTTGGATAAGGATACCCACCTTCCTTATTTGAATTTTAACTCGGTGGGAAGTTTAATTGTCTTGGCTATGAAGATTCTGTTCGACAATTGTGGAAACTTTTGAGGACGTTAAAGATAAAATATCTTTCAGCCATATTTATAAGAATTGTACGTGATGTATGAACTAACCAAATATCTCATGACTTCTCTAATTACCCGTAAAATCAGAATCAAATCTTCTAAAATAGGTTATGCCGGATGAAAAAGGAAAAATACTCTCTCGGGTTCATAAAGAATATCTCAACAGGATTTGAACAAGACAACAGCGTGAAAGAATAAAATTCTTTGGTGATAAACGAAGTAACAAAATTAGGATCACAGATCAAAGATATGATCATGTTTTATTGCCGAAAATTCTCTCAATAAAGGTAAGAAGATTCGAAAAGATATTGGAAGATTTGGTGAGCTGTTAATCTTGTAGTAAAAATATATGATCGAGAGAAGAAGAGAAGGGGGGTTGGCTTCGGCCAAATGTGAAGAAAAAAAAAATCAGAAAAAATATGCCCATGATGAAGAAGATGAAGAAACTTTCACCAAAAGGTTGAAGAAATCGTTGCCAAAAGTTGAAGAAGAACTTCGTCGTAAAACATTCAATGACCTTTCCGTTCTTTTCAACGACAAAGAAAGCACCATCTGTAATGTTCATAAACGTCTCAAATTTAATGTGTCAGTTTTGTTTCTTCTTTTCAAAACACTTTTAAGCTATTTACATATCTTTTGAGAGTGTTTTGAGCATGATGAGCTAAACCCCAACACTGGGACAATGGAGGAAGCTATTTTTCACAATTATTTGGTAACTATATTCGATTCTTTATGACTTTTTGTACTTATTTTAATTGAAGTATGATTTTTACTAATTAGTTGTTATTTTGTTTGATGGTGTATGCTTAGTCTAAGTACTTTTGATGCGCCATGCATATAATTTACATCTAATGTTTTAAAAATCTACTTTGGCAAAGAATCAGAGTCAATATTCTTTTAATATGAGTTATAATTGTCTAGAATTAATATTTGAACCACATGCATATGAATATTGGTGGAATCCTGAATCCCAGTCCCTTGTAATTTTGTTATCATCTTTTATTTATTTTTTAGTTTAAATTATAATTAGGTCTAAAATATTTTTCAACAAGTCCGAGCAACGAGTCCTTCTTACCACTGTCACAACAACACCACTACATGGGAAAAATCACCATAAAAGAGGTACATTGTTACCGTTCGATCCTAAATATTTCACGTTTGCTCAGTTGTACATCTAAGATACTATGAACGAGGTCAATAATAGAAAAAAAGCTCTCTCAAGAAAAAAGAATATACAAAGAACCTAATAGCAAAGAAAACAATATACATCAAGGGAATACATCTGTTACTGTAGAGCCTGACCAAGATGAAGAGTTGGATGATTGGATCATAGAGCAATTAATACATATGCTGGATGAATTTAATGCACTTGCTAAGATTTTCAGGAAATTGAGAGACTGTTATGCCAAAAAGCAAATCAAAAGTGTTGGTATATGGCTAATAGGAACTCGTGCCACCGATGTGATGCGTGTCGTAGGTGCAGAAAATTAATTAGCTTATTTTCTATTTAATTAATAAATAATGTAATGGAAGTAAGGTTCGATCCCTCGAAGAGCAAGGAGCTTTAGTTGTTGGAAAATGTCACAAAAGGGTTTTTGTAAAAGATTTTATATAAAATAAATAGCAAAGCAAATTAAGAGTATTAGGTTGAAATCAATGAAGAGAAATATGATCAAGGAATCCTTTTTCGTTACTAAATATTCATTGTTAATCACGTAATATTATCAATCGTAGAATAACATCTAGCTCAGTGTTATCCCCTAAATTCTTTATATCACTGAATACAGAAGCTCTTCAATACCGGATTCTATTCTCCTAAACCACCCAGTAGTAGCTCACTCTAGATGTAATTTGGTCGAATGCATTATATTTCGTGAATTTATAGGTTGATCCTAGTAGTTAGACTCTTAGCTCAAGGTCCACTGTCTAGGGTTGTTTTTACACACAATCGCTCCACATAATCCCTCTGTAAGATTTTGTGTTCTCTACTTGTGTAAAGAAATTAGTAGACTATTACATTTATCTCCCAAATCTTCACTAGCATTAGATTAGTTAATAAAATAATCCAGTTGACCACCTAAATAATTTTATAAATAATCTTATTAATTATTATTAGTGAAAACAAACTATAATTATATAAAGAACTCAAAATAGGTTTTTATAAGAATTTAAATCATATTTAGAACTAGAAAATCATCCTCAATCAATGAATTAGTTAGCTACACATATTGAAGTTTATGGTAATAAAAGTAGAGAAAATTAGAAGACAAACTATGGTTGTAGAAGAGATTTAGCAACTGCCGCCAATGTTGTTACAAAACGAGCTAGTTGCGCATGAATTGGACCGTTTAAGCTTCTGTTCTTCTATGGGGAATTTCGTCGAACAGATTGTGTGCAGAAAAACGAGGGTGAGAAGGTATGTTTTGGTGGTGATTTGAGCGTCTACTTATAGATTTTTGTCCCTAAAAACTCGAATCTGATGATCACCAACCTCTTCTTAGACGACTTAAACTTTAAAACGCGGTTTAATCTTCACCATTCATCACCAAAATCAACGACAAAGAGGTCACCTTGTGACTGTTTTCCAGCTGTTGTATATATCCAAATCCAATTAAAACTCGATAGTTCTCTGAATTATCTCGCAAGTTTTCGATTTTAACTCTAACCCAAGTTCCCTAGCCGCCTTAAACTCTAAAGTAACTCATCAGCACCTCTTAATCTTCTCCGTCCAGACATTAAGATCAATGGCAGTGGGTTCTTTCTTATTGCTCTGTTTTCCGGTTAACTTGTTTGTACTCTCTTCCAAGTACACTCGAACCCATATACTCGAGCTTACATTAATCAGCGACCTCACTTGGTTCTTCTCTATCACTAACTTTTCACTATTCGAACACCATTCATCACTTCTAATCAATTTCTGAACATAACAGACTTTCTCCATCAATCACCAAGAACAGTTCATCATAACCATCTTCAAAAACTCCACTTTCTCTGCCACACTGCAGCCAAGCTTAACTAACCCCTCGAGCTCCATTCTTCCCTGTTAACTTCGAAGCATCATTTCCATCAACTGCCATTAATGGCTGTTCGAGTTCTCTCACAGTCATGGTGATCAATCACCATCACAGGCTCCTCTCGTCCTCACATCTCGAGCAATCAACTGCCATCAGAAACTCCATCTCAGCATCTCTATCCAACGAGTTAAATAACCAACAGCCACGATGAAACTGTCGAGCCTCACTGTCATAACCAACATCATCAATCGAACTGCCCACAGTGAAGAACCCTAAATCTAACGATTTGAACTTGGAGTAGAAGAAGGCTGCCCGAGTAAAAGAGCTGGTGCTCTTATTAGCATTCAAATCCATGGCATCCCTTAGTAAAATAGTTGGTGCTTATAACAATATTTGAACTTAAGCTTCTCCTCAGTAAAAGACTCGACTGTGTTTAGAAGTTCCTTTGAAAATGTCATCCCCTTAGTAGAAACAAAGACCCCCTTAACGTACGATGAGTTGCCAATAACAGTTACTTTGGAAATGGCCAATTTGCCCTTAGTTCTTGTTTTGCTTATAACGTTCTCATACGAAGTCGGAATGACTTCATTCTTTCGCCGTTAGCTTCGTTTCTTCGTTCTCTACGTGATAATGACAAGAAATCCTATATTTTTGGACAAGTTTCACTGGTCTTTATCCCTTCTTCTCTTGTAGAACTTATTTTCTTGCACAATTAAGTTTTATTTCACTTCTTTTGGACGATTCCACCTAGTAGAGGATAAATAAACAAAAAAAAAATGTAATATACAATAATTCATAAGAAATCTAGCAAATAAGTACATAAAATTGACATTCTAAATATGTAAAATATGCACTTATCACGATGCAACGCAGTACTCTTTGCCAACTGTTTCAGAGGTGGCCGCTTTGTATGTACCTGACGCAAAAATAAACACAGAGAGGGACATCATAGTGCATGAAAGTATAGGTGGGCTAAAGAGGATATCAGAAATACATCCAATTTATATGGCGCTACAATATCGTATTTTATTTCCTTATGGTGAGGACGGGTATCATACTAACATTCCCCGTTATGGGGAAATAGAGGAGGAACGTGATACAGACGAAGAAATAGATGAGGATATTGAACATGGCGAAGATGGCGAGCATTGTTCTGTTAAGAAAAGAAAGAATGTAACAATAAGGGAATATTATGCGTTTAGAATCCAGCAGAGGAGAGGTGAAGGTCAGACACTGTTGCGGGGAGGTCGTCTGTTTCAACAATATTTGGTAGATGCATTCACAAGTATTGAAGAAGCAAGGCTAAGGTATGTTAGGGACCATCTGATAGACACATTTTTGTGTCTGATTTGTCTCGATTCTTTATATTGTTAGAACTCGATTGTGTACTAATTTTGGCATTTTATTATGTTTGTAGGTATTTTTGGAAGAATAAATAATCGTGGAAAAATCGACTAAAAAGTGTTAAAGACACCCGAAAAATTACTAAAGGCACCCCTCATTTGGATAAGGGAACCCCAGTGCTAAAGACACCTGTATTTTGGATATGGGCACCACCTTTTGGAATTTAAATAAAGTTGGTTGATCTTTGAGATTTTAAGACAAGATTATTGTCTTTCCATATAAATAGGAGTTTAACAAGTGTGAGATTCGATTAAAACCAACAAAAGAATCAAAGAAGATCAAATCAAACATTCTCGATAAAACGGATGAAAGAGTTATCTCGGGTAACTTTGGCATTTTATTTCCACGAGAATCATGTTTATATCATCTCTCATAACAAATAAGGCAACAATGAATAAATCAAGGAAGTAAATCAGGAACTAAAAAGAAAAAAAAAATTGATCGAGAAAAGAAAAAAAAAATTATGATCTGCCGAGATTTTTCCATTGAATGAAAGGATTCTTTTGAAGATTTAAAAGATGGGAAAACTATATTATAAATAGAGAGGCTAAAG